>JAUIMM010001833.1:0-535188 GCA_031769625.1 Taudactylus pleione | reverse complement strand
TTTCTATTTCCCATACCAATGTTATCCCTAATATACCAGCACCGTATATGTACCACTTCTGTTTCCCATACCAATGTTACCCCTAATAGACCAGCACTGTATATGTACCACTTCTATTTCCCATACCAATGTTATCCCTAATATACCAACACCGTATATATTTACCACTTCTATTTCCCATACCAATGTTATCCCTAATATACCAACACTGTATATGTACCACTTCTATTTCCCATACCAATGTTATCCCTAATATACCAGCACTGCATACGTACCACTTCTATTTCCCATACCAATGTTATCCCTGATATACCAGCACCGTATATGTACCACTTCTATTTCCCATACCAATGTTATCCCTAATATACCAGCACCGTACATTTACCACTTCTATTTCCCATACCAATGTTATCCCTAATATACCAGCACCGTATATGTACCACTTCTATTTCCCATATCAATGTTATCCCCTAATATACCAGCACCGTATATATGTACAACTTCTATTTCCCATACCAATGTTATCCCTAATATACCAGCACTGTATATGTACCACTTCTATTTCTCATACCGATGTTATCCCTAATATACCAGCACTGTATATGTACCACTTCTATTTCCCATACCAATGTTATCCCTAATATACCCGTGCTGTATATGTACCACTTCTATTTCCCATACCAATGTTATCCCTAATATACCAGCACCGTACATGCACCACTTCTATTTCCCATACCAATGTTATCCCTAATATACCAGCACCGTACATATTTACCCCTTCTATTTCCCATACCAATGTTATCCCTAATATACCAGCACTATATATGTACCTCTTCTATTTCCCATACCAATGTTATCCCTAATATACCAGCACTGTATATGTACCACTTCTATTTCCCATAACAATGTTATCCCTGATATACCAGCACCGTATATGTACCATTTCTATTTCCCATACCAATGTTATCCCTAATATACCAGCACCGTATATATGTACCACTTCTGTTTCCCATACCAATGTTACCCCTAATAGACCAGCACTGTATATGTACCACTTCTATTTCCCATACCAATGTTATCCCTAATATACCAACACCGTATATATTTACCACTTCTATTTCCCATACCAATGTTATCCCTAATATACCAACACTGTATATGTACCACTTCTATTTCCCATACCAATGTTATCCCTAATATACCAGCACTGCATACGTACCACTTCTATTTCCCATACCAATGTTATCCCTGATATACCAGCACCGTAAATGTACCACTTCTATTTCCCATACCAATGTTATCCCTAATATACCAGCACCGTACATTTACCACTTCTATTTCCCATACCAATGTTATCCCTAATATACCAGCACCGTATATGTACCACTTCTATTTCCCATACCAATGTTATCCCTAATATACCAGCACTGTATATGTACCACTTCTATTTCCCATACCAATGTTATCCCTAATATACCAGCACCGTATATGTACCACTTCTATTTCCCATACCAATGTTATCCCTAATATACCAGCACTGTATATGTACCACATCTATTTCCCATACCGATGTCTTCCCTAATATACCAGCACAGTATATGTACCACTTCTATTTCCCATACCAATGTTATCCCTAATATACCAGCACTGTATATGTACCACTTATATTTCCCATACCAATGTTACCCCTAATATACCAGCACTGTATATGTACCACTTCTATTTCCCATACCAATGTTATGTCTAATATACCAGCATTACTGTATATGTTCTTCTATTTCCCATACCAATGTTATCCCTAATATACCAGCACTGTATATGTACCACTTCTATTTCCCATACCGATGTTACCCCTAATATACCAGCACTGTATATGTACCACTTCTATTTCCCATACCGATGTTACCCCTAATATACCAGTACTGTATATGTACCACTTCTATTTCCCATACCAATGTTATCCCTAATATACCAGCACAGTATATGTACCACTTCTATTTCCCATACCAATGTTATCCCTAATATACCAGCACCGTATATGTACCACTTCTATTTCCCATACCAATGTTATCCCTAATACACCAGTACTGTATATGTACCACTTCTATTTCCCATACTAATGTTATCCCTAATATACCAGCACTGTATAAGTACCTCTTCTATTTCCCATACCAATGTTATCTTTAATATACCAGCACCGTATATGTACCGCTTCTATTTCCCATACCAATGTTATCCCTAATATACCAGCACCGTATATGTACCGCTTCTATTTCACATACCAAGGTTATCCCTAATATACCAGCACCGTATATGTACCGCTTCTATTTCCCATACCAATGTTATCCCTAATATACCAGCACCGTATATGTACCACTTCTGTTTCCCATACCAATGTTACCCCTAATAGACCAGCACTGTATATGTACCACTTCTATTTCCCATACCAATGTTATCCCTAATATACCAGCACCGTATATATTTACCACTTCTATTTCCCATACCAATGTTATCCCTAGTATACCAGCATTGTATATGTACCACTTCTATTTCCCATACCAATGTTATCTCTGATATACCAGCACCATATATGTACCACTTCTATTTCCCATACCAATGTTATCCCTAATATACCAGCACCGTATATGTACCACTTCTGTTTCCCATACCAATTTTACCCCTAATAGACCAGCATTGTATATGTGCCACTTCTATTTCCCATACCAATGTTATCCCTAATATACCCGTGCTGTATATGTACCACTTCTATTTCCCATACCAATGTTATCCCTAATATACCAGCACCGCATATGTACCACTTCTATTTACCATACTAATGTTACCCCTGATATACCAGCACCGTATATGTACCACATCTATTTCCCATACCAATGTTATCCCTGATATACCAGCATTACTGTATATGTACCACTTCTATTTCCCATACCAATGTTATCCCTAATATACCAGCACTGTATATATACCACTTCTATTTCTCATACCGATTTTATCCCTAATATACCAGCACTGTATATGTACCACTTCTATTTCCCATACCAATGTTATCCCTAATATACCCGTGCTGTATATGTACGACTTCTATTTCCTATACCAATGTTATCCCTAATATACCAGCACCGTACATGTACCACTTCTATTTCCCATACCAATGTTATCCCTAATATACCAGCACCGTATATGTACCACTTCTATTTCCCATACCAATGTTACCACTAATATACCAGCACTGTATATGTACCACTTCTATTTCCCTACCAATGTTATCCCTAATATACCAGCACTGTACAAGTACCACTTCTATTTCCCATACCAATGTTACCCCTGATATACCAGCACTGTATATGTACCACTTCTATTTCCCATACCAATGTTATCCCTGATATACCAGCATTACTGTATATGTACCACTTCTATTTCCCATACCAATGTTATCGCTAATATGCCAGCACTGTATATGTACCACTTCTATTTCCCATACCAATGTTATCCCTAATATACCAGCACCGTATATGTACCACTTCTATTTCCCATACCAATGTTATCCCTGATATACCAGCATTACTGTATAAGTACCACTTCTATTTCCCATACCAATGTTACCCCTGATATACCAGCACTGTATATGTACCACTTCTATTTCGCATACCAATGTTATCCCTAATATACCAGCACCGTACATGTACCACTTCTATTTCCCATACCAATGTTATCCCTAATATACCAGCACCGTATATATTTACCACTTCTATTTCCCATACCAATGTTATCCCCTAATATACCTTCACCGTATATATGTACCACTTCTATTTAACATACCAATGTTATCCCTAATATACCAGCGCCGTATATGTACCGGTTCTATTTCCCATACCAATGTTATCCCTAATATACCAGCACCGTATATGTACCGCTTCTATTTCCCATACCAATGTTATCCCTAATATACCAGCATCGTATATGTACTGCTTCTATTTCCCATACCAATGTTATCCCTAATATACCAGCACCGTATATGTACCGCTTCTATTTCCCATACCAATGTTATCCCTAATATACCAGCACTGTATATTATGTACCACTTCTATTTCCCATACCAATGCTATCCCTAATATACCAGCACTGTATATGTACCACTTCTATTTCCCATACCAATGTTATCCCTAATATACCAGCATTACTGTATATGTACCACTTCTATTTCCCATACCAATGTTATCCCTAATACACCAGCACTGTATATGTACCACTTCTATTTCCCATACCAATGTTATCCCTAATATACCAGCACTGTATAAGCACCTCTTCTATTTCCCATACCAATGTTATCTTTAATATACCAGCACCGTATATGTACCGCTTCTATTTCCCATACCAATGTTATCCCTAATATACCAGCACCGTATATGTACCGCTTCTATTTCACATACCAAGGTTATCCCTAATATACCAGCACCGTATATGTACCGCTTCTATTTCCCATACCAATGTTATCCCTAATATACCAGCACCGTATATGTACCACTTCTGTTTCCCATACCAATGTTACCCCTAATAGACCAGCACTGTATATGTACCACTTCTATTTCCCATACCAATGTTATCCCTAATATACCAGCACCGTATATATTTACCACTTCTATTTCCCATACCAATGTTATCCCTAGTATACCAGCATTGTATATGTACCACTTCTATTTCCCATACCAATGTTATCTCTGATATACCAGCACCATATATGTACCACTTCTATTTCCCATACCAATGTTATCCCTAATATACCAGCACCGTATATGTACCACTTCTGTTTCCCATACCAATTTTACCCCTAATAGACCAGCACTGTATATGTGCCACTTCTATTTCCCATACCAATGTTATCCCTAATATACCCGTGCTGTATATGTACCACTTCTATTTCCCATACCAATGTTATCCCTAATATACCAGCAGCGTATATGTACCGCTTCTATTTCACATACCAAGGTTATCCCTAATATACCAGCACCGTATATGTACCGCTTCTATTTCCCATACCAATGTTATCCCTAATATACCAGCACCGTATATGTACCACTTCTGTTTCCCATACCAATGTTACCCCTAATAGACCAGCACTGTATATGTACCACTTCTATTTCCCATACCAATGTTATCCCTAATATACCAGCACCGTATATATTTACCACTTCTATTTCCCATACCAATGTTATCCCTAGTATACCAGCATTGTATATGTACCACTTCTATTTCCCATACCAATGTTATCTCTGATATACCAGCACCATATATGTACCACTTCTATTTCCCATACCAATGTTATCCCTAATATACCAGCACCGTATATGTACCACTTCTGTTTCCCATACCAATTTTACCCCTAATAGACCAGCACTGTATATGTGCCACTTCTATTTCCCATACCAATGTTATCCCTAATATACCCGTGCTGTATATGTACCACTTCTATTTCCCATACCAATGTTATCCCTAATATACCAGCACCGCATATGTACCACTTCTATTTACCATACTAATGTTACCCCTGATATACCAGCACCGTATATGTACCACATCTATTTCCCATACCAATGTTATCCCTGATATACCAGCATTACTGTATATGTACCACTTCTATTTCCCATACCAATGTTATCCCTAATATACCAGCACTGTATATATACCACTTCTATTTCTCATACCGATGTTATCCCTAATATACCAGCACTGTATATGTACCACTTCTATTTCCCATACCAATGTTATCCCTAATATACCCGTGCTGTATATGTACCACTTCTATTTCCTATACCAATGTTATCCCTAATATACCAGCACCGTACATGTACCACTTCTATTTCCCATACCAATCTTATCCCTAATATACCAGCACCGTATATGTACCACTTCTATTTCCCATACCAATGTTACCACTAATATACCAGCACTGTATATGTACCACTTCTATTTCCCATACCAATGTTATCCCTAATATACCAGCACTGTACAAGTACCACTTCTATTTCCCATACCAATGTTACCCCTGATATACCAGCACTGTATATGTACCACTTCTATTTCCCATACCAATGTTATCCCTAATATACCAGCATCGTATATGTACTGCTTCTATTTCCCATAACAATGTTATCCCTAATATACCAGCACCGTATATGTACCGCTTCTATTTCCCATACCAATGTTATCCCTAATATACCAGCACTGTATATGTACCACTTCTATTTCCCATACCAATGCTATCCCTAATATACCAGCACTGTATATGTACCACTTCTATTTCCCATACCAATGTTATCCCTAATATACCAGCATTACTGTATATGTACCACTTCTATTTCCCATACCAATGTTATCCCTAATACACCAGCACTGTATATGTACCACTTCTATTTCCCATACCAATGTTATCCCTAATATACCAGCACTGTATAAGCACCTCTTCTATTTCCCATACCAATGTTATCTTTAATATACCAGCACCGTATATGTACCGCTTCTATTTCCCATACCAATGTTATCCCTAATATACCAGCACCGTATATGTACCGCTTCTATTTCACATACCAAGGTTATCCCTAATATACCAGCACCGTATATGTACCGCTTCTATTTCCCATACCAATGTTATCCCTAATATACCAGCACCGTATATGTACCACTTCTGTTTCCCATACCAATGTTACCCCTAATAGACCAGCACTGTATATGTACCACTTCTATTTCCCATACCAATGTTATCCCTAATATACCAGCACCGTATATATTTACCACTTCTATTTCCCATACCAATGTTATCCCTAGTATACCAGCATTGTATATGTACCACTTCTATTTCCCATACCAATGTTATCTCTGATATACCAGCACCATATATGTACCACTTCTATTTCCCATACCAATGTTATCCCTAATATACCAGCACCGTATATGTACCACTTCTGTTTCCCATACCAATTTTACCCCTAATAGACCAGCACTGTATATGTGCCACTTCTATTTCCCATACCAATGTTATCCCTAATATACCCGTGCTGTATATGTACCACTTCTATTTCCCATACCAATGTTATCCCTAATATACCAGCAGCGTATATGTACCGCTTCTATTTCACATACCAAGGTTATCCCTAATATACCAGCACCGTATATGTACCGCTTCTATTTCCCATACCAATGTTATCCCTAATATACCAGCACCGTATATGTACCACTTCTGTTTCCCATACCAATCTTACCCCTAATAGACCAGCACTGTATATGTACCACTTCTATTTCCCATACCAATGTTATCCCTAATATACCAGCACCGTATATATTTACCACTTCTATTTCCCATACCAATGTTATCCCTAGTATACCAGCATTGTATATGTACCACTTCTATTTCCCATACCAATGTTATCTCTGATATACCAGCACCATATATGTACCACTTCTATTTCCCATACCAATGTTATCCCTAATATACCAGCACCGTATATGTACCACTTCTGTTTCCCATACCAATTTTACCCCTAATAGACCAGCACTGTATATGTGCCACTTCTATTTCCCATACCAATGTTATCCCTAATATACACGTGCTGTATATGTACCACTTCTATTTCCCATACCAATGTTATCCCTAATATACCAGCACCGCATATGTACCACTTCTATTTACCATACTAATGTTACCCCTGATATACCAGCACCGTATATGTACCACATCTATTTCCCATACCAATGTTATCCCTGATATACCAGCATTACTGTATATGTACCACTTCTATTTCCCATACCAATGTTATCCCTAATATACCAGCACTGTATATATACCACTTCTATTTCTCATACCGATGTTATCCCTAATATACCAGCACTGTATATGTACCACTTCTATTTCCCATACCAATGTTATCCCTAATATACCCGTGCTGTATATGTACCACTTCTATTTCCTATACCAATGTTATCCCTAATATACCAGCACCGTACATGTACCACTTCTATTTCCCATACCAATGTTATCCCTAATATACCAGCACCGTATATGTACCACTTCTATTTCCCATACCAATGTTACCACTAATATACCAGCACTGTATATGTACCACTTCTATTTCCCATACCAATGTTATCCCTAATATACCAGCACTGTACAAGTACCACTTCTATTTCCCATACCAATGTTACCCCTGATATACCAGCACTGTATATGTACCACTTCTATTTCCCATACCAATGTTATCCCTGATATACCAGCATTACTGTATATGTACCACTTCTATTTCCCATACCAATGTTATCGCTAATATGCCAGCACTGTATATGTACCACTTCTATTTCCCATACCAATGTTATCCCTAATATACCAGCACCGTATATGTACCACTTCTATTTCCCATACCAATGTTATTCCTGATATACCAGCATTACTGTATAAGTACCACTTCTATTTCCCATACCAATGTTATCCCTGATATACCAGCATTACTGTATAAGTACCACTTCTATTTCCCATACCAATGTTACCCCTGATATACCAGCACTGTATATGTACCACTTCTATTTCGCATACCAATGTTATCCCTAATATACCAGCACCGTATATGTACCACTTCTATTTCCCATACCAATGTCATCGCTAATATACCAGCACTGTATATGTACCACTTCTATTTCCCATACCAATGTTATCCCTGATATACCAGCATTACTGTATAAGTACCACTTCTATTTCCCATACCAATGTTATCCCTGATATACCAGCATTACTGTATATGTACCACTTCTATTTCGCATAACAATGTTATCCCTAATAAACCAGCACCGTATATGTTCCACTTCTATTTACCATACTAATGTTACCCCTGATATACCAGCACCGTATATGTACCACATCTATTTCCCATTCCAATGTTATCCCTGATATACCAGCATTACTGTATATGTACCACTTCTAATTCCCATACCAATGTTATCCCTAATATACCAGCACTGTATATATACCACTTCTATTTCTCATACCGATGTTATCCCTAATATACCAGCACTGTATATGTACCACTTCTATTTCCCATACCAATGTTATCCCTAATATACCCGTGCTGTATATGTACCACTTCTATTTCCTATACCAATGTTATCCCTAATATACCAGCACCGTACATGTACCACTTCTATTTCCCATACCAATGTTATCCCTAATATACCAGCACCGGATATATGTACCACTTCTATTTCCCATACCAATGTTATCCCTAATATACCAGCACTGTATATGTACCACTTCTATTTCTCATACCGATGTTATCACTAATATACCAGCACTGTATATGTACCACTTCTATTTCCCATACGAATGTTATCCCTAATATACCCGTGCTGTATATCTACCACTTCTATTTCCCATACCAATGTTATCCCTAATATACCAGCACCGTACATGTACCACTTCTATTTCCCATACCAATGTTATCCCTAATATACCAGCACCGTATATATTTACCACTTCTATTTCCCATACCAATGTTATCCCCTAATATACCTTCACCGTATATATGTACCACTTCTATTTAACATACCAATGTTATCCCTAATATACTAGCGCCGTATATGTACCGGTTCTATTTCCCATACCAATGTTATCCCTAATATACCAGCACCGTATATGTACCGCTTCTATTTCCCATACCAATGTTATCCCTAATATACCAGCATCGTATATGTACTGCTTCTATTTCCCATACCAATGTTATCCCTAATATACCAGCACCGTATATGTACCGCTTCTATTTCCCATACCAATGTTATCCCTAATATACCAGCACTGTATATGTACCACTTCTATTTCCCATACCAATGCTATCCCTAATATACCAGCACTGTATATGTACCACTTCTATTTCCCATACCAATGTTATCCCTAATATCCCAGCATTACTGTGTATGTACCACTTCTATTTCCCATACCAATGATATCCCTAATATACCAGCATTACTGTATATGTACCACTTCTATTTCCCATACCAATGTTATCCCTAATATACCAGCACCATATATGTACCACTTCTATTTCCCATACCAATGTTATCGCTAATATACCAGCACTGTATATGTTCCACTTCTATTTCCCATACCAATGTTATCCCCTAATATACCAGCACCGTATATATGTACCACTTCTATTTCCCATACCAATGTTATCCCTAATATACCAGCACCGTTTATATTTACCACTTCTATTTCCCATACCAATGTTATCCCTAATATACCAGCACCGTATATGTACCACTTCTATTTCCCATACCAATGTTATCCCCTAATATACCAGCACCGTATATATGTACCACTTCTATTTCCCATACCAATGTTATCCCTAATATACCAGCACCGTATATATTTACCACTTCTATTTCCCATACCAATGTTATCCCCTAGTATAAAAGCACCGTCTATATGTACCACTTCTAATTCCCATACCAATGTTATCCCTAATATACCCGTGCTGTATATGTACCACTTCTATTTCCCATACCAATGTTATCCCTAATATACCAGCACCGCATATGTACCACTTCTATTTACCATACTAATGTTACCCCTGATATACCAGCACCGTATATGTACCACATCTATTTCCCATACCAATGTTATCCCTGATATACCAGCATTACTGTATATGTACCACTTCTATTTCCCATACAAATGTTATCCCTAATATACCAGCACCGTATATATGTACCACTTCTATTTCCCATACCAATGTTATCCCTAATATACCAGCACCGTATATATTTACCACTTCTATTTCCCATTCCAATGTTATCCCCTAATATAAAAGCACCGTCTATATGTACCACTTCTATTTCCCATACCAATGTTATCCCTAATATACCAGCACCGTATACGTACCACTTCTATTTCCCATACCAATGTTATCCCTAATATACCAGCATTACTGTATATGTACCACTTCTATTTCCCATACCAATGTTATCCCTAATATACCAGCACAATATATGTACCACTTCTATTTCCCATACCAATGTTATCGCTAATATACCAGCACTGTATATGTACCACTTCTATTTCCCATACCAATGTTATCCCTAACATACCCGTGCTGTATATGTACCACTTCTATTTCCTATACCAATGTTATCCCTAATATACCAGCACCGTACATGTACCACTTCTATTTCCCATACCAATGTTATCCCTAATATACCAGCACCGTATATGTACCACTTCTATTTCCCATACCAATGTTACCACTAATATACCAGCACTGTATATGTACCACTTCTATTTCCCATACCAATGTTATCCCTAATATACCAGCACCGTACAAGTACCACTTCTATTTCCCATACCAATGTTACCCCTGATATACCAGCACTGTATATGTACCACTTCTATTTCCCATACCAATGTTATCCCTGATATACCAGCATTACTGTATATGTACCACTTCTATTTCCCATACCAATGTTATCCCTAATATGCCAGCACTGTATATGTACCACTTCTATTTCCCATACCAATGTTATCCCTAATATACCAGCACCGTATATGTACCACTTCTATTTCCCCTACCAATGTTATCCCTGATATACCAGCATTACTGTATAAGTACCACTTCTATTTCCCATACCAATGTTATCCCTAATATACCAGCATTACTGTATATGTACCACTTCTATTTCCCATACCAATGTTATCCCTAATATACCAGCACCGTATATGTACCACTTCTATTTCCCATACCAATGTTACCACTAATATACCAGCACTGTATATGTACCACTTCTATTTCCCATACCAATGTTATCCCTAATATACCAGCACTGTACAAGTACCACTTCTATTTCCCATACCAATGTTACCCCTGATATAGCAGCACTGTATTTGTACCACTTCTATTTCCCATACCAATGTTATCCCTGATATACCAGCATTACTGTATATGTACCACTTCTATTTCCCATACCAATGTTATCGCTAATATGCCAGCACTGTATATGTACCACTTCTATTTCCCATACCAATGTTATCCCTAATATACCAGCACCGTATATGTACCACTTCTATTTCCCATACCAATGTTATCCCTGATATACCAGCATTACTGTATAAGTACCACTTCTATTTCCCATACCAATGTTATCCCTGATATACCAGCATTACTGTATAAGTACCACTTCTATTTCCCATACCAATGTTACCCCTGATATACCAGCACTGTATATGTACCACTTCTATTTCGCATACCAATGTTATCCCTAATATACCAGCACCGTATATGTACCACTTCTATTTCCCATACCAATGTTATCGCTAATATACCAGCACTGTATATGTACCACTTCTATTTCCCATACCAATGTTATCCCTGATATACCAGCATTACTGTATAAGTACCACTTCTATTTCCCATACCAATGTTACCCCTGATATACCAGCACTGTATATGTACCACTTCTATTTCCCATACCAATGTTATCCCTGATATACCAGCATTACTGTATATGTACCACTTCTATTTCGCATAACAATGTTATCCCTAATAAACCAGCACCGTATATGTACCACTTCTATTTACCATACTAATGTTACCCCTGATATACCAGCACCGTATATGTACCACATCTATTTCCCATTCCAATGTTATCCCTGATATACCAGCATTACTGTATATGTACCACTTCTAATTCCCATACCAATGTTATCCCTAATATACCAGCACTGTATATATACCACTTCTATTTCTCATACCGATGTTATCCCTAATATACCAGCACTGTATATGTACCACTTCTATTTCCCATACCAATGTTATCCCTAATATACCCGTGCTGTATATGTACCACTTCTATTTCCTATACCAATGTTATCCCTAATATACCAGCACCGTACATGTACCACTTCTATTTCCCATACCAATGTTATCCCTAATATACCAGCATCGGATATATGTACCACTTCTATTTCCCATACCAATGTTATCCCTAATATACCAGCACTGTATATGTACCACTTCTATTTCTCATACCGATGTTATCACTAATATACCAGCACTGTATATGTACCACTTCTATTTCCCATACGAATGTTATCCCTAATATACCCGTGCTGTATATGTACCACTTCTATTTCCCATACCAATGTTATCCCTAATATACCAGCACCGTACATGTACCACTTCTATTTCCCATACCAATGTTATCCCTAATATACCAGCACCGTATATATTTACCACTTCTATTTCCCATACCAATGTTATCCCCTAATATACCTTCACCGTATATATGTACCACTTCTATTTAACATACCAATGTTATCCCTAATATACCAGCGCCGTATATGTACCGGTTCTATTTCCCATACCAATGTTATCCCTAATATACCAGCACCGTATATGTACCGCTTCTATTTCCCATACCAATGTTATCCCTAATATACCAGCATCGTATATGTACTGCTTCTATTTCCCATACCAATGTTATCCCTAATATACCAGCACCGTATATGTACCGCTTCTATTTCCCATACCAATGTTATCCCTAATATACCAGCACTGTATATGTACCACTTCTATTTCCCATACCAATGCTATCCCTAATATACCAGCACTGTATATGTACCACTTCTATTTCCCATACCAATGTTATCCCTAATATACCAGCATTACTGTATATGTACCACTTCTATTTCCCATACCAATGTTATCCCTAATACACCAGCACTGTATATGTACCACTTCTATTTCCCATACCAATGTTATCCCTAATATACCAGCACTGTATAAGTACCTCTTCTATTTCCCATACCAATGTTATCTTTAATATACCAGCACCGTATATGTACCGCTTCTATTTCCCATACCAATGTTATCCCTAATATACCAGCACCGTATATGTACCGCTTCTATTTCACATACCAAGGTTATCCCTAATATACCAGCACCGTATATGTACCGCTTCTATTTCCCATACCAATGTTATCCCTAATATACCAGCACCGTATATGTACCACTTCTGTTGCCCATACCAATGTTACCCCTAATAGACCAGCACTGTATATGTACCACTTCTATTTCCCATACCAATGTTATCCCTAATATACCAGCACCGTATATATTTACCACTTCTATTTCCCATACCAATGTTATCCCTAGTATACCAGCATTGTATATGTACCACTTCTATTTCCCATACCAATGTTATCTCTGATATACCAGCACCATATATGTACCACTTCTATTTCCCATACCAATGTTATCCCTAATATACCAGCACCGTATATGTACCACTTCTGTTTCCCATACCAATTTTACCCCTAATAGACCAGCACTGTATATGTGCCACTTCTATTTCCCATACCAATGTTATCCCTAATATACCCGTGCTGTATATGTACCACTTCTATTTCCCATACCAATGTTATCCCTAATATACCAGCACCGCATATGTACCACTTCTATTTACCATACTAATGTTACCCCTGATATACCAGCACCGTATATGTACCACATCTATTTCCCATACCAATGTTATCCCTGATATACCAGCATTACTGTATATGTACCACTTCTATTTCCCATACCAATGTTATCCCTAATATACCAGCACTGTATATATACCACTTCTATTTCTCATACCGATGTTATCCCTAATATACCAGCACTGTATATGTACCACTTCTATTTCCCATACCAATGTTATCCCTAATATACCCGTGCTGTATATGTACCACTTCTATTTCCTATACCAATGTTATCCCTAATATACCAGCACCGTACATGTACCACTTCTATTTCCCATACCAATGTTATCCCTAATATACCAGCACCGTATATGTACCACTTCTATTTCCCATACCAATGTTACCACTAATATACCAGCACTGTATATGTACCACTTCTATTTCCCATACCAATGTTATCCCTAATATACCAGCACTGTACAAGTACCACTTCTATTTCCCATACCAATGTTACCCCTGATATACCAGCACTGTATATGTACCACTTCTATTTCCCATACCAATGTTATCCCTGATATACCAGCATTACTGTATATGTACCACTTCTATTTCCCATACCAATGTTATCGCTAATATGCCAGCACTGTATATGTACCACTTCTATTTCCCATACCAATGTTATCCCTAATATACCAGCACCGTATATGTACCACTTCTATTTCCCATACCAATGTTATCCCTGATATACCAGCATTACTGTATAAGTACCACTTCTATTTCCCATACCAATGTTATCCCTGATATACCAGCATTACTGTATAAGTACCACTTCTATTTCCCATACCAATGTTACCCCTGATATACCAGCACTGTATATGTACCACTTCTATTTCGCATACCAATGTTATCCCTAATATACCAGCACCGTATATGTACCACTTCTATTTCCCATACCAATGTTATCGCTAATATACCAGCACTGTATATGTACCACTTCTATTTCCCATACCAATGTTATCCCTGATATACCAGCATTACTGTATAAGTACCACTTCTATTTCCCATACCAATGTTACCCCTGATATACCAGCACTGTATATGTACCACTTCTATTTCCCATACCAATGTTATCCCTGATATACCAGCATTACTGTATATGTACCACTTCTATTTCGCATAACAATGTTATCCCTAATAAACCAGCACCGTATATGTACCACTTCTATTTACCATACTAATGTTACCCCTGATATACCAGCACCGTATATGTACCACATCTATTTCCCATTCCAATGTTATCCCTGATATAGCAGCATTACTGTATATGTACCACTTCTAATTCCCATACCAATGTTATCCCTAATATACCAGCACTGTATATATACCACTTCTATTTCTCATACCGATGTTATCCCTAATATACCAGCACTGTATATGTACCACTTCTATTTCCCATACCAATGTTATCCCTAATATACCCGTGCTGTATATGTACCACTTCTATTTCCTATACCAATGTTATCCCTAATATACCAGCACCGTACATGTACCACTTCTATTTCCCATACCAATGTTATCCCTAATATACCAGCACCGGATATATGTACCACTTCTATTTCCCATACCAATGTTATCCCTAATATACCAGCACTGTATATGTACCACTTCTATTTCTCATACCGATGTTATCACTAATATACCAGCACTGTATATGTACCACTTCTATTTCCCATACGAATGTTATCCCTAATATACCCGTGCTGTATATGTACCACTTCTATTTCCCATACCAATGTTATCCCTAATATACCAGCACCGTACATGTACCACTTCTATTTCCCATACCAATGTTATCCCTAATATACCAGCACCGTATATATTTACCACTTCTATTTCCCATACCAATGTTATCCCCTAATATACCTTCACCGTATATATGTACCACTTCTATTTAACATACCAATGTTATCCCTAATATACCAGCGCCGTATATGTACCGGTTCTATTTCCCATACCAATGTTATCCCTAATATACCAGCACCGTATATGTACCGCTTCTATTTCCCATACCAATGTTATCCCTAATATACCAGCATCGTATATGTACTGCTTCTATTTCCCATACCAATGTTATCCCTAATATACCAGCACCGTATATGTACCGCTTCTATTTCCCATACCAATGTTATCCCTAATATACCAGCACTGTATATGTACCACTTCTATTTCCCATACCAATGCTATCCCTAATATACCAGCACTGTATATGTACCACTTCTATTTCCCATACCAATGTTATCCCTAATATACCAGCATTACTGTATATGTACCACTTCTATTTCCCATACCAATGTTATCCCTAATACACCAGCACTGTATATGTACCACTTCTATTTCCCATACCAATGTTATCCCTAATATACCAGCACCGTATACGTACCACTTCTATTTCCCATACCAATGATATCCCTAATATACCAGCATTACTGTATATGTACCACTTCTATTTCCCATACCAATGTTATCCCTAATATACCAGCACCATATATGTACCACTTCTATTTCCCATACCAATGTTATCGCTAATATACCAGCACTGTATATGTTCCACTTCTATTTCCCATACCAATGTTATCCCCTAATATACCAGCACCGTATATATGTACCACTTCTATTTCCCATACCAATGTTATCCCTAATATACCAGCACCGTTTATATTTACCACTTCTATTTCCCATACCAATGTTATCCCTAATATACCAGCACCGTATATGTACCACTTCTATTTCCCATACCAATGTTATCCCCTAATATACCAGCACCGTATATATGTACCACTTCTATTTCCCATACCAATGTTATCCCTAATATACCAGCACCGTATATATTTACCACTTCTATTTCCCATACCAATGTTGTCCCCTAGTATAAAAGCACCGTCTATATGTACCACTTCTAATTCCCATACCAATGTTATCCCTAATATACCCGTGCTGTATATGTACCACTTCTATTTCCCATACCAATGTTATCCCTAATATACCAGCACCGCATATGTACCACTTCTATTTACCATACTAATGTTACCCCTGATATACCAGCACCGTATATGTACCACATCTATTTCCCATACCAATGTTATCCCTGATATACCAGCATTACTGTATATGTACCACTTCTATTTCCCATACCAATGTTATCCCTAATATACCAGCACTGTATATATACCACTTCTATTTCTCATACCGATGTTATCCCTAATATACCAGCACTGTATATGTACCACTTCTATTTCCCATACCATTGTTATCCCTAATAAACCCGTGCTGTATATGTACCACTTCTATTTCCTATACCAATGTTATCCCTAATATACCAGCACCGTACATGTACCACTTCTATTTCCCATACCAATGTTATCCCTAATATACCAGCACCGTATATGTACCACTTCTATTTCCCATACCAATGTTATCCCTAATATACCAGCACCGTATATGTACCACTTCTATTTCCCATACCAATGTTATCCCTAATACACCAGCACTGTACAAGTACCACTTCTATTTCCCATACCAATGTTACCCCTGATATACCAGCACTGTATATGTACCACTTCTATTTCCCATACCAATGTTATCCCTGATATACCAGCATTACTGTATATGTACCACTTCTATTTCCCATACCAATGTTATCGCTAATATGCCAGCACTGTATATGTACCACTTCTATTTCCCATACCAATGTTATCCCTAATATACCAGCACCGTATATGTACCACTTCTATTTCCCATACCAATGTTATCCCTGATATACCAGCATTACTGTATAAGTACCACTTCTATTTCCCATACCAATGTTATCCCTGATATACCAGCATTACTGTATAAGTACCACTTCTATTTCCCATACCAATGTTACCCCTGATATACCAGCACTGTATATGTACCACTTCTATTTCGCATACCAATGTTATCCCTAATATACCAGCACCGTATATGTACCACTTCTATTTCCCATACCAATGTTATCGCTAATATACCAGCACTGTATATGTACCACTTCTATTTCCCATACCAATGTTATCCCTGATATACCAGCATTACTGTATAAGTACCACTTCTATTTCCCATACCAATGTTACCCCTGATATACCAGCACTGTATATGTACCACTTCTATTTCCCATACCAATGTTATCCCTGATATACCAGCATTACTGTATATGTACCACTTCTATTTCGCATACCAATGTTATCCCTAATACACCAGCACTGTACAAGTACCACTTCTATTTCCCATACCAATGTTACCCCTGATATACCAGCACTGTATATGTACCACTTCTATTTCCCATACCAATGTTATCCCTGATATACCAGCATTACTGTATATGTACCACTTCTATTTCCCATACCAATGTTATCCCTAATATACCAGCACTGTATATGTACCACTTCTATTTCCCATACCAATGTTATCCCTAATATACCCGTGCTGTATATGTACCACTTCTATTTCCTATACCAATGTTATCCCTAATATACCAGCACCGTACATGTACCACTTCTATTTCCCATACCAATGTTATCCCTAATATACCAGCACCGGATATATGTACCACTTCTATTTCCCATACCAATGTTATCCCTAATATACCAGCACTGTATATGTACCACTTCTATTTCTCATACCGATGTTATCACTAATATACCAGCACTGTATATGTACCACTTCTATTTCCCATACGAATGTTATCCCTAATATACCCGTGCTGTATATGTACCACTTCTATTTCCCATACCAATGTTATCCCTAATATACCAGCACCGTACATGTACCACTTCTATTTCCCATACCAATGTTATCCCTAATATACCAGCACCGTATATATTTACCACTTCTATTTCCCATACCAATGTTATCCCCTAATATACCTTCACCGTATATATGTACCACTTCTATTTAACATACCAATGTTATCCCTAATATACCAGCGCCGTATATGTACCGGTTCTATTTCCCATACCAATGTTATCCCTAATATACCAGCACCGTATATGTACCGCTTCTATTTCCCATACCAATGTTATCCCTAATATACCAGCATCGTATATGTACCGCTTCTATTTCCCATACCAATGTTATCCCTAATATACCAGCACTGTATATGTACCACTTCTATTTCCCATACCAATACTATCCCTAATATACCAGCACTGTATATGTACCACTTCTATTTCCCATACCAATGTTATCCCTAATATACCAGCATTACTGTATATGTACCACTTCTATTTCCCATACCAATGTTATCCCTAATACACCAGCACTGTATATGTACCACTTCTATTTCCCATACCAATGTTATCCCTAATATACCAGCACCGTATACGTACCACTTCTATTTCCCATACCAATGATATCCCTAATATACCAGCATTACTGTATATGTACCACTTCTATTTCCCATACCAATGTTATCCCTAATATACCAGCACCATATATGTACCACTTCTATTTCCCATACCAATGTTATCGCTAATATACCAGCACTGTATATGTTCCACTTCTATTTCCCATACCAATGTTATCCCCTAATATACCAGCACCGTATATATGTACCACTTCTATTTCCCATACCAATGTTATCCCTAATATACCAGCACCGTTTATATTTACCACTTCTATTTCCCATACCAATGTTATCCCTAATATACCAGCACCGTATATGTACCACTTCTATTTCCCATACCAATGTTATCCCCTAATATACCAGCACCGTATATATGTACCACTTCTATTTCCCATACCAATGTTATCCCTAATATACCAGCACCGTATATATTTACCACTTCTATTTCCCATACCAATGTTGTCCCCTAGTATAAAAGCACCGTCTATATGTACCACTTCTAATTCCCATACCAATGTTATCCCTAATATACCCGTGCTGTATATGTACCACTTCTATTTCCCATACCAATGTTATCCCTAATATACCAGCACCGCATATGTACCACTTCTATTTACCATACTAATGTTACCCCTGATATACCAGCACCGTATATGTACCACATCTATTTCCCATACCAATGTTATCCCTGATATACCAGCATTACTGTATATGTACCACTTCTATTTCCCATACCAATGTTATCCCTAATATACCAGCACTGTATATATACCACTTCTATTTCTCATACCGATGTTATCCCTAATATACCAGCACTGTATATGTACCACTTCTATTTCCCATACCATTGTTATCCCTAATAAACCCGTGCTGTATATGTACCACTTCTATTTCCTATACCAATGTTATCCCTAATATACCAGCACCGTACATGTACCACTTCTATTTCCCATACCAATGTTATCCCTAATATACCAGCACCGTATATGTACCACTTCTATTTCCCATACCAATGTTATCCCTAATATACCAGCACCGTATATGTACCACTTCTATTTCCCATACCAATGTTATCCCTAATACACCAGCACTGTACAAGTACCACTTCTATTTCCCATACCAATGTTACCCCTGATATACCAGCACTGTATATGTACCACTTCTATTTCCCATACCAATGTTATCCCTGATATACCAGCATTACTGTATATGTACCACTTCTATTTCCCATACCAATGTTATCGCTAATATGCCAGCACTGTATATGTACCACTTCTATTTCCCATACCAATGTTATCCCTAATATACCAGCACCGTATATGTACCACTTCTATTTCCCATACCAATGTTATCCCTGATATACCAGCATTACTGTATAAGTACCACTTCTATTTCCCATACCAATGTTATCCCTGATATACCAGCATTACTGTATAAGTACCACTTCTATTTCCCATACCAATGTTACCCCTGATATACCAGCACTGTATATGTACCACTTCTATTTCGCATACCAATGTTATCCCTAATATACCAGCACCGTATATGTACCACTTCTATTTCCCATACCAATGTTATCGCTAATATACCAGCACTGTATATGTACCACTTCTATTTCCCATACCAATGTTATCCCTGATATACCAGCATTACTGTATAAGTACCACTTCTATTTCCCATACCAATGTTACCCCTGATATACCAGCACTGTATATGTACCACTTCTATTTCCCATACCAATGTTATCCCTGATATACCAGCATTACTGTATATGTACCACTTCTATTTCGCATACCAATGTTATCCCTAATACACCAGCACTGTACAAGTACCACTTCTATTTCCCATACCAATGTTACCCCTGATATACCAGCACTGTATATGTACCACTTCTATTTCCCATACCAATGTTATCCCTGATATACCAGCATTACTGTATATGTACCACTTCTATTTCCCATACCAATGTTATCCCTAATATACCAGCACTGTATATGTACCACTTCTATTTCCCATACCAATGTTATCCCTAATATACCCGTGCTGTATATGTACCACTTCTATTTCCTATACCAATGTTATCCCTAATATACCAGCACCGTACATGTACCACTTCTATTTCCCATACCAATGTTATCCCTAATATACCAGCACCGGATATATGTACCACTTCTATTTCCCATACCAATGTTATCCCTAATATACCAGCACTGTATATGTACCACTTCTATTTCTCATACCGATGTTATCACTAATATACCAGCACTGTATATGTACCACTTCTATTTCCCATACGAATGTTATCCCTAATATACCCGTGCTGTATATGTACCACTTCTATTTCCCATACCAATGTTATCCCTAATATACCAGCACCGTACATGTACCACTTCTATTTCCCATACCAATGTTATCCCTAATATACCAGCACCGTATATATTTACCACTTCTATTTCCCATACCAATGTTATCCCCTAATATACCTTCACCGTATATATGTACCACTTCTATTTAACATACCAATGTTATCCCTAATATACCAGCGCCGTATATGTACTGGTTCTATTTCCCATACCAATGTTATCCCTAATATACCAGCACCGTATATGTACCGCTTCTATTTCCCATACCAATGTTATCCCTAATATACCAGCATCGTATATGTACTGCTTCTATTTCCCATACCAATGTTATCCCTAATATACCAGCACCGTATATGTACCGCTTCTATTTCCCATACCAATGTTATCCCTAATATACCAGCACTGTATATGTACCACTTCTATTTCCCATACCAATGCTATCCCTAATATACCAGCACTGTATATGTACCACTTCTATTTCCCATACCAATGTTATCCCTAATATACCAGCATTACTGTATATGTACCACTTCTATTTCCCATACCAATGTTATCCCTAATACACCAGCACTGTATATGTACCACTTCTATTTCCCATACCAATGTTATCCCTAATATACCAGCACCGTATACGTACCACTTCTATTTCCCATACCAATGATATCCCTAATATACCAGCATTACTGTATATGTACCACTTCTTTTTCCCATACCAATGTTATCCCTAATATACCAGCACCATATATGTACCACTTCTATTTCCCATACCAATGTTATCGCTAATATACCAGCACTGTATATGTTCCACTTCTATTTCCCATACCAATGTTATCCCCTAATATACCAGCACCGTATATATGTACCACTTCTATTTCCCATACCAATGTTATCCCTAATATACCAGCACCGTTTATATTTACCACTTCTATTTCCCATACCAATGTTATCCCTAATATACCAGCACCGTATATGTACCACTTCTATTTCCCATACCAATGTTATCCCCTAATATACCAGCACCGTATATATGTACCACTTCTATTTCCCATACCAATGTTATCCCTAATATACCAGCACCGTATATATTTACCACTTCTATTTCCCATACCAATGTTATCCCCTAGTATAAAAGCACCGTCTATATGTACCACTTCTAATTCCCATACCAATGTTATCCCTAATATACCCGTGCTGTATATGTACCACTTCTATTTCCCATACCAATGTTATCCCTAATATACCAGCACCGCATATGTACCACTTCTATTTACCAAACTAATGTTACCCCTGATATACCAGCACCGTATATGTACCACATCTATTTCCCATACCAATGTTATCCCTGATATACCAGCATTACTGTATATGTACCACTTCTATTTCCCATACCAATGTTATCCCTAATATACCAGCACTGTATATATACCACTTCTATTTCTCATACCGATGTTATCCCTAATATACCAGCACTGTATATGTACCACTTCTATTTCCCATACCAATGTTATCCCTAATAAACCCGTGCTGTATATGTACCACTTCTATTTCCTATACCAATGTTATCCCTAATATACCAGCACCGTACATGTACCACTTCTATTTCCCATACCAATGTTATCCCTAATATACCAGCACCGTATATGTACCACTTCTATTTCCCATACCAATGTTACCACTAATATACCAGCACTGTATATGTACCACTTCTATTTCCCATACCAATGTTATCCCTAATACACCAGCACTGTACAAGTACCACTTCTATTTCCCATACCAGTGTTACCCCTGATATACCAGCACTGTATATGTACCACTTCTATTTCCCATACCAATGTTATCCCTGATATACCAGCATTACTGTATATGTACCACTTCTATTTCCCATACCAATGTTATCGCTAATATGCCAGCACTGTATATGTACCACTTCTATTTCCCATACCAATGTTATCCCTAATATACCAGCACCGTATATGTACCACTTCTATTTCCCATACCAATGTTATCCCTGATATACCAGCATTACTGTATAAGTACCACTTCTATTTCCCATACCAATGTTATCCCTGATATACCAGCATTACTGTATAAGTACCACTTCTATTTCCCATACCAATGTTACCCCTGATATACCAGCACTGTATATGTACCACTTCTATTTCGCATACCAATGTTATCCCTAATATACCAGCACCGTATATGTACCACTTCTATTTCCCATACCAATGTTATCGCTAATATACCAGCACTGTATATGTACCACTTCTATTTCCCATACCAATGTTATCCCTGATATACCAGCATTACTGTATAAGTACCACTTCTATTTCCCATACCAATGTTACCCCTGATATACCAGCACTGTATATGTACCACTTCTATTTCCCATACCAATGTTATCCCTGATATACCAGCATTACTGTATATGTACCACTTCTATTTCGCATACCAATGTTATCCCTAATACACCAGCACTGTACAAGTACCACTTCTATTTCCCATACCAATGTTACCCCTGATATACCAGCACTGTATATGTACCACTTCTATTTCCCATACCAATGTTATCCCTGATATACCAGCATTACTGTATATGTACCACTTCTATTTCCCATACCAATGTTATCCCTAATATACCAGCACTGTATATGTACCACTTCTATTTCCCATACCAATGTTATCCCTAATATACCCGTGCTGTATATGTACCACTTCTATTTCCTATACCAATGTTATCCCTAATATACCAGCACCGTACATGTACCACTTCTATTTCCCATACCAATGTTATCCCTAATATACCAGCACCGGATATATGTACCACTTCTATTTCCCATACCAATGTTATCCCTAATATACCAGCACTGTATATGTACCACTTCTATTTCTCATACCGATGTTATCACTAATATACCAGCACTGTATATGTACCACTTCTATTTCCCATACGAATGTTATCCCTAATATACCCGTGCTGTATATGTACCACTTCTATTTCCCATACCAATGTTATCCCTAATATACCAGCACCGTACATGTACCACTTCTATTTCCCATACCAATGTTATCCCTAATATACCAGCACCGTATATATTTACCACTTCTATTTCCCATACCAATGTTATCCCCTAATATACCTTCACCGTATATATGTACCACTTCTATTTAACATACCAATGTTATCCCTAATATACCAGCGCCGTATATGTACCGGTTCTATTTCCCATACCAATGTTATCCCTAATATACCAGCACCGTATATGTACCGCTTCTATTTCCCATACCAATGTTATCCCTAATATACCAGCATCGTATATGTACTGCTTCTATTTCCCATACCAATGTTATCCCTAATATACCAGCACCGTATATGTACCGCTTCTATTTCCCATACCAATGTTATCCCTAATATACCAGCACTGTATATGTACCACTTCTATTACCCATACCAATGTTATCCCTAATATACCAGCATTACTGTATATGTACCACTTCTATTTCCCATACCAATGTTATCCCTAATACACCAGCACTGTATATGTACCACTTCTATTTCCCATACCAATGTTATCCCTAATATACCAGCACCGTATACGTACCACTTCTATTTCCCATACCAATGATATCCCTAATATACCAGCATTACTGTATATGTACCACTTCTATTTCCCATACCAATGTTATCCCTAATATACCAGCACCATATATGTACCACTTCTATTTCCCATACCAATGTTATCGCTAATATACCAGCACTGTATATGTTCCACTTCTATTTCCCATACCAATGTTATCCCCTAATATACCAGCACCGTATATATGTACCACTTCTATTTCCCATACCAATGTTATCCCTAATATACCAGCACCGTTTATATTTACCACTTCTATTTCCCATACCAATGTTATCCCTAATATAACAGCACCGTATATGTACCACTTCTATTTCCCATACCAATGTTATCCCCTAATATACCAGCACCGTATATATGTACCACTTCTATTTCCCATACCAATGTTATCCCTAATATACCAGCACCGTATATATTTACCACTTCTATTTCCCATACCAATGTTATCCCCTAGTATAAAAGCACCGTCTATATGTACCACTTCTAATTCCCATACCAATGTTATCCCTAATATACCCGTGCTGTATATGTACCACTTCTATTTCCCATACCAATGTTATCCCTAATATACCAGCACCGCATATGTACCACTTCTATTTACCATACTAATGTTACCCCTGATATACCAGCACCGTATATGTACCACATCTATTTCCCATACCAATGTTATCCCTGATATACCAGCATTACTGTATATGTACCACTTCTATTTCCCATACCAATGTTATCCCTAATATACCAGCACTGTATATATACCACTTCTATTTCTCATACCGATGTTATCCCTAATATACCAGCACTGTATATGTACCACTTCTATTTCCCATACCAATGTTATCCCTAATAAACCCGTGCTGTATATGTACCACTTCTATTTCCTATACCAATGTTATCCCTAATATACCAGCACCGTACATGTACCACTTCTATTTCCCATACCAATGTTATCCCTAATATACCAGCACCGTATATGTACCACTTCTATTTCCCATACCAATGTTACCACTAATATACCAGCACTGTATATGTACCACTTCTATTTCCCATACCAATGTTATCCCTAATACACCAGCACTGTACAAGTACCACTTCTATTTCCCATACCAATGTTACCCCTGATATACCAGCACTGTATATGTACCACTTCTATTTCCCATACCAATGTTATCCCTGATATACCAGCATTACTGTATATGTACCACTTCTATTTCCCATACCAATGTTATCGCTAATATGCCAGCACTGTATATGTACCACTTCTATTTCCCATACCAATGTTATCCCTAATATACCAGCACCGTATATGTACCACTTCTATTTCCCATACCAATGTTATCCCTGATATACCAGCATTACTGTATAAGTACCACTTCTATTTCCCATACCAATGTTATCCCTGATATACCAGCATTACTGTATAAGTACCACTTCTATTTCCCATACCAATGTTACCCCTGATATACCAGCACTGTATATGTACCACTTCTATTTCGCATACCAATGTTATCCCTAATATACCAGCACCGTATATGTACCACTTCTATTTCCAATACCAATGTTACCCCTGATATACCAGCACTGTATATGTACCACTTCTATTTCCCATACCAATGTTATCCCTGATATACCAGCATTACTGTATATGTACCACTTCTATTTCGCATACCAATGTTATCCCTAATAAACCAGCACCGTATATGTACCACTTCTATTTACCATACTAATGTTACCCCTGATATACCAGCACCGTATATGTACCACATCTATTTCCCATTCCAATGTTATCCCTGATATACCAGCATTACTGTATATGTACCACTTCTAATTCCCATACCAATGTTATCCCTAATATACCAGCACTGTATATATACCACTTCTATTTCTCATACCGATGTTATCCCTAATATACCAGCACTGTATATGTACCACTTCTATTTCCCATACCAATGTTATCCCTAATATACCCGTGCTGTATATGTACCACTTCTATTTCCTATACCAATGTTATCCCTAATATACCAGCACCGGATATATGTACCACTTCTATTTCCCATACCAATGTTATCCCTAATATACCAGCACTGTATATGTACCACTTCTATTTCTCATACCGATGTTATCACTAATATACCAGCACTGTATATGTACCACTTCTATTTCCCATACGAATGTTATCCCTAATATACCCGTGCTGTATATGTACCACTTCTATTTCCCATACCAATGTTATCCCTAATATACCAGCACCGTACATGTACCACTTCTATTTCCCATACCAATGTTATCCCTAATATACCAGCACCGTATATATTTACCACTTCTATTTCCCATACCAATGTTATCCCCTAATATACCTTCACCGTATATATGTACCACTTCTATTTAACATACCAATGTTTTCCCTAATATACCAGCACCGTATATGTACCGGTTCTATTTCCCATACCAATGTTATCCCTAATATACCAGCACCGTATATGTACCGCTTCTATTTCCCATACCAATGTTATCCCTAATATACCAGCATCGTATATGTACTGCTTCTATTTCCCATACCAATGTTATCCCTAATATACCAGCACCGTATATGTACCGCTTCTATTTCCCATACCAATGTTATCCCTAATATACCAGCACTGTATATGTACCACTTCTATTTCCCATACCAATGCTATCCCTAATATACCAGCACTGTATATGTACCACTTCTATTTCCCATACCAATGTTATCCCTAATATACCAGCATTACTGTATATGTACCACTTCTATTTCCCATACCAATGTTATCCCTAATACACCAGCACTGTATATGTACCACTTCTATTTCCCATACCAATGTTATCCCTAATATACCAGCACCGTATACGTACCACTTCTATTTCCCATACCAATGATATCCTTAATATACCAGCATTACTGTATATGTACCACTTCTATTTCCCATACCAATGTTATCCCTAATATACCAGCACCATATATGTACCACTTCTATTTCCCATACCAATGTTATCGCTAATATACCAGCACTGTATATGTTCCACTTCTATTTCCCATACCAATGTTATCCCCTAATATACCAGCACCGTATATATGTACCACTTCTATTTCCCATACCAATGTTATCCCTAATATACCAGCACCGTTTATATTTACCACTTCTATTTCCCATACCAATGTTATCCCTAATATACCAGCACCGTATATGTACCACTTCTATTTCCCATACCAATGTTATCCCCTAATATACCAGCACCGTATATATGTACCACTTCTATTTCCCATACCAATGTTATGCCTAATATACCAGCACCGTATATATTTACCACTTCTATTTCCCATACCAATGTTATCCCCTAGTATAAAAGCACCGTCTATATGTACCACTTCTAATTCCCATACCAATGTTATCCGTAATATACCAGCACCGTATATGTAACACTTCTATTTCCCATACCAATGTTATCCCTAATATACCAGCATTACTGTATATGTACTTCAATTTCCCATACCAATGTTATCCCTAATATACTAGCACTGTATATGTACCACTTCTATTTCCCATACCAATGTTATCCCTAATATACCAGCACTGTATATGTACCACTTCTATTTCTCATACCGATGTTATCACTAATATACCAGCACTGTATATGTACCACTACTATTTCCCATACGAATGTTATCCCTAATATACCCGTGCTGTATATGTACCACTTCTATTTCCCATACCAATGTTATCCCTAATATACCAGCACCGTACATGTACCACTTCTATTTCCCATACCAATGTTATCCCTAATATACCAGCACCGTATATATTTACCACTTCTATTTCCCATACCAATGTTATCCCCTAATATACCTTCACCGTATATATGTACCACTTCTATTTAACATACCAATGTTATCCCTAATATACCAGCGCCGTATATGTACCGGTTCTATTTCCCATACCAATGTTATCCCTAATATACCAGCACCGTATATGTACCGCTTCTATTTCCCATACCAATGTTATCCCTAATATACCAGCATCGTATATGTACTGCTTCTATTTCCCATACCAATGTTATCCCTAATATACCAGCACCGTATATGTACCGCTTCTATTTCCCATACCAATGTTATCCCTAATATACCAGCACTGTATATGTACCACTTCTATTTCCCATACCAATGCTATCCCTAATATACCAGCACTGTATATGTACCACTTCTATTTCCCATACCAATGTTATCCCTAATATACCAGCATTACTGTATATGTACCACTTCTATTTCCCATACCAATGTTATCCCTAATACACCAGCACTGTATATGTACCACTTCTATTTCCCATACCAATGTTATCCCTAATATACCAGCACTGTATAAGTACCTCTTCTATTTCCCATACCAATGTTATCTTTAATATACCAGCACCGTATATGTACCGCTTCTATTTCCCATACCAATGTTATCCCTAATATACCAGCACCGTATATGTACCGCTTCTATTTCACATACCAAGGTTATCCCTAATATACCAGCACCGTATATGTACCGCTTCTATTTCCCATACCAATGTTATCCCTAATATACCAGCACCGTATATGTACCACTTCTGTTTCCCATACCAATGTTACCCCTAATAGACCAGCACTGTATATGTACCACTTCTATTTCCCATACCAATGTTATCCCTAATATACCAGCACCGTATACGTACCACTTCTATTTCCCATACCAATGATATCCTTAATATACCAGCATTACTGTATATGTACCACTTCTATTTCCCATACCAATGTTATCCCTAATATACCAGCACCATATATGTACCACTTCTATTTCCCATACCAATGTTATCGCTAATATACCAGCACTGTATATGTTCCACTTCTATTTCCCATACCAATGTTATCCCTTAATATACCAGCACCGTATATATGTACCACTTCTATTTCCCATACCAATGTTATCCCTAATATACCAGCACCGTTTATATTTACCACTTCTATTTCCCATACCAATGTTATCCCTAATATACCAGCACCGTATATGTACCACTTCTATTTCCCATACCAATGTTATCCCCTAATATACCAGCACCGTATATATGTACCACTTCTATTTCCCATACCAATGTTATGCCTAATATACCAGCACCGTATATATTTACCACTTCTATTTCCCATACCAATGTTATCCCCTAGTATAAAAGCACCGTCTATATGTACCACTTCTAATTCCCATACCAATGTTATCCGTAGTATACCAGCACCGTATATGTAACACTTCTATTTCCCATACCAATGTTATCCCTAATATACCAGCATTACTGTATATGTACTTCAATTTCCCATACCAATGTTATCCCTAATATACTAGCACTGTATATGTACCACTTCTATTTCCCATACCAATGTTATCCCTAATATACCAGCACTGTATATGTACCACTTCTATTTCTCATACCGATGTTATCACTAATATACCAGCACTGTATATGTACCACTTCTATTTCCCATACGAATGTTATCCCTAATATACCCGTGCTGTATATGTACCACTTCTATTTCCCATACCAATGTTATCCCTAATATACCAGCACCGTACATGTACCACTTCTATTTCCCATACCAATGTTATCCCTAATATACCAGCACCGTATATATTTACCACTTCTATTTCCCATACCAATGTTATCCCCTAATATACCTTCACCGTATATATGTACCACTTCTATTTAACATACCAATGTTATCCCTAATATACCAGCGCCGTATATGTACCGGTTCTATTTCCCATACCAATGTTATCCCTAATATACCAGCACCGTATATGTACCGCTTCTATTTCCCATACCAATGTTATCCCTAATATACCAGCATCGTATATGTACTGCTTCTATTTCCCATACCAATGTTATCCCTAATATACCAGCACCGTATATGTACCGCTTCTATTTCCCATACCAATGTTATCCCTAATATACCAGCACTGTATATGTACCACTTCTATTTCCCATACCAATGCTATCCCTAATATACCAGCACTGTATATGTACCACTTCTGTTTCCCATACCAATGTTATCCCTAATATACCAGCATTACTGTATATGTACCACTTCTATTTCCCATACCAATGTTATCCCTAATACACCAGCACTGTATATGTACCACTTCTATTTCCCATACCAATGTTATCCCTAATATACCAGCACTGTATAAGTACCTCTTCTATTTCCCATACCAATGTTATCTTTAATATACCAGCACCGTATATGTACCGCTTCTATTTCCCATACCAATGTTATCCCTAATATACCAGCACCGTATATGTACCGCTTCTATTTCACATACCAAGGTTATCCCTAATATACCAGCACCGTATATGTACCGCTTCTATTTCCCATACCAATGTTATCCCTAATATACCAGCACCGTATATGTACCACTTCTGTTGCCCATACCAATGTTACCCCTAATAGACCAGCACTGTATATGTACCACTTCTATTTCCCATACCAATGTTATCCCTAATATACCAGCACCGTATATATTTACCACTTCTATTTCCCATACCAATGTTATCCCTAGTATACCAGCATTGTATATGTACCACTTCTATTTCCCATACCAATGTTATCTCTGATATACCAGCACCATATATGTACCACTTCTATTTCCCATACCAATGTTATCCCTAATATACCAGCACCGTATATGTACCACTTCTGTTTCCCATACCAATTTTACCCCTAATAGACCAGCACTGTATATGTGCCACTTCTATTTCCCATACCAATGTTATCCCTAATATACCCGTGCTGTATATGTACCACTTCTATTTCCCATACCAATGTTATCCCTAATATACCAGCACCGCATATGTACCACTTCTATTTACCATACTAATGTTACCCCTGATATACCAGCACCGTATATGTACCACATCTATTTCCCATACCAATGTTATCCCTGATATACCAGCATTACTGTATATGTACCACTTCTATTTCCCATACCAATGTTATCCCTAATATACCAGCACTGTATATATACCACTTCTATTTCTCATACCGATGTTATCCCTAATATACCAGCACTGTATATGTACCACTTCTATTTCCCATACCAATGTTATCCCTAATATACCCGTGCTGTATATGTACCACTTCTATTTCCTATACCAATGTTATCCCTAATATACCAGCACCGTACATGTACCACTTCTATTTCCCATACCAATGTTATCCCTAATATACCAGCACCGTATATGTACCACTTCTATTTCCCATACCAATGTTACCACTAATATACCAGCACTGTATATGTACCACTTCTATTTCCCATACCAATGTTATCCCTAATATACCAGCACTGTACAAGTACCACTTCTATTTCCCATACCAATGTTACCCCTGATATACCAGCACTGTATATGTACCACTTCTATTTCCCATACCAATGTTATCCCTGATATACCAGCATTACTGTATATGTACCACTTCTATTTCCCATACCAATGTTATCGCTAATATGCCAGCACTGTATATATACCACTTCTATTTCCCATACCAATGTTATCCCTAATATACCAGCACCGTATATGTACCACTTCTATTTCCCATACCAATGTTATCCCTGATATACCAGCATTACTGTATAAGTACCACTTCTATTTCCCATACCAATGTTATCCCTGATATACCAGCATTACTGTATAAGTACCACTTCTATTTCCCATACCAATGTTACCCCTGATATACCAGCACTGTATATGTACCACTTCTATTTCGCATACCAATGTTATCCCTAATATACCAGCACCGTATATGTACCACTTCTATTTCCCATACCAATGTTATCGCTAATATACCAGCACTGTATATGTACCACTTCTATTTCCCATACCAATGTTATCCCTGATATACCAGCATTACTGTATAAGTACCACTTCTATTTCCCATACCAATGTTACCCCTGATATACCAGCACTGTATATGTACCACTTCTATTTCTCATACCGATGTTATCCCTAATATACCAGCACCGGATATATGTACCACTTCTATTTCCCATACCAATGTTATCCCTAATATACCAGCACTGTATATGTACCACTTCTATTTCTCATACCGATGTTATCACTAATATACCAGCACTGTATATGTACCACTTCTATTTCCCATACGAATGTTATCCCTAATATACCCGTGCTGTATATGTACCACTTCTATTTCCCATACCAATGTTATCCCTAATATACCAGCACCGTACATGTACCACTTCTATTTCCCATACCAATGTTATCCCTAATATACCAGCACCGTATATATTTACCACTTCTATTTCCCATACCAATGTTATCCCCTAATATACCTTCACCGTATATATGTACCACTTCTATTTAACATACCAATGTTTTCCCTAATATACCAGCACCGTATATGTACCGGTTCTATTTCCCATACCAATGTTATCCCTAATATACCAGCACCGTATATGTACCGCTTCTATTTCCCATACCAATGTTATCCCTAATATACCAGCATCGTATATGTACTGCTTCTATTTCCCATACCAATGTTATCCCTAATATACCAGCACCGTATATGTACCGCTTCTATTTCCCATACCAATGTTATCCCTAATATACCAGCACTGTATATGTACCACTTCTATTTCCCATACCAATGCTATCCCTAATATACCAGCACTGTATATGTACCACTTCTATTTCCCATACCAATGTTATCCCTAATATACCAGCATTACTGTATATGTACCACTTCTATTTCCCATACCAATGTTATCCCTAATACACCAGCACTGTATATGTACCACTTCTATTTCCCATACCAATGTTATCCCTAATATACCAGCACCGTATACGTACCACTTCTATTTCCCATACCAATGATATCCTTAATATACCAGCATTACTGTATATGTACCACTTCTATTTCCCATACCAATGTTATCCCTAATATACCAGCACCATATATGTACCACTTCTATTTCCCATACCAATGTTATCGCTAATATACCAGCACTGTATATGTTCCACTTCTATTTCCCATACCAATGTTATCCCCTAATATACCAGCACCGTATATATGTACCACTTCTATTTCCCATACCAATGTTATCCCTAATATACCAGCACCGTTTATATTTACCACTTCTATTTCCCATACCAATGTTATCCCTAATATACCAGCACCGTATATGTACCACTTCTATTTCCCATACCAATGTTATCCCCTAATATACCAGCACCGTATATATGTACCACTTCTATTTCCCATACCAATGTTATGCCTAATATACCAGCACCGTATATATTTACCACTTCTATTTCCCATACCAATGTTATCCCCTAGTATAAAAGCACCGTCTATATGTACCACTTCTAATTCCCATACCAATGTTATCCGTAATATACCAGCACCGTATATGTAACACTTCTATTTCCCATACCAATGTTATCCCTAATATACCAGCATTACTGTATATGTACTTCAATTTCCCATACCAATGTTATCCCTAATATACTAGCACTGTATATGTACCACTTCTATTTCCCATACCAATGTTATCCCTAATATACCAGCACTGTATATGTACCACTTCTATTTCTCATACCGATGTTATCACTAATATACCAGCACTGTATATGTACCACTACTATTTCCCATACGAATGTTATCCCTAATATACCCGTGCTGTATATGTACCACTTCTATTTCCCATACCAATGTTATCCCTAATATACCAGCACCGTACATGTACCACTTCTATTTCCCATACCAATGTTATCCCTAATATACCAGCACCGTATATATTTACCACTTCTATTTCCCATACCAATGTTATCCCCTAATATACCTTCACCGTATATATGTACCACTTCTATTTAACATACCAATGTTATCCCTAATATACCAGCGCCGTATATGTACCGGTTCTATTTCCCATACCAATGTTATCCCTAATATACCAGCACCGTATATGTACCGCTTCTATTTCCCATACCAATGTTATCCCTAATATACCAGCATCGTATATGTACTGCTTCTATTTCCCATACCAATGTTATCCCTAATATACCAGCACCGTATATGTACCGCTTCTATTTCCCATACCAATGTTATCCCTAATATACCAGCACTGTATATGTACCACTTCTATTTCCCATACCAATGCTATCCCTAATATACCAGCACTGTATATGTACCACTTCTATTTCCCATACCAATGTTATCCCTAATATACCAGCATTACTGTATATGTACCACTTCTATTTCCCATACCAATGTTATCCCTAATACACCAGCACTGTATATGTACCACTTCTATTTCCCATACCAATGTTATCCCTAATATACCAGCACTGTATAAGTACCTCTTCTATTTCCCATACCAATGTTATCTTTAATATACCAGCACCGTATATGTACCGCTTCTATTTCCCATACCAATGTTATCCCTAATATACCAGCACCGTATATGTACCGCTTCTATTTCACATACCAAGGTTATCCCTAATATACCAGCACCGTATATGTACCGCTTCTATTTCCCATACCAATGTTATCCCTAATATACCAGCACCGTATATGTACCACTTCTGTTTCCCATACCAATGTTACCCCTAATAGACCAGCACTGTATATGTACCACTTCTATTTCCCATACCAATGTTATCCCTAATATACCAGCACCGTATACGTACCACTTCTATTTCCCATACCAATGATATCCTTAATATACCAGCATTACTGTATATGTACCACTTCTATTTCCCATACCAATGTTATCCCTAATATACCAGCACCATATATGTACCACTTCTATTTCCCATACCAATGTTATCGCTAATATACCAGCACTGTATATGTTCCACTTCTATTTCCCATACCAATGTTATCCCTTAATATACCAGCACCGTATATATGTACCACTTCTATTTCCCATACCAATGTTATCCCTAATATACCAGCACCGTTTATATTTACCACTTCTATTTCCCATACCAATGTTATCCCTAATATACCAGCACCGTATATGTACCACTTCTATTTCCCATACCAATGTTATCCCCTAATATACCAGCACCGTATATATGTACCACTTCTATTTCCCATACCAATGTTATGCCTAATATACCAGCACCGTATATATTTACCACTTCTATTTCCCATACCAATGTTATCCCCTAGTATAAAAGCACCGTCTATATGTACCACTTCTAATTCCCATACCAATGTTATCCGTAGTATACCAGCACCGTATATGTAACACTTCTATTTCCCATACCAATGTTATCCCTAATATACCAGCATTACTGTATATGTACTTCAATTTCCCATACCAATGTTATCCCTAATATACTAGCACTGTATATGTACCACTTCTATTTCCCATACCAATGTTATCCCTAATATACCAGCACTGTATATGTACCACTTCTATTTCTCATACCGATGTTATCACTAATATACCAGCACTGTATATGTACCACTTCTATTTCCCATACGAATGTTATCCCTAATATACCCGTGCTGTATATGTACCACTTCTATTTCCCATACCAATGTTATCCCTAATATACCAGCACCGTACATGTACCACTTCTATTTCCCATACCAATGTTATCCCTAATATACCAGCACCGTATATATTTACCACTTCTATTTCCCATACCAATGTTATCCCCTAATATACCTTCACCGTATATATGTACCACTTCTATTTAACATACCAATGTTATCCCTAATATACCAGCGCCGTATATGTACCGGTTCTATTTCCCATACCAATGTTATCCCTAATATACCAGCACCGTATATGTACCGCTTCTATTTCCCATACCAATGTTATCCCTAATATACCAGCATCGTATATGTACTGCTTCTATTTCCCATACCAATGTTATCCCTAATATACCAGCACCGTATATGTACCGCTTCTATTTCCCATACCAATGTTATCCCTAATATACCAGCACTGTATATGTACCACTTCTATTTCCCATACCAATGCTATCCCTAATATACCAGCACTGTATATGTACCACTTCTGTTTCCCATACCAATGTTATCCCTAATATACCAGCATTACTGTATATGTACCACTTCTATTTCCCATACCAATGTTATCCCTAATACACCAGCACTGTATATGTACCACTTCTATTTCCCATACCAATGTTATCCCTAATATACCAGCACTGTATAAGTACCTCTTCTATTTCCCATACCAATGTTATCTTTAATATACCAGCACCGTATATGTACCGCTTCTATTTCCCATACCAATGTTATCCCTAATATACCAGCACCGTATATGTACCGCTTCTATTTCACATACCAAGGTTATCCCTAATATACCAGCACCGTATATGTACCGCTTCTATTTCCCATACCAATGTTATCCCTAATATACCAGCACCGTATATGTACCACTTCTGTTGCCCATACCAATGTTACCCCTAATAGACCAGCACTGTATATGTACCACTTCTATTTCCCATACCAATGTTATCCCTAATATACCAGCACCGTATATATTTACCACTTCTATTTCCCATACCAATGTTATCCCTAGTATACCAGCATTGTATATGTACCACTTCTATTTCCCATACCAATGTTATCTCTGATATACCAGCACCATATATGTACCACTTCTATTTCCCATACCAATGTTATCCCTAATATACCAGCACCGTATATGTACCACTTCTGTTTCCCATACCAATTTTACCCCTAATAGACCAGCACTGTATATGTGCCACTTCTATTTCCCATACCAATGTTATCCCTAATATACCCGTGCTGTATATGTACCACTTCTATTTCCCATACCAATGTTATCCCTAATATACCAGCACCGCATATGTACCACTTCTATTTACCATACTAATGTTACCCCTGATATACCAGCACCGTATATGTACCACATCTATTTCCCATACCAATGTTATCCCTGATATACCAGCATTACTGTATATGTACCACTTCTATTTCCCATACCAATGTTATCCCTAATATACCAGCACTGTATATATACCACTTCTATTTCTCATACCGATGTTATCCCTAATATACCAGCACTGTATATGTACCACTTCTATTTCCCATACCAATGTTATCCCTAATATACCCGTGCTGTATATGTACCACTTCTATTTCCTATACCAATGTTATCCCTAATATACCAGCACCGTACATGTACCACTTCTATTTCCCATACCAATGTTATCCCTAATATACCAGCACCGTATATGTACCACTTCTATTTCCCATACCAATGTTACCACTAATATACCAGCACTGTATATGTACCACTTCTATTTCCCATACCAATGTTATCCCTAATATACCAGCACTGTACAAGTACCACTTCTATTTCCCATACCAATGTTACCCCTGATATACCAGCACTGTATATGTACCACTTCTATTTCCCATACCAATGTTATCCCTGATATACCAGCATTACTGTATATGTACCACTTCTATTTCCCATACCAATGTTATCGCTAATATGCCAGCACTGTATATATACCACTTCTATTTCCCATACCAATGTTATCCCTAATATACCAGCACCGTATATGTACCACTTCTATTTCCCATACCAATGTTATCCCTGATATACCAGCATTACTGTATAAGTACCACTTCTATTTCCCATACCAATGTTATCCCTGATATACCAGCATTACTGTATAAGTACCACTTCTATTTCCCATACCAATGTTACCCCTGATATACCAGCACTGTATATGTACCACTTCTATTTCGCATACCAATGTTATCCCTAATATACCAGCACCGTATATGTACCACTTCTATTTCCCATACCAATGTTATCGCTAATATACCAGCACTGTATATGTACCACTTCTATTTCCCATACCAATGTTATCCCTGATATACCAGCATTACTGTATAAGTACCACTTCTATTTCCCATACCAATGTTACCCCTGATATACCAGCACTGTATATGTACCACTTCTATTTCCCATACCAATGTTATCCCTGATATACCAGCATTACTGTATATGTACCACTTCTATTTCGCATAACAATGTTATCCCTAATAAACCAGCACCGTATATGTACCACTTCTATTTACCATACTAATGTTACCCCTGATATACCAGCACCGTATATGTACCACATCTATTTCCCATTCCAATGTTATCCCTGATATACCAGCATTACTGTATATGTACCACTTCTAATTCCCATACCAATGTTATCCCTAATATACCAGCACTGTATATATACCACTTCTATTTCTCATACCGATGTTATCCCTAATATACCAGCACTGTATATGTACCACTTCTATTTCCCATACCAATGTTATCCCTAATATACCCGTGCTGTATATGTACCACTTCTATTTCCTATACCAATGTTATCCCTAATATACCAGCACCGTACATGTACCACTTCTATTTCCCATACCAATGTTATCCCTAATATACCAGCACCGGATATATGTACCACTTCTATTTCCCATACCAATGTTATCCCTAATATACCAGCACTGTATATGTACCACTTCTATTTCTCATACCGATGTTATCACTAATATACCAGCACTGTATATGTACCACTTCTATTTCCCATACGAATGTTATCCCTAATATACCCGTGCTGTATATGTACCACTTCTATTTCCCATACCAATGTTATCCCTAATATACCAGCACCGTACATGTACCACTTCTATTTCCCATACCAATGTTATCCCTAATATACCAGCACCGTATATATTTACCACTTCTATTTCCCATACCAATGTTATCCCCTAATATACCTTCACCGTATATATGTACCACTTCTATTTAACATACCAATGTTATCCCTAATATACCAGCGCCGTATATGTACCGGTTCTATTTCCCATACCAATGTTATCCCTAATATACCAGCACCGTATATGTACCGCTTCTATTTCCCATACCAATGTTATCCCTAATATACCAGCATCGTATATGTACTGCTTCTATTTCCCATACCAATGTTATCCCTAATATACCAGCACCGTATATGTACCGCTTCTATTTCCCATACCAATGTTATCCCTAATATACCAGCACTGTATATGTACCACTTCTATTTCCCATACCAATGCTATCCCTAATATACCAGCACTGTATATGTACCACTTCTATTTCCCATACCAATGTTATCCCTAATATACCAGCATTACTGTATATGTACCACTTCTATTTCCCATACCAATGTTATCCCTAATACACCAGCACTGTATATGTACCACTTCTATTTCCCATACCAATGTTATCCCTAATATACCAGCACCGTATACGTACCACTTCTATTTCCCATACCAATGATATCCCTAATATACCAGCATTACTGTATATGTACCACTTCTATTTCCCATACCAATGTTATCCCTAATATACCAGCACCATATATGTACCACTTCTATTTCCCATACCAATGTTATCGCTAATATACCAGCACTGTATATGTTCCACTTCTATTTCCCATACCAATGTTATCCCCTAATATACCAGCACCGTATATATGTACCACTTCTATTTCCCATACCAATGTTATCCCTAATATACCAGCACCGTTTATATTTACCACTTCTATTTCCCATACCAATGTTATCCCTAATATACCAGCACCGTATATGTACCACTTCTATTTCCCATACCAATGTTATCCCCTAATATACCAGCACCGTATATATGTACCACTTCTATTTCCCATACCAATGTTATCCCTAATATACCAGCACCGTATATATTTACCACTTCTATTTCCCATACCAATGTTATCCCCTAGTATAAAAGCACCGTCTATATGTACCACTTCTAATTCCCATACCAATGTTATCCCTAATATACCCGTGCTGTATATGTACCACTTCTATTTCCCATACCAATGTTATCCCTAATATACCAGCACCGCATATGTACCACTTCTATTTACCATACTAATGTTACCCCTGATATACCAGCACCGTATATGTACCACATCTATTTCCCATACCAATGTTATCCCTGATATACCAGCATTACTGTATATGTACCACTTCTATTTCCCATACCAATGTTATCCCTAATATACCAGCACTGTATATATACCACTTCTATTTCTCATACCGATGTTATCCCTAATATACCAGCACTGTATATGTACCACTTCTATTTCCCATACCATTGTTATCCCTAATAAACCCGTGCTGTATATGTACCACTTCTATTTCCTATACCAATGTTATCCCTAATATACCAGCACCGTACATGTACCACTTCTATTTCCCATACCAATGTTATCCCTAATATACCAGCACCGTATATGTACCACTTCTATTTCCCATACCAATGTTACCACTAATATACCAGCACTGTATATGTACCACTTCTATTTCCCATACCAATGTTATCCCTAATATACCAGCATTACTGTATATGTACTAGGGGTGTGCACCGGCCACTTTTCGTGTTTTGTGTTTTGGTTTTGGATCTGGATCTTTCTTCGTGTTTTGGATCTGGATTGGTTTTGCCAAAACCACCCTTCCGTGTTTTGGGTTCTGGGTTTTGTGTTTTGGATCTGTATTTTTTTGAAAAAAAGCATAAAAACAGCTAAAATCACAGAAAATGTAGGTTTTTCTGCTCCTATGCTATTATTAACCTCAATAACCTTAATTTCCACTCATTTCCAGTCTATTCTGAACACCTCACACCTCACAATAGTGTTTTTATGTCCAAAAGGTTGCACCGAGGTAGCTGGATGACTATGCTAAGCGACACGAGTGGGCGGCACAAACACGTGACCCATCTAGGAGTGACACTGCAGTGGCAGGCAGGATGGCAGTTAGAAAAACTAGGCCCCAAACTGTACATAATGCAAAGAAAAAAAGAGGTGCAAGATGGAATTGTCCTTGGGCCCTCCCACCCACCCTTATGTTGTATAAACAGGACATGCACACTTTAACAAATCAATCATTTCAGCGCCAGGGTCTGCCACACAACTGTGGCTGAAATGATTGGTTCGTTTGGGCCCCCACAAAACAAGCTGGCAATTAATGTGTCCCTGCACAAACTGGCTCTACGGAGGCAAGATGTCATCCTCATCCTCCTCATCCACCGATTCCTCACCCTCTTCAGTGTGTACATCCTCATCCTCACAAAGTATTAACTCGTCCCCACTTGAATCCACCACCACAGGTCCCTCTGTACCTTCTGGAGGCTGGTCTCCCTGGAAGAGCTGATAATTCATTTTGATGAACATCATCTTCTCCACATTCTGTGGAAGCAACCTCCTACGCCTTTCGCTGACAAGGTTCCCGGCTGCACTAAACACTCTTTCGGAGTACACACTGGAGGGGGGGCAACTCAGGTAAAATAGAGCCAGTTTGTACAGGGGCCTCCAAATTGCCTCTTTTTCCTGCCAGTACAGGTATGGACTGTCTGACATGCCTACTTGGATGCTGTCACCGATGTAATCCTCCACCATTCTGTCAATGGTGACAGTATCATATGCAGTGACAGTAGACATGTCAGAAATTGTTGCCAGGTCCTTCAGTCCGGACCAGATGTCCAAACTTGGTCCTGCCTGCCCTGCATCACCGCCAGCGGGTTGCTTAGGATACCTAAGTTTTTTCCTGGCAGCCCCAGTTGCGGGAGAAAATGAAGAAGGAGCCGTTGACGTGTCACGTTCCGCTTCAGCTGACAGTGTGTTCACCAGCAGGTCTTTGCACCTCTGCAGGCTTGTGTCGGCCGGAAAGAGAGACACCACATAGGCTTTAAACCTAGGATCGAGCACGGTGGCCAAAATGTAGTGGTCTGATTTCAACAGATTGACCACCCTGGAATCCTGGCAAAGCGAATGAAGGGCTTCATCCACAAGTCCCACATGCCGAGCGGAATCGCTCCGTCTTAGCTCCTCCTTCACTTTCTCCAGCTGCTTCTGCAAAAGCCTGATGAGGGGAATGACCTGACTCAAGCTGGCAGTGTCTGAACTGACTTCACGTGTGGCAAGTTCGAAGGGCTGAAGAACCTTGCACAACACGGAAATCATTCTCCACTGCGCTTGAGTCAGGTGCATACCCCCTCCTTTGCCTATGTCATAGGTGGATGTATAGGCTTGTATGGCCTTTTGCTGCTCCTCCATCCTCTGAAGCATATAGAGGGTTGAGTTCCACCGCGTCACAACCTCTTGCTTCAGGTGATGGCGGGGCAGGTTCAAGAGTGTTTGCTGGCGCTCCAGTCTTCGGCACGCAGTCGCTGAATGGCGAAAGTGGCCAGAAATTTTTCGGGCCACCCAAAGCGTCTCCTGCACGCCCCTGTCGCTTTTCAGAAAATTCTGCACCACCAAGTTTATTGTGTGAGCAAAACATGGGACGTGCTGGAATTTGCCCAGATGTAATGCCCGCACAATATTGGTGGCGTTGTCAGATATCACAAATCCCCAGGAGAGTCTAAGTGGGGTAAGCCACTGGGCGATGATTTCCCTCAGTTTCTCTAAGAGGTTGTCGGCGGTGTGCCTCTTACTGAAACCGGTGATACACAGCGTAGCCTGCCTTGTAACGAGCTGGCGTTTCTGAGATGCTGCTACTGGTGACGCTGCTGCTGTTGCTGCGTAAGGTGATACATCTACCCAGTGGGCTGTCACAGTCATATAGTCCTTAGTCTGCCCTGTTCCACTTGTCCACATGTCCGTGGTTAAGTGGACATTGTGTACAACGGCATTTTTCAGGACACTGAGGACACTTTTTCTGACGTTTCTGTACAGTCTCGGTATCGCCTGCCTAGTGAAGTGGAATCTAGACGGGATTTGGAACCGGGGACACACTACCTCCATCAATTGTCTAAATCCCACTGCACTAATGGCGGATACCGGACGCACGTCTAACACCAACATAGCAGTCAAGGCCTCAGTTATACGTTTTGCTTCAGGATGACTGCTGTCGTACTTCATCCTCCTCGCTAAGGACTGTTGGAGGGTCAATTGTTTAGTAAAAGTAGTGGTGTTCCTACTTCCTCTCTGGGATGATGAACGACTCCCAGCAGCAGCAGCAACAGCAGCAGCGGCAGCAGTAGGCGTAGCAATGCAGGATCCTCCGGAGGAATCCCGGATAGGAGAGTCAGTCATGCCAGTGATATGGCCTGCAGGACTACTTCCGATCCTGACTAAGGAGGAAATTGACGAGGAGGGAGTTGACGGTGTGGTTTGCAGGCGCTTGGATACAACAGGACAACGGGATTTAGGTGTCCCTGGACTGCTTACGGTCTGAGCCAAAGTTTCTGAACTTGACAGTAACTTTTTATGAACGCGCTGCAGGTGCCGTATAAGGGAGGATGTTCCTAGGTGGTTGACGTCCCTACCCCTACTTATTTCACCTTTACATATGGTACATATGGCAAGACAGTTGTTGTCCGGATTTGGATAGAAATATTGCCAGACCAAAGAGGTGGAATGTTTGGTCTTCTGCCCAGGCATGACCGTGATGGGCTTTTTCATCCCACGGACAACAACTGTCTCCCCCGGAGCCTGATTTAAACAAACCACATCACCATCAGAATCCTCCTCGCCAACTTCCTCCTCAGCGCCAGCTACACCAGTATCCTCATCCTGTTGTACTTCAACAGTGACATCTTCAATTTGCATATCAGCAAGTGGACTGTGGGTGCTCCTTTCAGCACTTGCAGGGGGCGTGCAAATGGTGGAAAGAGCCACCTCTTCCCGTCCAGTGCTGGGAAGGTCAGGCATCGCAACCACCACCACACTTGGACTCTCTTTGGGGATTTGTGATATCTTCTTAGAAAGCACAGTTCTTCGCTGTGCTTTTGCCAGCTTAACTCTTTTGATTTTTTTAGTGGGAGGAGTGCTTCCATCGTCATGTGAAGCTGAACCACTAGTCATGAACATACTAGGGATCGACCTTAGCCGTTCCTTGCCACTCCGTGTCGTAAATGGCATATTGGCAAGTTTACGTTTCTCTTCAGCTGATTTAAATGTCTTTTTCAAGGTCATTTTCCTGAACTTTGCCATTTGGGATTGTATGTGCCCTCTACTATGACATTGGACATCGGCCTTGGCAGACGACGTTGATGGCATGTTATCGTCTATGTCATGACTAGTGGCAGCAGCTTCAGCACTAGGAGGAAGTGGTTCTTGATCTTTCTCTATTTTATTTTTATCGGAGAAAGTTTGGTCCTCCATTTATGTTATATCGATTTGATATATACGTGCGGCTAAACACAGAAAATAAATTTTTTTTTGGTTCGGACTGGAGTGTACTTTGTGGGTTACAGCACCCTTAACGGTCAAGCCAGCCGGCCCTTTACTTATGACACAGGCGCACGCTTGGCACTACTTTGTTGATGCACGTGCGGCTACTGCGCACACAATTCACAAACACAGAAAATAATTTTTTTTTTGGTTTGGACTGGAGTGTACTTTCGGGGGTTACAGCACCCTTAACGGTCAAGCCAGCCGGCCCTTTACTTATGACACAGGCGCACGCTTGGCACTACTTTGTTGATGCACGTGCGGCTACTGCGCACACAATTCACAAACACAGAAAATAATTTTTTTTTTGGTTTGGACTGGAGTGTACTTTCGGGGGTTACAGCACCCTTAACGGTCAAGCCAGCCGGCCCTTTACTTATGACACAGGCGAACGCTTGACACTACTTTGTTGATGCACGTGCGGCTACTGCGCACACAATTCACAAACACAGAAAATAATTTTTTTTTGGTTTGGACTGGAGTGTACTTTCAGGGGTTACAGCACCCTTTAACGGTCAAGCCAGCCGGCCCTTTACTTATGACACAGGCGCACGCTTGGCACTACTTTGTTGATGCACGTGCGGCTACTGCGCACACAATTCACAAACACAGAAAATAATTTTTTTTTGGTTTGGACTGGAGTGTACTTTCGGGGGTTACAGCACCCTTTAACGGTCAAGCCAGCCGGCCCTTTACTTATGACACAGGGGCACTCTTGGCACTACTTTGTTGATGCACGTGCGGCTACTGCGCACACAATTCACAAACACAGAAAATAATTTTTTTTTAGGTTTGGACTGGAGTGTACTTTCGGGGGTTACAGCACCCTTAACGGTCAAGCCAGCCGGCCCTTTACTTATGACACAGGCGCACGCTTGGCACTACTTTGTTGATGCACGTGCGGCTACTGCGCACACAATTAACAAACACAGAAAATAATTTTTTTTTGGTTTGGACTGGAGTGTACTTTCGGGGGTTACAGCACCCTTTAACGGTCAAGCCAGCCGGCCCTTTACTTATGACACAGGCGCACGCTTGGCACTACTTTGTTGATGCACGTGCGGCTACTGCGCACACAATTCACAAACACAGAAAATAATTTTTTTTTAGGTTTGGACTGGAGTGTACTTTCGGGGGTTACAGCACCCTTAACGGTCAAGCCAGCCGGCCCTTTACTTATGACACAGGCGCACGCTTGGCACTACTTTGTTGATGCACGTGCGGCTACTGCGCACACAATTCACAAACACAGAAAATAATTTTTTTTTTGGTTTGGACTGGAGTGTACTTTCGGGGGTTACAGCACCCTTAACGGTCAAGCCAGCCGGCCCTTTACTTATGACACAGGCGCACGCTTGGCACTACTTTGTTGATGCACGTGCGGCTACTGCGCACACAATTCACAAACACAGAAAATATATTATTTTTTTAGCACTTGGGGGGAGCACCCCTGATGGACAGAGCACCCCCTGGACAACACTACAGCACCCCTTTAGGACTGGGACACTGCACAGGACTTTGGAACTGACTGCACAACACAGTCCAGCCAGCCCCTATGGACTTTGAAGTAGTGGACACAGCCCCTATTAACAACAGCAGCACAGCACAACACAGCCAGCCCCTATGGACTTTGAAGTAGTGGACAACAGCAGCACTACACTACACTACACTACACAGCACTAACTCCCACCCTCCCTCTTCACTGTCCACAGCCGAGTGAGAAAATGGCGCCGACGCGGGTACCTTATATAGGATCCAAAACCCGCGAGACTCGGAAGGCGGGATGATGACGTTTTGCCTCGATGTCAGATCCGAGTCAGGCGGGAAAAGTCGAGCCTGACTCGGATCGGACTCGGATCGGGGGGGCTCGGGGGGGTTCGGATTTCAGAAATCCGAACCCGCTCACCCCTAATATGTACCACTTCTATTTCCCATACCAATGTTATCCCTAATACACCAGCACTGTATATGTACCACTTCTATTTCCCATACCAATGTTATCCCTAATATACCAGCACCGTATACGTACCACTTCTATTTCCCATACCAATGATATCCCTAATATACCAGCATTACTGTATATGTACCACTTCTATTTCCCATACCAATGTTATCCCTAATATACCAGCACCATATATGTACCACTTCTATTTCCCATACCAATGTTATCGCTAATATACCAGCACTGTATATGTTCCACTTCTATTTCCCATACCAATGTTATCCCCTAATATACCAGCACCGTATATATGTACCACTTCTATTTCCCATACCAATGTTATCCCTAATATACCAGCACCGTTTATATTTACCACTTCTATTTCCCATACCAATGTTACCACTAATATACCAGCACTGTATATGTACCACTTCTATTTCCCATACCAATGTTATCCCTAATACACCAGCACTGTACAAGTACCACTTCTATTTCCCATACCAATGTTACCCCTGATATACCAGCACTGTATATGTACCACTTCTATTTCCCATACCAATGTTATCGCTAATATGCCAGCACTGTATATGTACCACTTCTATTTCCCATACCAATGTTATCCCTAATATACCAGCACCGTATATGTACCACTTCTATTTCCCATACCAATGTTATCCCTGATATACCAGCATTACTGTATAAGTACCACTTCTATTTCCCATACCAATGTTATCCCTGATATACCAGCATTACTGTATAAGTACCACTTCTATTTCCCATACCAATGTTACCCCTGATATACCAGCACTGTATATGTACCACTTCTATTTCGCATACCAATGTTATCCCTAATATACCAGCACCGTATATGTACCACTTCTATTTCCCATACCAATGTTATCGCTAATATACCAGCACTGTATATGTACCACTTCTATTTCCCATACCAATGTTATCCCTGATATACCAGCATTACTGTATAAGTACCACTTCTATTTCCCATACCAATGTTACCCCTGATATTCCAGCACTGTATATGTACCACTTCTATTTCCCATACCAATGTTATCCCTGATATACCAGCATTACTGTATATGTACCACTTCTATTTCGCATACCAATGTTATCCCTAATACACCAGCACTGTACAAGTACCACTTCTATTTCCCATACCAATGTTACCCCTGATATACCAGCACTGTATATGTACCACTTCTATTTCCCATACCAATGTTATCCCTGATATACCAGCATTACTGTATATGTACCACTTCTATTTCCCATACCAATGTTATCCCTAATATACCAGCACTGTATATGTACCACTTCTATTTCCCATACCAATGTTATCCCTAATATACCCGTGCTGTATATGTACCACTTCTATTTCCTATACCAATGTTATCCCTAATATACCAGCACCGTACATGTACCACTTCTATTTCCCATACCAATGTTATCCCTAATATACCAGCACCGGATATATGTACCACTTCTATTTCCCATACCAATGTTATCCCTAATATACCAGCACTGTATATGTACCACTTCTATTTCTCATACCGATGTTATCACTAATATACCAGCACTGTATATGTACCACTTCTATTTCCCATACGAATGTTATCCCTAATATACCCGTGCTGTATATGTACCATTTCTATTTCCCATACCAATGTTATCCCTAATATACCAGCACCGTACATGTACCACTTCTATTTCCCATACCAATGTTATCCCTAATATACCAGCACCGTATATATTTACCACTTCTATTTCCCATACCAATGTTATCCCCTAATATACCTTCACCGTATATATGTACCACTTCTATTTAACATACCAATGTTATCCCTAATATACCAGCGCCGTATATGTACCGGTTCTATTTCCCATACCAATGTTATCCCTAATATACCAGCATCGTATATGTACTGCTTCTATTTCCCATACCAATGTTATCCCTAATATACCAGCACCGTATATGTACCGCTTCTATTTCCCATACCAATGTTATCCCTAATATACCAGCACTGTATATGTACCACTTCTATTTCCCATACCAATGCTATCCCTAATATACCAGCACTGTATATGTACCACTTCTATTTCCCATACCAATGTTATCCCTAATATACCAGCATTACTGTATATGTACCACTTCTATTTCCCATACCAATGTTATCCCTAATACACCAGCACTGTATATGTACCACTTCTATTTCCCATACCAATGTTATCCCTAATATACCAGCACCGTATACGTACCACTTCTATTTCCCATACCAATGATATCCCTAATATACCAGCATTACTGTATATGTACCACTTCCATTTTCCCATACCAATGTTATCCCTACTATACCAGCACCATATATGTACCACTTCTATTTCCCATACCAATGTTATCGCTAATATACCAGCACTGTATATGTTCCACTTCTATTTCCCATACCAATGTTATCCCCTAATATACCAGCACCGTATATATGTACCACTTCTATTTCCCATACCAATGTTATCCCTAATATACCAGCACCGTTTATATTTACCACTTCTATTTCCCATACCAATGTTACCACTAATATACCAGCACTGTATATGTACCACTTCTATTTCCCATACCAATGTTATCCCTAAAACACCAGCACTGTACAAGTACCACTTCTATTTCCCATACCAATGTTACCCCTGATATACCAGCACTGTATATGTACCACTTCTATTTCCCATACCAATGTTATCCCTGATATACCAGCATTACTGTATATGTACCACTTCTATTTCCCATACCAATGTTATCGCTAATATGCCAGCACTGTATATGTACCACTTCTATTTCCCATACCAATGTTATCCCTAATATACCAGCACCGTATATGTACCACTTCTATTTCCCATACCAATGTTATCCCTGATATACCAGCATTACTGTATAAGTACCACTTCTATTTCCCATACCAATGTTATCCCTGATATACCAGCATTACTGTATAAGTACCACTTCTATTTCCCATACCAATGTTACCCCTGATATACCAGCACTGTATATGTACCACTTCTATTTCGCATACCAATGTTATCCCTAATATACCAGCACCGTATATGTACCACTTCTATTTCCCATACCAATGTTATCGCTAATATACCAGCACTGTATATGTACCACTTCTATTTCCCATACCAATGTTATCCCTGATATACCAGCATTACTGTATAAGTACCACTTCTATTTCCCATACCAATGTTACCCCTGATATACCAGCACTGTATATGTACCACTTCTATTTCCCATACCAATGTTATCCCTGATATACCAGCATTACTGTATATGTACCACTTCTATTTCGCATACCAATGTTATCCCTAATACACCAGCACTGTACAAGTACCACTTCTATTTCCCATACCAATGTTACCCCTGATATACCAGCACTGTATATGTACCACTTCTATTTCCCATACCAATGTTATCCCTGATATACCAGCATTACTGTATATGTACCACTTCTATTTCCCATACCAATGTTATCCCTAATATACCAGCACTGTATATGTACCACTTCTATTTCCCATACCAATGTTATCCCTAATATACCCGTGCTGTATATGTACCACTTCTATTTCCTATACCAATGTTATCCCTAATATACCAGCACCGTACATGTACCACTTCTATTTCCCATACCAATGTTATCCCTAATATACCAGCACCGGATATATGTACCACTTCTATTTCCCATACCAATGTTATCCCTAATATACCAGCACTGTATATGTACCACTTCTATTTCTCATACCGATGTTATCACTAATATACCAGCACTGTATATGTACCACTTCTATTTCCCATACGAATGTTATCCCTAATATACCCGTGCTGTATATGTACCACTTCTATTTCCCATACCAATGTTATCCCTAATATACCAGCACCGTACATGTACCACTTCTATTTCCCATACCAATGTTATCCCTAATATACCAGCACCGTATATATTTACCACTTCTATTTCCCATACCAATGTTATCCCCTAATATACCTTCACCGTATATATGTACCACTTCTATTTAACATACCAATGTTATCCCTAATATACCAGCGCCGTATATGTACCGGTTCTATTTCCCATACCAATGTTATCCCTAATATACCAGCATCGTATATGTACTGCTTCTATTTCCCATACCAATGTTATCCCTAATATACCAGCACCGTATATGTACCGCTTCTATTTCCCATACCAATGTTATCCCTAATATACCAGCACTGTATATGTACCACTTCTATTTCCCATACCAATGCTATCCCTAATATACCAGCACTGTATATGTACCACTTCTATTTCCCATACCAATGTTATCCCTAATATACCAGCATTACTGTATATGTACCACTTCTATTTCCCATACCAATGTTATCCCTAATACACCAGCACTGTATATGTACCACTTCTATTTCCCATACCAATGTTATCCCTAATATACCAGCACCGTATACGTACCACTTCTATTTCCCATACCAATGATATCCCTAATATACCAGCATTACTGTATATGTACCACTTCTATTTCCCATACCAATGTTATCCCTAATATACCAGCACCATATATGTACCACTTCTATTTCCCATACCAATGTTATCGCTAATATACCAGCACTGTATATGTTCCACTTCTATTTCCCATACCAATGTTATCCCCTAATATACCAGCACCGTATATATGTACCACTTCTATTTCCCATACCAATGTTATCCCTAATATACCAGCACCGTTTATATTTACCACTTCTATTTCCCATACCAATGTTATCCCTAATATACCAGCACCGTATATGTACCACTTCTATTTCCCATACCAATGTTATCCCCTAATATACCAGCACCGTATATATGTACCACTTCTATTTCCCATACCAATGTTATCCCTAATATACCAGCACCGTATATATTTACCACTTCTATTTCCCATACCAATGTTATCCCCTAGTATAAAAGCACCGTCTATATGTACCACTTCTAATTCCCATACCAATGTTATCCCTAATATACCCGTGCTGTATATGTACCACTTCTATTTCCCATACCAATGTTATCCCTAATATACCAGCACCGCATATGTACCACTTCTATTTACCATACTAATGTTACCCCTGATATACCAGCACCGTATATGTACCACATCTATTTCCCATACCAATGTTATCCCTGATATACCAGCATTACTGTATATGTACCACTTCTATTTCCCATACCAATGTTATCCCTAATATACCAGCACTGTATATATACCACTTCTATTTCTCATACCGATGTTATCCCTAATATACCAGCACTGTATATGTACCACTTCTATTTCCCATACCAATGTTATCCCTAATAAACCCGTGCTGTATATGTACCACTTCTATTTCCTATACCAATGTTATCCCTAATATACCAGCACCGTACATGTACCACTTCTATTTCCCATACCAATGTTATCCCTAATATACCAGCACCGTATATGTACCACTTCTATTTCCCATACCAATGTTACCACTAATATACCAGCACTGTATATGTACCACTTCTATTTCCCATACCAATGTTATCCCTAATACACCAGCACTGTACAAGTACCACTTCTATTTCCCATACCAATGTTACCCCTGATATACCAGCACTGTATATGTACCACTTCTATTTCCCATACCAATGTTATCCCTGATATACCAGCATTACTGTATATGTACCACTTCTATTTCCCATACCAATGTTATCGCTAATATGCCAGCACTGTATATGTACCACTTCTATTTCCCATACCAATGTTATCCCTAATATACCAGCACCGTATATGTACCACTTCTATTTCCCATACCAATGTTATCCCTGATATACCAGCATTACTGTATAAGTACCACTTCTATTTCCCATACCAATGTTATCCCTGATATACCAGCATTACTGTATAAGTACCACTTCTATTTCCCATACCAATGTTACCCCTGATATACCAGCACTGTATATGTACCACTTCTATTTCGCATACCAATGTTATCCCTAATATACCAGCACCGTATATGTACCACTTCTATTTCCAATACCAATGTTACCCCTGATATACCAGCACTGTATATGTACCACTTCTATTTCCCATACCAATGTTATCCCTGATATACCAGCATTACTGTATATGTACCACTTCTATTTCGCATACCAATGTTATCCCTAATAAACCAGCACCGTATATGTACCACTTCTATTTACCATACTAATGTTACCCCTGATATACCAGCACCGTATATGTACCACATCTATTTCCCATTCCAATGTTATCACTGATATACCAGCATTACTGTATATGTACCACTTCTAATTCCCATACCAATGTTATCCCTAATATACCAGCACTGTATATATACCACTTCTATTTCTCATACCGATGTTATCCCTAATATACCAGCACTGTATATGTACCACTTCTATTTCCCATACCAATGTTATCCCTAATATACCCGTGCTGTATATGTACCACTTCTATTTCCTATACCAATGTTATCCCTAATATACCAGCACCGGATATATGTACCACTTCTATTTCCCATACCAATGTTATCCCTAATATACCAGCACTGTATATGTACCACTTCTATTTCTCATACCGATGTTATCACTAATATACCAGCACTGTATATGTACCACTTCTATTTCCCATACGAATGTTATCCCTAATATACCCGTGCTGTATATGTACCACTTCTATTTCCCATACCAATGTTATCCCTAATATACCAGCACCGTACATGTACCACTTCTATTTCCCATACCAATGTTATCCCTAATATACCAGCACCGTATATATTTACCACTTCTATTTCCCATACCAATGTTATCCCCTAATATACCTTCACCGTATATATGTACCACTTCTATTTAACATACCAATGTTTTCCCTAATATACCAGCACCGTATATGTACCGGTTCTATTTCCCATACCAATGTTATCCCTAATATACCAGCACCGTATATGTACCGCTTCTATTTCCCATACCAATGTTATCCCTAATATACCAGCATCGTATATGTACTGCTTCTATTTCCCATACCAATGTTATCCCTAATATACCAGCACCGTATATGTACCGCTTCTATTTCCCATACCAATGTTATCCCTAATATACCAGCACTGTATATGTACCACTTCTATTTCCCATACCAATGCTATCCCTAATATACCAGCACTGTATATGTACCACTTCTATTTCCCATACCAATGTTATCCCTAATATACCAGCATTACTGTATATGTACCACTTCTATTTCCCATACCAATGTTATCCCTAATACACCAGCACTGTATATGTACCACTTCTATTTCCCATACCAATGTTATCCCTAATATACCAGCACCGTATACGTACCACTTCTATTTCCCATACCAATGATATCCTTAATATACCAGCATTACTGTATATGTACCACTTCTATTTCCCATACCAATGTTATCCCTAATATACCAGCACCATATATGTACCACTTCTATTTCCCATACCAATGTTATTGCTAATATACCAGCACTGTATATGTTCCACTTCTATTTCCCATACCAATGTTATCCCCTAATATACCAGCACCGTATATATGTACCACTTCTATTTCCCATACCAATGTTATCCCTAATATACCAGCACCGTTTATATTTACCACTTCTATTTCCCATACCAATGTTATCCCTAATATATCAGCACCGTATATGTACCACTTCTATTTCCCATACCAATGTTATCCCCTAATATACCAGCACCGTATATATGTACCACTTCTATTTCCCATACCAATGTTATGCCTAATATACCAGCACCGTATATATTTACCACTTCTATTTCCCATACCAATGTTATCCCCTAGTATAAAAGCACCGTCTATATGTACCACTTCTAATTCCCATACCAATGTTATCCGTAATATACCAGCACCGTATATGTAACACTTCTATTTCCCATACCAATGTTATCCCTAATATACCAGCATTACTGTATATGTACTTCAATTTCCCATACCAATGTTATCCCTAATATACTAGCACTGTATATGTACCACTTCTATTTCCCATACCGATGTTACCCCTAATATACCAGCACTGTATATGTACCACTTCTATTTCCCATACCGATGTTACCCCTAATAGACCAGTACTGTATATGTACCACTTCTATTTCCCATACCAATGTTACCCCTAATAGACCAGTACTGTATATGTTCCACTTCTATTTCCCATAATAATGTTATCCCTAATATACCAGCACCGTATATGTACCACTTCTATTTCCCATACCAATGTTATCCCTAATATACCAGCACCGTATATGTACCACTTCTATTTCTCATACCGATGTTATCACTAATATACCAGCACTGTATATGTACCACTTCTATTTCCCATACGAATGTTATCCCTAATATACCCGTGCTGTATATGTACCACTTCTATTTCCCATACCAATGTTATCCCTAATATACCAGCACCGTACATGTACCACTTCTATTTCCCATACCAATGTTATCCCTAATATACCAGCACCGTATATATTTACCACTTCTATTTCCCATACCAATGTTATCCCCTAATATACCTTCACCGTATATATGTACCACTTCTATTTAACATACCAATGTTTTCCCTAATATACCAGCACCGTATATGTACCGGTTCTATTTCCCATACCAATGTTATCCCTAATATACCAGCACCGTATATGTACCGCTTCTATTTCCCATACCAATGTTATCCCTAATATACCAGCATCGTATATGTACTGCTTCTATTTCCCATACCAATGTTATCCCTAATATACCAGCACCGTATATGTACCGCTTCTATTTCCCATACCAATGTTATCCCTAATATACCAGCACTGTATATGTACCACTTCTATTTCCCATACCAATGCTATCCCTAATATACCAGCACTGTATATGTACCACTTCTATTTCCCATACCAATGTTATCCCTAATATACCAGCATTACTGTATATGTACCACTTCTATTTCCCATACCAATGTTATCCCTAATACACCAGCACTGTATATGTACCACTTCTATTTCCCATACCAATGTTATCCCTAATATACCAGCACCGTATACGTACCACTTCTATTTCCCATACCAATGATATCCTTAATATACCAGCATTACTGTATATGTACCACTTCTATTTCCCATACCAATGTTATCCCTAATATACCAGCACCATATATGTACCACTTCTATTTCCCATACCAATGTTATTGCTAATATACCAGCACTGTATATGTTCCACTTCTATTTCCCATACCAATGTTATCCCCTAATATACCAGCACCGTATATATGTACCACTTCTATTTCCCATACCAATGTTATCCCTAATATACCAGCACCGTTTATATTTACCACTTCTATTTCCCATACCAATGTTATCCCTAATATATCAGCACCGTATATGTACCACTTCTATTTCCCATACCAATGTTATCCCCTAATATACCAGCACCGTATATATGTACCACTTCTATTTCCCATACCAATGTTATGCCTAATATACCAGCACCGTATATATTTACCACTTCTATTTCCCATACCAATGTTATCCCCTAGTATAAAAGCACCGTCTATATGTACCACTTCTAATTCCCATACCAATGTTATCCGTAATATACCAGCACCGTATATGTAACACTTCTATTTCCCATACCAATGTTATCCCTAATATACCAGCATTACTGTATATGTACTTCAATTTCCCATACCAATGTTATCCCTAATATACTAGCACTGTATATGTACCACTTCTATTTCCCATACCGATGTTACCCCTAATATACCAGCACTGTATATGTACCACTTCTATTTCCCATACCGATGTTACCCCTAATAGACCAGTACTGTATATGTACCACTTCTATTTCCCATACCAATGTTACCCCTAATAGACCAGTACTGTATATGTTCCACTTCTATTTCCCATAATAATGTTATCCCTAATATACCAGCACCGTATATGTACCACTTCTATTTCCCATACCAATGTTATCCCTAATATACCAGCACCGTATATGTACCGCTTCTATTTCCCATACCAATGTTATCCCTAATATACCAGCACCGTATATGTACCGCTTCTATTTCCAATACCAAGGTTATCCCTAATATACCAGCACCGTATATGTACCGCTTCTATTTCCCATACCAATGTTATCCCTAATATACCAGCACCGTATATGTACCACTTCTATTTCCCATACCAATGTTATCCCTAATATACCAGCACCGTATATATTTACCACTTCTATTTCCCATACCAATGTTATCCCTAATATACCAGCACCGTAAATATTTACCACTTCTATTTCCCATACCAATGTTATCCCTAATATACCAGCATTGTATATGTACCACTTCTATTTCCCATACCAATTTTATCCCTGATATACCAGCACCGTATATGTACCACTTCTATTTCCCATACCAATGTTATCCCTAATATACCAGCACCGTATATGTACCACTTCTGTTTCCCATACCAATTTTACCCCTAATAGACCAGCACTGTATATGTACCACTTCTATTTCCCATACCAATGTTATCCCTAATATACCAGCACTGTATATGTACCACTTCTATTTCCCATTCCAATGTTATCCCTAATATACCCGTGCTGTATATGTACCACTTCTATTTCCCATACCTATGTTATCCCTAATATACCAGCACCGCATATGTACCACTTCTATTTACCATACTAATGTTACCCCTGATATACCAGCACCGTATATGTACCACTTCTATTTCCCATACCAATGTTATCCCTGATATACCAGCATTACTGTATATGTACCACTTCTATTTCTCATACCGATGTTATCCCTAATATACCAGCACTGTATATGTACCACTTCTATTTCCCATACCAATGTTATCCCTAATATACCCGTGCTGTATATGTACCACTTCTATTTCCTATACCAATGTTATCCCTAATATACCAGCACCGTACATGTACCTCTTCTATTTCCCATACCAATGTTATCCCTAATATACCAGCACTGTATATGAACCACTTCTATTTCCCATACCAATGCTATCCCTAATATACCAGCATTACTGTATATGTACCACTTCTATTTCCCATACCAATGTTATCCATAATACACCAGCACTGTATATGTACCACTTCTATTTCCCATACCAATGTTATCCCTAATATACCAGCACCGTATACGTACCACTTCTATTTCCCATACCAATGTTATCCCTAATATACCAGCACCATATATGTACCACTTCTATTTCCCATACCAATGTTATCGCTAATATACCAGCACTGTATATGTTCCACTTCTATTTCCCATACCAATGTTATCCCCTAATATACCAGCACCGTATATATGTACCACTTCTATTTCCCATACCAATGTTATCCCTAATATACCAGCACCGTTTATATTTACCACTTCTATTTCCCATACCAATGTTATCCCTAATATACCAGCACCGTATATGTACCACTTCTATTTCCCATACCAATGTTATCCCCTAATATACCAGCACCGTATATATGTACCACTTCTATTTCCCATACCAATGTTATCCCTAATATACCAGCACCGTATATATTTACCACTTCTATTTCCCATACCAATGTTATCCCCTAGTATAAAAGCACCGTCTATATGTACCACTTCTAATTCCCATACCAATGTTATCCGTAATATACCAGCACCGTATATGTAACACTTCTATTTCCCATACCAATGTTATCCCTAATATACCAGCATTACTGTATATGTACTTCAATTTCCCATACCAATGTTATCCCTAATATACTAGCACTGTATATGTACCACTTCTATTTCCCATACCGATGTTACCCCTAATATACCAGCACTGTATATGTACCACTTCTATTTCCCATACCGATGTTACCCCTAATAGACCAGTACTGTATATGTACCACTTCTATTTCCCATACCAATGTTACCCCTAATAGACCAGTACTGTATATGTTCCACTTCTATTTCCCATAATAATGTTATCCCTAATATACCAGCACCGTATATGTACCACTTCTATTTCCCATACCAATGTTATCCCTAATATACCAGCACCGTATATGTACCACTTCTATTTCCCATACCAATGTTATCCCTAATATACCAGCACTGTATATGTACCACTTCTATTTCCCATACCAATGTTACCCTTAATACACCAGTACTGTATATGTACCACTTCTATTTCCCATACTAATGTTATCCCTAATATACCAGCACTGTGTATGTACCACTTCTATTTCCCATACCAATGTTATCTTTAATATACCAGCACCGTATATGTACCGCTTCTATTTCCCATACCAATGTTATCCCTAATATACCAGCACCGTATATGTACCGCTTCTATTTCCCATACCAAGGTTATCCCTAATATACCAGCACCGTATATGTACCGCTTCTATTTCCCATACCAATGTTATCCCTAATATACCAGCACCGTATATGTACCACTTCTATTTCCCATACCAATGTTATCCCTAATATACCAGCACCGTATATATTTACCACTTCTATTTCCCATACCAATGTTATCCCTAATATACCAGCACCGTAAATATTTACCACTTCTATTTCCCATACCAATGTTATCCCTAATATACCAGCATTGTATATGTACCACTTCTATTTCCCATACCAATTTTATCCCTGATATATCAGCACCGTATATGTACCACTTCTATTTCCCATACCAATGTTATCCCTAATATACCAGCACCGAATATGTACCACTTCTGTTTCCCATACCAATTTTACCCCTAATAGACCAGCACTGTATATGTACCACTTCTATTTCCCATACCAATGTTATCCCTAATATACCAGCACTGTATATGTACCACTTCTATTTCCCATTCCAATGTTATCCCTAATATACCCGTGCTGTATATGTACCACTTCTATTTCCCATACCTATGTTATCCCTAATATACCAGCACCGCATATGTACCACTTCTATTTACCATACTAATGTTACCCCTGATATACCAGCACCGTATATGTACCACTTCTATTTCCCATACCAATGTTATCCCTGATATACCAGCATTACTGTATATGTACCACTTCTATTTCTCATACCGATGTTATCCCTAATATACCAGCACTGTATATGTACCACTTCTATTTCCCATACCAATGTTATCCCTAATATACCCGTGCTGTATATGTACCACTTCTATTTCCTATACCAATGTTATCCCTAATATACCAGCACCGTACATGTACCTCTTCTATTTCCCATACCAATGTTATCCCTAATATACCAGCACTGTATATGTACCACTTCTATTTCCCATACCAATGCTATCCCTAATATACCAGCATTACTGTATATGTACCACTTCTATTTCCCATACCAATGTTATCCATAATACACCAGCACTGTATATGTACCACTTCTATTTCCCATACCAATGTTATCCCTAATATACCAGCACCGTATACGTACCACATCTATTTCCCATACCAATGTTATCCCTAATATACCAGCATTACTGTATATGTACCACTTCTATTTCCCATACCAATGTTTTCCCTAATATACCAGCACCATATATGTACCACTTCTATTTCCCATACCAATGTTATCCCTAATATACCAGCACCGTATACGTACCACTTCTATTTCCCATACCAATGTTATCCCTAATATACCAGCATTACTGTATATGTACCACTTCTATTTCCCATACCAATGTTATCCCTAATATACCAGCACCATATATGTACCACTTCTATTTCCCATACCAATGTTATCGCTAATATACCAGCACTGTATATGTACCACTTCTATTTCCCATACCAATGTTATCCCCTAATATACCAGCACCGTATATATGTACCACCTCTATTTCCCATACCAATGTTATCCCTAATATACCAGCACCGTATATATTTACCACTTCTATTTCCCATACCAATGTTATCCCTAATATACCAGCACCGTATATGTACCACTTCTATTTCCCATACCAATGTTATCCCCTAATATACCAGCACCGTATATATGTACCACTTCTATTTCCCATACCAATGTTATCCCTAATATACCAGCACCGTATATATTTACCACTTCTATTTCCCATACCAATGTTATCCCCTAATATAAAAGCACCGTCTATATGTACCACTTCTATTTCCCATACCAATGTTATCCCTAATATACCAGCACCGTATATGTACCACTTCTATTTCCCATACCAATGTTATCCCTAATATACCAGCATTACTGTATATGTACTTCAATTTCCCATACCAATGTTATCCCTAATATACTAGCACTGTATATGTACCACTTCTATTTCCCATACCGATGTTACCCCTAATATACCAGCACTGTAAATGTACCACTTCTATTTCCCATACCGATGTTACCCCTAATAGACCAGTACTGTATATGTACCACTTCTATTTCCCATACCAATGTTATCCCTAATATACCAGCACCGTATATGTACCACTTCTATTTCCCATACCAATGTTATCCCTAATATACCAGCACCGTATATGTACCACTTCTATTTCCCATACCAATGTTATCCCTAATATACCAGCACGGTATATGTACCACTTCTAATTCCCATACCAATGTTACCCTTAATACACCAGTACTGTATATGTACCACTTCTATTTCCCATACTAATGTTATCCCTAATATACCAGCACTGTGTATGTACCACTTCTATTTCCCATACCAATGTTATCTTTAATATACCAGCACCGTATATGTACCGCTTCTATTTCCCATACCAATGTTATCCCTAATATACCAGCACCGTATATGTACTGCTTCTATTTCCCATACCAATGTTATCCCTAATATACCAGCACTGTATATGTACCGCTTCTATTTCCCATACCAATGTTATCCCTAATATACCCGTGCTGTATATGTACCACTTCTATTTCCCATACCAATGTTATCCCTAATATACCAGCACCGCATATGTACCACTTCTATTTACCATACCAATGTTACCCCTGAAATACTAGCACTGTATATGTACCACTTCTATTTCCCATACCAAAGTTATCCCTGATATACCAGCATTACTGTATATGTACCACTTCTATTTCCCATACCAATGTTATCGCTAATATACCAGCACTGTATATGTACCACTTCTATTTCCCATACCAATGTTATCCCCTAATATACCAGCACCGCATATATGTACCACCTCTATTTCCCATACCAATGTTATCCCTAATATACCAGCACCGTATATGTACCACTTCTATTTCCCATACCAATGTTATCCCTAATATACCAGCACCGTATATGTACCACTTCTATTTCCCATACCAATGTTATCCCTAATATACCAGCACGGTATATGTACCACTTCTAATTCCCATACCAATGTTACCCTTAATACACCAGTACTGTATATGTACCACTTCTATTTCCCATACTAATGTTATCCCTAATATACCAGCACTGTGTATGTACCACTTCTATTTCCCATACCAATGTTATCTTTAATATACCAGCACCGTATATGTACCGCTTCTATTTCCCATACCAATGTTATCCCTAATATACCAGCACCGTATATGTACTGCTTCTATTTCCCATACCAATGTTATCCCTAATATACCAGCACTGTATATGTACCGCTTCTATTTCCCATACCAATGTTATCCCTAATATACCCGTGCTGTATATGTACCACTTCTATTTCCCATACCAATGTTATCCCTAATATACCAGCACCGCATATGTACCACTTCTATTTACCATACCAATGTTACCCCTGAAATACTAGCACTGTATATGTACCACTTCTATTTCCCATACCAAAGTTATCCCTGATATACCAGCATTACTGTATATGTACCACTTCTATTTCCCATACCAATGTTATCGCTAATATACCAGCACTGTATATGTACCACTTCTATTTCCCATACCAATGTTATCCCCTAATATACCAGCACCGCATATATGTACCACCTCTATTTCCCATACCAATGTTATCCCTAATATACCAGCACCGTATATATTTACCACTTCTATTTCCCATACCAATGTTATCCCTAATATACCAGCACCGTATATGTACCACTTCTATTTCCCATACCAATGTTATCCCCTAATATACCAGCACCGTATATATGTACCACTTCTATTTCCCATACCAATGTTATCCCTAATATACCAGCACCGTATATATTTACCACTTCTATTTCCCATACCAATGTTATCCCCTAATATAAAAGCACCGTCTATATGTACCACTTCTATTTCCCATACCAATGTTATCCCTAATATACCAGCACCGTATATGTACCACTTCTATTTCCCATACCAATGTTATCCCTAATATACCAGCATTACTGTATATGTACTTCAATTTCCCATACCAATGTTATCCCTAATATACTAGCACTGTATATGTACCACTTCTATTTCCCATACCGATGTTACCCCTAATATACCAGCACTGTAAATGTACCACTTCTATTTCCCATACCGATGTTACCCCTAATAGACCAGTACTGTATATGTACCACTTCTATATCCCATACCAATGTTATCCCTAATATACCAGCACCGTATATGTACCACTTCTATTTCCCATACCAATGTTATCCCTAATATACCAGCACCGTATATGTACCACTTCTATTTCCCATACCAATGTTATCCCTAATATACCAGCACGGTATATGTACCGCTTCTATTTCCCATACCAATGTTACCCTTAATACACCAGTACTGTATATGTACCACTTCTATTTCCCATACTAATGTTATCCCTAATATACCAGCACTGTGTATGTACCACTTCTATTTCCCATACCAATGTTATCTTTAATATACCAGCACCGTATATGTACCGCTTCTATTTCCCATACCAATGTTATCCCTAATATACCAGCACCGTATATGTACTGCTTCTATTTCCCATACCAATGTTATCCCTAATATACCAGCACTGTATATGTACCGCTTCTATTTCCCATACCAATGTTATCCCTAATATACCCGTGCTGTATATGTACCACTTCTATTTCCCATACCAATGTTATCCCTAATATACCAGCACCGCATATGTACCACTTCTATTTACCATACCAATGTTACCCCTGAAATACCAGCACTGTATATGTACCACTTCTATTTCCCATACCAAAGTTATCCCTGATATACCAGCATTACTGTATATGTACCACTTCTATTTCCCATACCAATGTTATCCCTAATATACCAGCACTGTATATGTACCACTTCTATTTCCCATACCAATGTTATCCCTAATATACCAGCACCGTATATGTACCACTTCTATTTCCCATACCAATGTTATCCCTGATATACCAGCATTACTGTATATGTACCACTTCTATTTCCCATACCAATGTTATTCCTAATATACCAGCACCGTATATGTACCACTTCTATTTCCCATACCAATGTTATCGCTAATATGCCAGCACTGTATATGTACCACTTCTATTTCCCATACCAATGTTATCCCTAATATACCAGCACCGTATATGTACCACTTCTATTTCCCATACCTATGTTATCCCCTAATATACCAGCACCGTATATATGTACCACTTCTATTTCCCATACCAATGTTATACCTAATATACCAGCACTGTATATGTACCACTTCTATTTCTCATACCGATGTTATCCCTAATATACCAGCACTGTATATGTACCACTTCTATTTCCCATACCAATGTTATCCCTAATATACCCGTGCTGTATATGTACCACTTCTATTTCCCATACCAATGTTATCCCTAATATACCAGCACCGTACATGTACCACTTCTATTTCCCATACCAATGTTATCCCTAATATACCAGCACCGTATATATTTACCACTTCTATTTCCCATACCAATTTTATCCCTAATATACCAGCACTATATATGTACCACTTCTATTTCCCATACCAATGTTATCCCTAATATACCTGCACTGTATATGTACCACTTCTATTTCCCATACCAATGTTATCCCTGATATACCAGCACCGTATATGTACCACTTCTATTTCCCATACCAATGTTATCCCTAATATACCAGCACCTTATATGTACCACTTCTGTTTCCCATACCAATGTTACCCCTAATAGACCAGCACTGTATATGTACCACTTCTATTTCCCATACCAATGTTATCCCTAATATACCAACACCATATATATATTTACCACTTCTATTTCCCATACCAATGTTATCCCTAACATACCAACACTGTATATGTACCACTTCTATTTCCCATACCAATGTTATCCCTAATATACCAGCACTGCATACGTACCACTTCTATTTCCCAAACCAATGTTATCCCTGATATACCAGCACCGTATATGTACCACTTCTATTTCCCATACCAATGTTATCCCTAATATACCAGCACCGTACATTTACCACTTCTATTTCCCATACCAATGTTATCCCTAATATACCAGCACCGTATATGTACCACTTCTATTTCCCATACCAATGTTATCCCTAATATACCAGCACCGTATATGTACCACTTCTATTTCCCATACCAATCTTATCCCTAATATACCAGCACCGTATATGTACCACTTCTATTTCCCATACCAATGTTATCCCTAATATACCAGCACCGTATATGTACCACTTCTATTTCCCATACCAATGTTATCCCTAATATACCAGCACAGTATATGTACCACTTCTATTTCCCATACCAATGTTATCCCTAATATACCAGCACTATATATGTACCACTTCTATTTCCCATACCAATGTTATCCCTAATATACCAGCACTGTATATGTACCACTTCTATTTCCCTACCGATGTCTTCCCTAATATACCAGCACAGTATATGTACCACTTCTATTTCCCATACCAATGTTATCCCTAATATACCAGCACTGTATATGTACCACTTATATTTCCCATACCAATGTTACCCCTAATATACCAGCACTGTATATGTACCACTTCTATTTCCCATACCAATGTTTTGTCTAATATTCCAGCATTACTGTATATGTTCTTCTATTTCCCATACCAATGTTATCCCTAATATACCAGCACTGTATATGTACCACTTCTATTTCCCATACCGATGTTACCCCTAATATACCAGCACTGTTTATGTACCACTTCTATTTCCCATACCGATGTTACCCCTAATATACCAGTACTGTATATGTACCACTTCTATTTCCCATACCAATGTTATCCCTAATATACCAGCACCGTATATGTACCACTTCTATTTCCCATACCAATGTTATCCCTAATATACCAGCACGGTATATGTACCACTTCTAATTCCCATACCAATGTTACCCTTAATACACCAGTACTGTATATGTACCACTTCTATTTCCCATACTAATGTTATCCCTAATATACCAGCACTGTGTATGTACCACTTCTATTTCCCATACCAATGTTATCTTTAATATACCAGCACCGTATATGTACCGCTTCTATTTCCCATACCAATGTTATCCCTAATATACCAGCACCGTATATGTACTGCTTCTATTTCCCATACCAATGTTATCCCTAATATACCAGCACTGTATATGTACCGCTTCTATTTCCCATACCAATGTTATCCCTAATATACCCGTGCTGTATATGTACCACTTCTATTTCCCATACCAATGTTATCCCTAATATACCAGCACCGCATATGTACCACTTCTATTTACCATACCAATGTTACCCCTGAAATACTAGCACTGTATATGTACCACTTCTATTTCCCATACCAAAGTTATCCCTGATATACCAGCATTACTGTATATGTACCACTTCTATTTCCCATACCAATGTTATCGCTAATATACCAGCACTGTATATGTACCACTTCTATTTCCCATACCAATGTTATCCCCTAATATACCAGCACCGCATATATGTACCACCTCTATTTCCCATACCAATGTTATCCCTAATATACCAGCACCGTATATGTACCACTTCTATTTCCCATACCAATGTTATCCCTAATATACCAGCACCGTATATGTACCACTTCTATTTCCCATACCAATGTTATCCCTAATATACCAGCACGGTATATGTACCACTTCTAATTCCCATACCAATGTTACCCTTAATACACCAGTACTGTATATGTACCACTTCTATTTCCCATACTAATGTTATCCCTAATATACCAGCACTGTGTATGTACCACTTCTATTTCCCATACCAATGTTATCTTTAATATACCAGCACCGTATATGTACCGCTTCTATTTCCCATACCAATGTTATCCCTAATATACCAGCACCGTATATGTACTGCTTCTATTTCCCATACCAATGTTATCCCTAATATACCAGCACTGTATATGTACCGCTTCTATTTCCCATACCAATGTTATCCCTAATATACCCGTGCTGTATATGTACCACTTCTATTTCCCATACCAATGTTATCCCTAATATACCAGCACCGCATATGTACCACTTCTATTTACCATACCAATGTTACCCCTGAAATACTAGCACTGTATATGTACCACTTCTATTTCCCATACCAAAGTTATCCCTGATATACCAGCATTACTGTATATGTACCACTTCTATTTCCCATACCAATGTTATCGCTAATATACCAGCACTGTATATGTACCACTTCTATTTCCCATACCAATGTTATCCCCTAATATACCAGCACCGCATATATGTACCACCTCTATTTCCCATACCAATGTTATCCCTAATATACCAGCACCGTATATATTTACCACTTCTATTTCCCATACCAATGTTATCCCTAATATACCAGCACCGTATATGTACCACTTCTATTTCCCATACCAATGTTATCCCCTAATATACCAGCACCGTATATATGTACCACTTCTATTTCCCATACCAATGTTATCCCTAATATACCAGCACCGTATATATTTACCACTTCTATTTCCCATACCAATGTTATCCCCTAATATAAAAGCACCGTCTATATGTACCACTTCTATTTCCCATACCAATGTTATCCCTAATATACCAGCACCGTATATGTACCACTTCTATTTCCCATACCAATGTTATCCCTAATATACCAGCATTACTGTATATGTACTTCAATTTCCCATACCAATGTTATCCCTAATATACTAGCACTGTATATGTACCACTTCTATTTCCCATACCGATGTTACCCCTAATATACCAGCACTGTAAATGTACCACTTCTATTTCCCATACCGATGTTACCCCTAATAGACCAGTACTGTATATGTACCACTTCTATATCCCATACCAATGTTATCCCTAATATACCAGCACCGTATATGTACCACTTCTATTTCCCATACCAATGTTATCCCTAATATACCAGCACCGTATATGTACCACTTCTATTTCCCATACCAATGTTATCCCTAATATACCAGCACGGTATATGTACCGCTTCTATTTCCCATACCAATGTTACCCTTAATACACCAGTACTGTATATGTACCACTTCTATTTCCCATACTAATGTTATCCCTAATATACCAGCACTGTGTATGTACCACTTCTATTTCCCATACCAATGTTATCTTTAATATACCAGCACCGTATATGTACCGCTTCTATTTCCCATACCAATGTTATCCCTAATATACCAGCACCGTATATGTACTGCTTCTATTTCCCATACCAATGTTATCCCTAATATACCAGCACTGTATATGTACCGCTTCTATTTCCCATACCAATGTTATCCCTAATATACCCGTGCTGTATATGTACCACTTCTATTTCCCATACCAATGTTATCCCTAATATACCAGCACCGCATATGTACCACTTCTATTTACCATACCAATGTTACCCCTGAAATACCAGCACTGTATATGTACCACTTCTATTTCCCATACCAAAGTTATCCCTGATATACCAGCATTACTGTATATGTACCACTTCTATTTCCCATACCAATGTTATCCCTAATATACCAGCACTGTATATGTACCACTTCTATTTCCCATACCAATGTTATCCCTAATATACCAGCACCGTATATGTACCACTTCTATTTCCCATACCAATGTTATCCCTGATATACCAGCATTACTGTATATGTACCACTTCTATTTCCCATACCAATGTTATTCCTAATATACCAGCACCGTATATGTACCACTTCTATTTCCCATACCAATGTTATCGCTAATATGCCAGCACTGTATATGTACCACTTCTATTTCCCATACCAATGTTATCCCTAATATACCAGCACCGTATATGTACCACTTCTATTTCCCATACCTATGTTATCCCCTAATATACCAGCACCGTATATATGTACCACTTCTATTTCCCATACCAATGTTATACCTAATATACCAGCACTGTATATGTACCACTTCTATTTCTCATACCGATGTTATCCCTAATATACCAGCACTGTATATGTACCACTTCTATTTCCCATACCAATGTTATCCCTAATATACCAGCACCGTATATGTACCGCTTCTATTTCCCATACCAATGTTATCTCTAATATACCAGCATCGTATATGTACTGCTTCTATTTCCCATACCAATGTTATCCCTAATATACCAGCACCGTATATGTACCGCTTCTATTTCCCATACCAATGCTATCCCTAATATACCAGCACTGTATATGTACCACTTCTGTTTCCCATACCAATGTTATCCCTAATATACCAGCATTACTGTATATGTACCACTTCTATTTCCCATACCAATGTTATCCCTAATACACCAGCACTGTAAATATACCACTTCTATTTCCCATACCAATGTTATCCCTAATATACCAGCACCGTATACATACCACTTCTATTTCCCATACCAATGTTATCCCTAATATACCAGCATTACTGTATATGTACCACTTCTATTTCCCATACCAATGTTATCCCTAATATACCAGCACCATATATGTACCACTTCTATTTCCCATACCAATGTTATCGCTAATATACCAGCACTGTATATGATTATGTACCACTTCTATTTCCCATACCAATGTTATCCCTAATATACCAGCACCGTATATATGTACCACTTCTATTTCCCATACCAATGTTATCCCTAATATACCAGCACTGTTTATATTTACCACTTCTATTTCCCATACCAATGTTATCCCTAATATACCAGCACCGTATATGTACCACTTCTATTTCCCATACCAATGTTATCCCCTAATATACCAGCACCGTATATATGTACCACTTCTATTTCCCATACCAATGTTATCCCTAATATACCAGCACCGTATATATTTACCACTTCTATTTCCCATACCAATGTTATCCCCTAATATAAAAGCACCGTCTATATGTACCACTTCTATTTCCCATACCAATGTTATCCCTAATATACCAGCACCGTATATGTACCACTTCTATTTCCCATACCAATGTTATCCCTAATATACCAGCATTACTGTATATGTACTTCAATTTCCCATACCAATGTTATCCCTAATATACTAGCACTGTATATGTACCACTTCTATTTCCCATACCGATGTTACCCCTAATATACCAGCACTGTATATGTACCACTTCTATTTCCCATACCGATGTTACCCCTAATATACCAGTACTGTATATGTACCACTTCTATTTCCCATACCAATGTTACCCCTAATAGACCAGTACTGTATATGTACCACTTCTATTTCCCATAATAATGTTATCCCTAATATACCAGCCCGTATATGTACCACTTCTATTTCCCATACCAATGTTATCCCTAATATACCAGCACCGTATATGTACCACTTCTATTTCCCATACCAATGTTATCCCTAATATACCAGCACTGTATATGTACCACTTCTATTTCCCATACCAATGTTACCCTTAATACACCAGTACTGTATATGTACCACTTCTATTTCCCATACTAATGTTATCCCTAATATACCAGCACTGTGTATATACCACTTCTATTTCCCATACCAATGTTATCTTTAATATACCAGCACCGTATATGTACCGCTTCTATTTCCCATACCAATGTTATCCCTAATATACCAGCACCGTATATGTACCGCTTCTATTTCCCATACCAAGGTTATCCCTAATATACCAGCACCGTATATGTACCGCTTCTATTTCCCATACCAATGTTATCCCTAATATACCAGCACCGTATATGTACCACTTGTTTCCCATACCAATGTTACCCCTAATAGACCAGCACTGTATATGTACCACTTCTATTTCCCATACCAATGTTATCCCTAATATACCAGCACCGTATATATTTACCACTTCTATTTCCCATACCAATGTTATCCCTAATATACCAGCACCGTATATATTTACCACTTCTATTTCCCATACCAATGTTATCCCTAATATACCAGCATTGTATATGTACCACTTCTATTTCCCATACCAATGTTATCCCTCATATACCAGCACCGTATATGTACCACTTCTATTTCCCATACCAATGTTATCCCTAATATACCAGCACCGTATATGTACCACTTCTGTTTCCCATACCAATTTTACCCCTAATAGACCAGCACTGTATATGTACCACTTCTATTTCCCATACCAATGTTATCCCTCATATACCAGCACCGTATATGTACCACTTCTATTTCCCATACCAATGTTATCCCTAATATACCAGCACCGTATATGTACCACTTCTGTTTCCCATACCAATTTTACCCCTAATAGACCAGCACTGTATATGTACCACTTCTATTTCCCATACCAATGTTATCCGTAATATACCAGCACCGCATATGTACCACTTCTATTTCCCATACCAATGTTATCCCTGATATACCAGCATTACTGTATATGTACCACTTCTATTTCTCATACCGATGTTATCCCTAATATACCAGCACTGTATTTGTACCACTTGTATTTCCCATACCATTGTTATCCCTAATATACCCGTGCTGTATATGTACCACTTCTATTTCCTATACCAATGTTATCCCTAATATACCAGCACCGTACATGTACCTCTTCTATTTCCCATACCAATGTTATCCCTAATATACCAGCACTGTATATGTACCACTTCTATTTCCCTTACCAATGCTATCCCTAATATACCAGCATTACTGTATATGTACCACTTCTATTTCCCTTACCAATGCTATCCCTAATATACCAGCATTACTGTATATGTACCACTTCTATTTCCCATACCAATGTTATCCCTAATACACCAGCACTGTATAAGTACCACTTCTATTTCCCATACCAATGTTATCCCTAATATACCAGCACCGTATACGTACCACTTCTATTTCCCATACCAATATTATCTCTAATATACCAGCATTACTGTATATGTACCACTTCTATTTCCCATACCAATGTTATCCCTAATATACCAGCACCATATATGTACCACTTCTATTTCCCATACCAATGTTATCCCTAATATACCAGCACCGTATACGTACCACTTCTATTTTCCATACCAATGTTATCCCTAATATACCAGCATTACTGTATATGTACCACTTCTATTTCCCATACCAATGTTATCCCTAATATACCAGCACTGTATATGTACCACTTTTATTTCCCATACCAATGTTATCCCCTAATATACCAGCACCGTATATATGTACCACTTCTATTTCCCATACCAATGTTATCCCTAATATACCAGCACCGTATATATTTACCACTTCTATTTCCCATACCAATGTTATCCCTAATATACCAGCACCGTATATGTACCACTTCTATTTCCCATACCAATGTTATCCCCTAATATACCAGCACCGTATATATGTACCACTTCTATTTCCCATAGCAATGTTATCCCTAATATACCAGCACCGTATATATTTACCACTTGTATTTCCCATACCAATGTTATCCCTAATATACCAGCACCGTATATGTACCACTTCTATTTCCCATACCAATGTTATCCCTAATATACCAGCATTACTGTATATGTACTTCAATTTCCCATACCAATGTTATCCCTAATATACTAGCACTGTATATGTACCACTTCTATTTCCCATACCGATGTTACCCCTAATATACCAGCACTGTATATGTACCACTTCTATTTCCCATACCGATGTTACCCCTAATAGACCAGTACTGTATATGTACCACTTCTATTTCCCATACCAATGTTATCCCTAATATACCAGCACCGTATATGTACCACTTCTATTTCCCATACCAATGTTATCCCTAATATACCAGCACCGTATATGTACCACTTCTATTTCCCATACCAATGTTATCCCTAATATACCAGCACTGTATATGTACCACTTCTATTTCCCATACTAATGTTACCCTTAATACACCAGTACTGTATATGTACCACTTCTATTTCCCATACTAATGTTATCCCTAATATACCAGCACTGTGTATGTACCACTTCTATTTCCCATACCAATGTTATCTTTAATATACCAGCACCGTATATGTACCGCTTCTATTTCCCATACCAATGTTATCCCTAATATACCAGCACCGTATATGTACCGCTTCTATTTCCCATACCAAGGTTATCCCTAATATACCAGCACCGTATATGTACCAGTAGATAGAGAGCACTTTTCCGTCAAACTTTATTTGACAGGTACCACGCCCATTTCTCCACCCCCTGCCACTCCCACTTTTCCTCCCCTTTTTGATATCGTTTAATATGGTTTTGATATTGAGAGATATTAAAGCCATATAAGCTGATATCTTTTTTGATAGGCTTTTGATATAAAATTTGAAATCAAATGTATATAAATGCGATAGGTCTTGATATAAAATGAGTTCACTGTTTAATCAGACATTGCTGCCGTTAGATGAAGCATCATCAGTAAGATGTTTTGTCCCATAGCCGGTATTGTTGTTAACCCTTCGTGATAGCTATAAAAGTAAATACATCTTTATGTAGCAGGCAGCCATGCCTACGAACAAAAGAAACGGTGCGTCGCGCCGCGCCGCTAATCGGAAAAAGCGGATGAAAAAGGCGTATTACACGGTATTGAAGCCCGGCAGTTATAGCGGCTTTGATAAGTATTATAAGGCCAATAAAGACGCGTTTAAAAGAACAGAAATTAAAAAATGGATGCAAAAACAAGACGCGTATACGTTACATAAACCGGCTAGGAAAACCTATAAAAGGAACATGATCTGCGTATCCGATATAAATCAGCAATGGCAATGCGATTTGGTATCGCTGATAGACCTTGCGGAGTACAACGATGGCTTTAAGTATATATTAACTATTATCGATATATTCAGTAAGAGAGCCTGGGCTGTAAGCCTAACGTCTAAGAGCGCAGCAAATGTCGCTAGCGCTTTTGAAAAAATATTTAAGCAGGGCTGCGTGCCAAAGAAGCTGCAAACCGACCGCGGTAAAGAGTTTCTAAACAAAATCCTAAAAAACTGTTAGAAAAATACGATATACATCATTTTACAGCCAACAACGACGTAAAGGCGGCGGTTATAGAAAGATTCAACAGGACTTTAAAAACACGGATGTGGCGCTATTTCACAGCGCAGAATACCTACAGATATATAGACGTTTTACAGGACTTCATATACAGCTATAATAACACGTATCATAGAACGATTAAGTGTACGCCGTGTGATGTGAACGCCTCTAACGCTTTGAGCATTTTTAAGACGACGTACGGCGAATACTTTAAAGCTAATAAAATTCAGCCTCGATTAGACGTCGGTGCACACGTACGCGTCTCCAAATATAAGGATATATTTCAGAAAGGCTATGAACAGAATTATTCTGAGGAAATATTCGTCATACAGGCTGTGAACACTAAAGGGCTTAGGCCGCTTTATACGTTGGCGGATCTTTTCGGCGAAGTTATAACTGGCAGTTTTTACCCCGAAGAACTTCAAAGCATTCCCAAAAACTATAACAGAACTTACAAGGTGGAAAAGATTTAAAAAAATAAGACGGTCGGTGGTCGGAAATACGCGTTGGTCAAGTGGCGCGGATACCCCGCAAAATTTAACAGCTGGGTCGCTGCATCGGAGATAAAGGATATATAAAACACAACATCTGCTGAACAAGGAGAGATGGATGACAGATCGTTCTACATATCCTTACCCAGCAATGCCTCGGCGGACACATTCCCGCAAAATAAGATTTCTAACTATACAACAAAACTTGCAAAACCAATACACTTAAACGGAGAATGGGAGGTAGCTCTTACAGAAATACAATGCCCCCACACCTGGAATACTTTGGAAATACACGATTGTGTGTTGCAAATAACAAAGTGGGGTGGCCAGAACTTGGATATCACGAGGGTGTGCATTAAACCCGGTTTTTATGAAACAATCGAGGCGCTACTTGTGGTAATCAATGCAGAAATTGCACAACATAAACTGGAGGGCGGTTTAAAACTATGGTACGATCCGCTTGAACGCAGCGTATCCTTCGACAATAAGCCCTTTTACCAGATCACAGCAGGCGCTAAGCTGACAAGAATACTGGGTTTACAACCTAAAACTATGTTTTTAAAGCCATGCGCCGACATCAATGGAGGACAATATACGTTGTACGTGTACACAGACATTATCGAACACCAGAGGGTCGGCGATAGTTATGTCCCATTGCTACGCACGGTTGAAATTAAAGGGCGTAACAACGATATGGTCACAATTCGATACGAGAAGCCCGATTATGTACCTTTGTGCAAAGCACATTTTGACACTATAGCCATAGAGATAAAGAACGACCAGAATGAGAACATCGCATTTAAGTTTGGGAAAGCAATCGTGAAACTACACTTTAGACGACGCAAAAACGATTTTTATTAACCGGGCAGAATGGTCGCTGTTAAAAATTATGGCGATCCGGCACTGTATGCGCAATATTATAAAGCGCAAGCCGGTAATGGTTTACCCGGATTTCACGGCAGCGCTTACATGTACGGCTGCGGTTTAGGCGGTATTTTTCGGAGCCTTTTCAGAAAAGCGGTGCCTCTTTTCCGGAGAGGTCTAGAGTTAGCTAAACCGCACGTGAAGACCGCGGTACGCAATATCGCGAAAGACGTTATTGGACACGCCACAACGGCGGTGGTGAATAAAATACACGAGGCAAACCAATCCAAACAAGATGGTTCAGGTATAATATATACAAGAAAAGGCGTGTCTAAAAGAAAATGGAAGCGCACGATAGCGTTTCCGCCTTGGGTCAACCCTTTTTTAAATAAAAGCAGGAGGCGCCGCAGCTTAAAGAAGAAGAAGAGAGAACCGAAGCGCGGTGCTGGTGATATTTTTTAAACATCATGTCTTTCATACACACCGAGTCCGTAGAATGCGCAAAATCAGAGCTGGATCTTTTTGACGTGCCCCCGACACAAACTAGCGTAGAGAAAAGTCTATACGTTGAAGTTCAGCCTTTAGCGGCGTTATCCGACACAGCGCCGCTTGAATTTTATATAGCGGCCAGCGGTGAACACTACTATGATCTGAACAACACCCTGCTGTACGTGACGTGCAAGATAACACGGCGATAGCCCAAGGGGCCCGGGTCGCCCTTATTAATTACCCCATAGCGACATTATTCAGCCAAGTGGATGTTACTTTGGGTGACAGACTCATATCACAATCCAACAATCTTTACGCTTACCGCGCCTACATTGAGACTATATTGAATTATAGCTCCGACGCTTTGTCAACAAAGCACACCACAGGATTATTTTATAAAGATGTGGCTGGAGAACATAACAACAGGGTTCTGGACAGCCCTAACACTGGTTTCAGAAAACGAGCAGGAGCGACCGCGCAGAGTCGCACGGTTGAATTGCTAGGGCCGCTTCACTGCGACCTTTTCCACCAGCATAAACTAATTTTAAATGCCGTTGACCTGAAGATTAAACTCACCAGAAACAAAGACTCATTCTGCTTAATGTCTGCTGAAGCGGATGCCTTTAAAATACAGATCGTCGCGGCGTCCCTTTTTGTGAAAAGAGTGCAGGTCTCACCGGCTGTACGCATTGGGCACGCGCAGGCACTGCTAAGCGGCAACGCAAAATACGCGATTGACCGCGTCGGAATGAAAATCTACAGCGTACCCGCAGGCAGTAGAGTGTTTAATCTCGAAAATCTATTTTTAGGTCAAGTGCCGAAAACGGTCATAGTCGGGTTTGTGGACAACGAAGCATTTTCAGGTGCCCTTGATCGGAACCCCCTTTTGAACATAAAAATGTGAACTTTGCATCTCTTTATCTGGATGGAACGCCGCACCCGGCAAAACCATTTCAACCAGACTTTGAACATGGTAATGCTGTAAGAGAGTATATGTCGCTCATACAGATCACAAATAAGCAGAAATCTGACGCCGGAATACTGGTCGACCGCGAAGAGTACCTCAACGGATACACGCTATTTGCTTTTGATCTATCGCCGGAGCAGGAGTGCGGAGAGCACCTTTCCCTGATAAGGACGGGAAATCTACGCGCTGAATTCCGCTTCGCGGAAGCTTTGGATCGTACAGTCAACGTGATCATTTACGCTTTATTTGATAATATCATTGAGATTAATCAAAGGCGTGATGTGCTGTATGATTACCTATAAGTGAAAGAAACTATTTCAATATTTTATCGAATCTTTTAACGATTATCATTACGTGATAAAAAAAAAAAAAAAAAAAAAAACAACACAAAAAAAGAGAAAATGAACACGCTACAGATAAATTGTATTCTCTACACGGAACCAAACACGCGCCGTTATTTTAAAGGAACCTACGCGTGCGATATGTTGCCTACCGATAAACTGGCGCATTACCCCTGCGCGTTTGTAATTAACACGCATAGTAGCGGCCAGCCCGGCGAACACTGGTTGGCCGTTTATTTTAATGAAGCGGGGATTTGTTATTTTTTTGATTCTTACGGACTCGCGCCGGACAACGTTATTTTTCCAAAGAATATCATAAAGTTTTTACATTTTAATTCAAAAAGCATTTGTCACCAAAACCGCCGGTTGCAAGGCTTTTCAAGCGCTGTATGTGGTCAATATTGTATTTACTTTATATTTTTAATGTGTAAAAACTACAAATATGAGGTAATTCTGTCCCGATTTAGTAATGATACAAAGTGTAATGACCGTGTAGTTGCAATGTTTGTAAGGCGGCTGCCGAAAAGGCAATGTTTGACCCGCTATATGGATAAATGTATACAGAAATGTGTAACTTGTAATCAACCCTGCGTTTGAAACATTTTATGTACAATGCTTCATAAATATAATAAACAAGTTTTAAACATTATGTTGTTGCGTGTTTCTTCCATAAACACAGATTAGAAACAAAGAACAAAACAAACCGTTCTAAATCATAAACATATTTTATTGTAACATAAAAAGTATATTTACAGATTCAGCGCTGCTGCAATATCATAACAAATGTAATCAGAAAGGTATTTGAAGCATTTTATGTACAATGATACACCGCTATAATAAAGAAACAGTTTTAAACTTCATTACAACACATATGCTTAAAAACAATACAAATAGGTTATAGACTCAGCCATGGGACATCTTTAATCACTTCTAAAGATCTTTTTCTAGGCATTAAGTAACCGTGTGTCGTTGTTAATCCGGGGGTGCTTAAAACATTTAAGTGTCCTTTCTTATGCGTTTGTAGATATGGTGGGGTTGATAAATACCCAACATCAGCTGTATATGTTTCTGCCTTTAAACGGTCTAGGTGTAGCCTATTGGATGCGTTGCCAACCACTGTGGACGGTATATTTAATTCCGCCATGGCCTGCATAATCTCGGCCCAACCATTCGGCATTTTACGGCTCGACACGCTGTGACTTTGCGTGACGCTTCTTATTAAATCCAGCATGTTGGAGCCCTGTATAGCGTTACCTTTATATAGAAACTCGCCTTTAGCATTCCAGTTTGTGATGTGTTTAGACCCGGTCATTTTATTTAAAAGTATCTCGCTGTTTTTCCTATACCGGTCATTAACACCGTCCAACACTTCTTGATAAACGGCGTCAGAACTGTCTGACTGTCCAGTGTTAGCTGTTTGAGGAACAGTTGGCGTTTCGGGCGTTAAGAGCGTTAAAGTTGACATCTCTCTATCAGACTGCTTACTCAACACCAGATATTTCTGCAACGCGGCTGTGTAACGCTTAGCCTTATCATACTCCGATAAATCATTACTCTGTAGTATGTTTATGATCTCTGCATCTAGGCCTTGCGCAGATGTTTTACGTATATCATTGTTACCCGGTTTGTTGCGCAAGCGCTCTATCTGCTGCTGAGGCACCAGATAAATTTTCTCAGCGTATTCCATCAACGATTAGTCAGAAGTCCCGTTATTAACGGTATAGCAAAGCCAAGCAACGAGCCAATAAATCCGCCGGACTGTTTCACCAAACGCTTCTTTTTACCAATGGTGCATTTCTTATTACATAGCGTTTTTATAAGGTTGCGCTTCTTTTTAAGGTAATTCAACTGTCATTGTGACAACGGTATTTTACCTTTTAGCGTGTTGAGCGCAATCTCACAAATGGCTGTCACCAAATCGTTTGAAGCCGTGGATAAAATAGCGTTTCTTTGAGTCGGTGGTGCCTTTATTAACGCTTTTAAAAGCGCCCAATTACGACGTAAGCGCACCGACATGCTCGCTGATGGTGTCGCTATGACAAATGACTAAAAGTTGAAGAATTACAGCTTTTTAGAAGTATGCTTTTTAAAGACGTACGCTACCGGTGTATCCGGCGGGAATAACCCGCTTCGTAAACGGTACTCATCAGGCGTGTTGTTTCTTAAATCAACCAGTAAACACCCATAAGGAGCCCTGGTCGCGTCTTCAAAAGCCTCTAAAAAGAACATCGATTTACCGGGGTACATCTGCCTAGCCAGCGTTGTCACTTGCAGTTTATCCCTAGGATTTTTAAAAAGAACCATATATTTTGTATTTAACTGTATAGTTCTGCTCTTTTTACCCTGGCAAAACAGATTTTGCACAAGGTACACGATACTGAGATTTCTATGGTGTACATACTTTGTGAAAGCTTTCTCAATCTCCGAATTATTACTAGCCGACTCCATCAGATCATCAACCACTACTAAATTAATCTTATCGGGCGGGAAAAGTTGGTCGTCGTTAAAAGTCTCAGGTAGCCCCTCTATAAAACGCATACCGGGGTAATCCCGCAGAAGATGATCATACATTGACTGCCAGCAAGCGTAAAACCAAACAATATTATCGGGAACGTGTGAGAGGTGCGTAGTGGAATTATGCAGCAGCATTTTCACAAAATAACTTTTACCCGAGTTGGAGGGTCCTGCTAAAATACATGAAAAGGGGTGTTGCAGCCTGATATCCATCTTAATACCCAAACGGTAGCGTTGTGAAGTTATCTGTAAGCTTCCGTTTAGTGTAAACGCACTTTTGCGTTTTCTGCAGCACTCGTGTTTCAATCTGCCAATACCTTTTAAAACGCACTATACCGGGCTGGCGAATCACAATTTTTTTCTGGTCGTCACCTTCGGGGTTTAAAGGATAATCTAAGACCAGCTCTTTCAGGCTGTCAAAGTTGACATGTTGTGCATTATCAACATTAAGCGTGATTCCTTTAACTTTTAAACTAGTCTTTCCGTTATTTAAACGATACCCGTATGACTTGGGTCCCGCTGAGACAAACTCTGTTATATGCGCACCAGCTGGGATTTCGCTAGTCAGTTCGCCTAGATAATCACCCAATGGCGGATTCCAATCATCGGGCCTGCTGACAAAAATGACAGAGTCTGTATCGTGGTAAAGACAGCGATTTTGCAACCTATCCAGCAGTTTGTACAGTTCAATACGGGCATACGCTGTTGTTATTGCGGCTATAAAAATATTACAAATACGCGAGCTGGTGTAATGATCTTTGGCGTATTTCCAATTCACCATCACCGCGTCGTCATCTATGAAGTCTAAAGAAGATACCTCATAGTGGGGCAAAAACGCGTATTCAAAAAGTTTGTCGGGGTCTGAGACAATCGCGGTGTTGGGTAAGTTAGACCTTTGCCCAAACTTACCCCACAATGAGTTCAAAAAGAGCTTAGACAGCTGACGCTTGGCCGGATTAATATGAATATGATCTTGCCGTAAAGACACCCCTTCATTTTTTTGATAGGCATCTATATACGCTTGGCGTTTCTCAGAGTCTGTACACCATTCGGAATAACCGGACGCCTCTTGTTTGTCCCTGAGATGTAATTTAATGTACCCCGAAAACAAATCATCGGATTGGTTATCAAAATGCCACACCTCATAGATTTTACACACTTTGTAACCCTTGTCAACGGCTAAATTTAACTCTACGGTACACCACGTACCGACGAGGGCTCGTTCCTCATCATTATGTTCACACGAGACTGCATGCCCAGACTCGCAGCATGTTCGACATAAGGGAAACATTAGTTTACCGAGCATTTTAACAGGTAGAACGGGAAAGAAAAGCCCACGCGGAGGGTACACTTTTACTTTGGCGATGCCAAAATATGTTGTGATATCGCCAAAATCTTTATAAATGATCCTGGGATGTTTTACAGGATATGATTTGGTTTTGTTGACAAATGGGTACAGACTGGTAAAATCATAGTAGTGTATGCGCTCGTCCTGTTGCGTTTGGTGATACAGCTTTATGGCGTTTGTACGTCCACCATAAAGCGCAGCGCGCGGGTCCAAGGGTTCGGGCAATTCCCTGTCCTTAAGAAATGCTTGTAGACACGCATCCTCTTGTAACATTTTTTTCCACTCGCACTCCCAAATAACACGCACGTGAAACCCACACAGTTTAAGAAAGTTCATTCTCACCTGCGTCTTGTGACTCAACTGACCGTAGGTCGTTTGAGTCACTTTGTTTTCATCATCGGGGTTGTAACAAGCGCTACATCCGTGATAAAAACAACCTTGGAACTCAAACGCCGTTTGTACACCAGTGATAACGGCGTATCCATCCAGGTAGTATCTACCGACTTTCTTCTCTCCCCCTTGTAACGCGTGTCTTATGTCTATGCCCTCTGTATGCGCTATGTACATTAACCACTGTATGGCTGGTGTTGAGTAGCGCTTCTGAGTCTTATGATAGTTATCGCCCGGTACAAGCGCCAGCGTGTTTTCCTTTAAAAATTTACATCGGTACATGGCCATACATACCGACGCTAATGTGGTAAGTTGAAACGGGTCAACGTGCCTCTTAACAATGACAGGTCCCTTTTTCTTATATACAATTACTTCCACTGCTGTCATTGATAAAACGGCGTCTTGGAAGGTCTTACAAGCTCTCTGTAGTATTACCACATCCTGCTTGCAATAGTGTTTAAGTTCATCCTGGAAGTTAAATGACATATGCTTGTATTTCTCATACCACTCTTTGAATTCAGCTAACTCTGATTCCATCATATATTGTATGCCGAAATGCTGAATATCCGGCATGACGCCTATATAATTTTGGTTAGCGGCGGTGTTAAAAAAATGCGGGAAATGGCCTTTTGAGCCCTCAAACCCCATCGCTTTTGGTAATCGACTGAGGTGCATGGGCAAAAAATTTAAAGAGTCGATAAATCTTATCTTTAAATCAAGAACCTTAATGCACATCAGTTTACCACCTTGCGCCAGCACATCGATTTTAAATTTCTCCTTAATCAGTTGGCGCATTACAAAGTACCCATCATAACGACTGGCATTATGGGCTATGAATGTGTACCCCTCAAATTTTGGTCTCATGAACGTTTTTACAAAGTCTTCAATACAAGCAATGCCCTGAAACTCCCAGGATTGTTCATCCGCTGTTGTTTGAATCACCCAGGACTGTTCACCCCCTAGTGCTAATGCATAACAGTAATTTGGTATGTGTACACCCGTCTCCTGCATACATTCAAAATCATAAAAAATGTATTTTTTTGTAGGATTCACAGGTTTAATGTTTTGGATATAACACAAATGATCCGCAAAACTGCCAACGCACACCTTGCAAACGGGACATGTCATTCCCCGACACTTGTGACCGGGTGTGGTGTACAAGCCGCAGCAGTCGCAATACAATTTTTCAAGACACTGTGTTTTGGAAGACAATGCTAGAGCCTTGTGCTCTTCTAAACAATCGGTTGACCTGCAAAACACCCTACACACGGGGCATCTTAGTGCCGCTTTTCCTGTATCAACACACTCCTGTCTGAGACAAGCCTTACAAAAGAAGAGGCAGTCGTGATTATTTTTGTGGTGGTACGCTGTGTTGCAAAACTTGCAAAAGAATCGGGCACCCACAAACGCTTTTATGTCTAATATACCGTAGTAATGGTCATCATGCCATAAGATAAACAGTATGTTGTCTTTGTGTTGACTGTCTGTACAATAAAAATGCCAGTCCGTACCATAGTACAGCACCTTTATCGTAGCTTTTAAGTGATTTTCAAAACAAGCAACGTCACTAAAGCTGATCGGCTTATCAAGGGGCAGATTCAAAGCTTTATGAAGCTCAAGAGCACGCTTGTGTATAACGATATCCGTGACATTTTCATTGTCCAGAAGTTTGCAGAGACTAGCCGCCAGACACAAATTGTTACCGCTGTTATTGAAATCGTATAACAAACGTCTGCGTTTCTCAATAATAAGGCTGTGTGGTATTCTCCGCAGACGTCGGCCCATCAGGGCACCGCCTACACGATTTTTGAAAACAGAGATCACAAATTTCAACTCTGTATCAATTAAAACCTCAGAATTACTTTGCAGCGTGTTTGTTATCTGATTCAAAAAACTGACGGCGTCTAATGTATCGTGCGGTCTGCGATGTGAATAAATTGCGTTGTGTAAACTACTGCCCTCTAACCTTAACTGCACACGATCATTAGGGTCGACATTAACCATGTAGCTGTCGAGCAAAGTCTGTATTGCATCGTGTATTGCCCTCATAGCATCTACAAATGATGTAACCCTATCCAAATTGACAAACCGGAAATGGTGATGGATTTCAGATGCCCTGAAATTGGGGTGGTTTCGCTCGTATCTGTCGATGGATTCTAAAAACACAGGGTGTGTCTCCTCGTTATTACCGGGAGATTCCGGACCGACAGGTACGGGTGATGCTATGGCATGGCCCATCTGTGATGATTGTTTATCTACGTGGTGCGATGCTGCATTGTCATTCTGGTCACTAAATCTAAACATGCCATGCCGTCCTTGTCTAAGCTGTTTCTGTCTTGCGTTTATTAAAGTCTGAATAGCGCGCTTTACTTTTAAACGTCTGTATGTATTTTTACTGCACTGCGCTCTACGTGCTGCATGGCGGTTCAATCCACGACCCGTCATAATTAGTCATTTCTTTTTTTTACCGAATGCATGGGCCTGTATGAATGCATTAGTTTCACTACCTAATCTATCCTGCTCTGTTACACCATCCATATAATGGTTAATAAATTCAAAAAGCACGCGCTGGTCATGTTGTCCGCTGCACATTATTTCAGCGTGTCGCGTTAACAACCCCTCCGCTATGTGTTTCACGCATATGAGCTCTCTGAAAATCATGCCTAACATAGCATGATATTTTAATTTTGATAGCTTACTCACGCCTTCTGTCCTCGCTGTTGTACCTGTAGAGGGTTGTCGACCAACACCCGCACCTGTCGATCCTACGCCCGATGGACCTGCGACAGCGTCGTCCAGTGTGTTCTGCGACGCTGGATGATGTCTACCACTGTTGCCTGATGCCCCTGCGACAGCATCATCCAGCGCAGCAGAAGGCGGCTCATTCACAGACACACTGACCCCGATGCTCGGGGCGCCTGAAACACCACCTTCCTCATGCGAGTCTACATCTGATGCCCAGAACACCTGGGCATCTTGAAGCAGATCATCATCATCCCGTATCAAAATGGACTCTACCTGCGTGTCTGGGATGATAATTGTATCAGATTGGATTTCTGATATTGTAATAGGACTGACCCGTACAGATGGTAATATTATAACATTATGTTCTTTTGTATGCCTGCTCTTTCTTTTTGAGGTGATATTGCTGACCTCTGCGGTAGTGTTAACGCTGGCACAGGGCACTTGTTCATCACGCCTGTTGGTCCTCTTAACCTTTGCGCAACCTGTGCCAGTGCTTACACTAAGGCATGGTGATTGATTATTATCATCATCATCATCCTGACCTGTGTGTCTGTATGTCTTACCACCGTTACAACTTTCTTGTACACTTCGCAGCGGCGTCAATCGCCTTCTTTTAGGTGCTGATTCGTCAGTATAACTCAGTCTCCTCTTTAATTGCTTTTGATTTAATGGTTCATGCACCCAATGCGTTGTGTGTGGCAAAGCTCTCACCCGTCTCTGTGGCTTGATTTTATTGTACAATTGGTTCATTATCAATGGTGTAGAACCGGCAAGACGATAATGGCTGTTCAGAGGCGCCGGTGTGCGTTGGTTCTCTTTGTCAGCATCGGACAATTGTGGCGTTGTTATCCCGTCCACTGTTGTATGGGCCTCTGGCTCTCCAGGCGATTCATCAACCGTTATTGCGTTGCAATAATCCGCCGGATCCATATTATATAGCGCATCTACATCGAACGCTAAAATAAAAAATAAAAAAACCAATTAGATGTGCAGAGGTGATATACATTTTGCTCTGTGGAAAAATGATCATTTTAGATGCGTGAAATGAACGTATAGTGTCGTTTGATTAACTTACCCTCGATAGAATGCTCTCGGGGCAGTTCTGTCGCTGGCGCCAGTGGTGAACACGCTGGTGCAGCGCGTATAAGATTTTCAATGGCTGATTGCCCACATGGTATGGTAGGACTGTCTGTGGAATACAGATGCATAATTTAAAAACATATCGCATGATCTACTTACAGGCATTTTGTATTGTCGTTAAAATACCCATGGATACTTACAGCTATTTTCTGACTGCGGTGACAATGCATACCCCATGTAAGGGTTCTGGAACGTTCCGATATCAGCCCCAAATGCGCATTCTGCACCGTATGGGTCAGCACTTCTCAGATCTTGACCGGATATTCCTGCATAAGATTAATTCTGATTAATTATGCACAAATAAACATTTGTAAAATAAATTACAAAAAATAAATAAATAAATAAAATAAATAAAAAAATACAGCACCCTTTTTTATATAAATAAATAACTTTATGTAAACATCGTTAAACAATATATGACCACTTATGGGTTAGAGGCCGATATACATGATCTTCCTCATCTTGCGAAAGGCACGTGATCATATCATCGTCAGAAATCTCAAAGATGTTCTGGTTTGTTGACTGTTAAAACAAAATATTATATTAATATGCAAATCGTTTATATCTTTTACCATTAACGCATATTTTACATGATAAAACTGTGTTGTACATACCTCCATTATTATTTTTTCTAAGGGTGTGCCTTGGAATAAAAGTTATGCTGAAAGACAAATTAAAAATATATATTTTAATTACGCATGATACCGCTAATCATATTTACATATGAACCACAAAATTTATAGTAAATTTAATTTTAATTAAGCCTAATCACAGCACCCTGTAATTGTGACAATCTATTTTAAATAATGACATAAAACATTAATTTTATAATTTAAAAAATTAAATAAATAAATAAATAAACCATGCTAAAACCAAGTCATGTCAGCTAACATAATGACACTCCAACTGCTAATTCATGAATTTTAAACAATATCAGAGCATCAATCTGCAATGCCAAAACTCGTCACTAGATGCCGCTCAAATCATACGTAATACACCGCCTATCTTTGAAAATTTCAAATTCCATCCCACTGTTAACTGTATAACATGAGTGGAACATTTGATTCATGAAGGAAATTCCAATGTATAATTCACGCAATATAAGTATCACTAACATATCTATATATATAAAATCATATAGCTTTATTTATGTAATAAAAACACAATTAAAAGAAGGTAATGTTTGTATAAACAAAATATAAATCACGTGCATATTAAAATTTGCTAACACACGCATTACCAAGAGATGATGTTAGATTAGGAATTACCACCATTTAATTTTAATTAAGCTTAATCACAGCACCCTGTAATTGTGACAATCTATTTTAAATAATGACATAAAACATTAATTTTATAATTTAAAAAATTAAATAAATAAATAAATAAATAAATAAACCATGCTAAAACCAAGTCATGTCAGCTAACATAATGACACTCCAACTGCTAATTCATGAATTTTAAACAATATCAGAGCATCAATCTGCAATGCCAAAACTCATCACTAGATGCCGCTCAAATCATACGTAATACACCGTCTATCTTTGAAAATTTCAAATTCCATCCCACTGTTAACTGTAAAACATGAGTGGAACATTTGATTCACGAAGGAAATTCCAACGTATAATTCACGCAATATAAGTATCACTAACATATCTATATATATATAATCACATAGCTTTATTTACGTAATAAAAACACAATTAAAAGAAGGTAATGTTTGTATAAACAAAATATAAATCATTTATAATCCGCTTGTTATGAAACACAAAAAAAAAATAGCAGTAACCGTTATAACCACAACTATGACTTTTTAAAAAATAAAAATAAAAATAAATAAATAAAATAAAATAAAAAAATAAAAAATGTATCACAACCGTGATAATCTAATCAATGTATATTCCCGCATATATTACAATTACCGATATATATAACAACTTTTAAGAACAATTGAAACATTTTATGAATCACAATTATTTTAATTACACATGGTCAACACCCGCTAATAATCATAAAAAATAGCAGTAACCGTTATAACCACAACTATGACTTTTTAAAAAATAAAAATAAAAATAAATAAATAAAATAAAAAAAATAAAAAAATGGATCACAAACGTAATAATCTAATCAATGTATATTCCCGCATATATTACAATTACCGATATATATAACAACTTTTAAGAACAATTGAAACATTTTATGAATCACAATTATTTTAATTACACATGGTCAACACCCGCTAATAATCATAAAAAATAACAGTAACCGTTATAACCACAACTATGACTTTTTAAAAAATAAAAATAAAAATAAATAAATAAAATAAAAAAATAAAAAATGGATCACAACCGTAATAATCTAATCAATGTATATTCCTGCATATATTACAATTACCGATATATATAACAACTTTTAAGAACAATTGAAACATTTTATGAATCACAATTATTTTAATTACACATGGTCAACACCCGCTAATAATCATAAAAAATAGCAGTAACCGTTATAACCACAACTATGACTTTTTAAAAATTCATATATACTTACATATGCCTGTATAAGCTTGCTCTGTCTCAGTCTTCAAAACAGATGTGAATATCAGCAGTAAAGACGCTGCTCTTTTAAAGGTTAAATTTATGAAGCGCCGCCTCTATGGGCATGGTCATAGGGGGCGTTCACTATCTTCTGTTCAGATTTTAACTTATTTATTAATAATCACATAATTTTTCTCTGGAAAATGATATACTAAAAATGTTTAGGTCTTTATATTGTACGGAAAATTAGCTTTAATTTGAGCCTAAACATGCTATAGTCTCACAAAATTAATCGCCTGAATGCTGATATATATATATATATATATATATAATGAAATATTAAAAATCTAAATAAAATTTTTACAAACTTAATCGCCTGATTGCCGATATAGATATAGATATATATATATATATATATAATCATTGATTTAAATGCGAGCGCTATTTCAATTTAATCATACCTGTTGCATGATTCCTGCATTTAACAGCGAGGTGATTTAAACTTTTATTTATCATGTCTGGACATGCCTGATTTAGTGTATGCACAGATTGTATGACGAATATTTCCTCAGAATAATTCTGTTCATAGTCTTTCTGAAATACATCCTTATATTTGGAGACGCGTACGTGCGCACCGGCGGCTAGATGATGTTGTATTTTATTTTAAAGTATTCGCCGTACGACGTCTTAAACCAGCGCAATGCGTTAGAGGCGATCGCATCATACGGCGTATGCTTAATCACAGCGGGTTGATTTAAACTTTTATTTATCATGTCTGGACATGCCTGATTTAGTGTATGCACAGATTGTATGACGAATATTTCCTCAGAATAATTCTGTTCATAGTCTTTCTGAAATACATCCTTATATTTGGAGACGCGTACGTGCGCACCGGCGGCTAGATGATGTTGTATTTTATTTGTTTTAAAGTATTCGCCGTACGTCGTCTTAAAAATGCTCAAAGCGTTAGAGGCGATCGCGTCACACGGCGTACGCTTAATCGTTCTATGATACTTGTTATTATATTTGTATATGAAGCTCTGTAAAACATCTATATATCTGTAGGTATTCTGTCTGGTTTTTTTACATTTGTAATTCTTAAATGTATATATCAATTCAGATTCCCACATTTGTACGAAAACCTCCTTCCATTCCCATGACCTTTCTAACAATTACCCATCTGACCTTAGGCAGATGGTACTCCTAATCGATACAAAGCCATTGATCTTTTTGACATCTGTAGGTATTCTGCACTGTATTTTTATTGTGACAATCAGCCATCTGACCTTAGGCAGAAGCTTTCCCTAAAGCACTTCTTTGTGTGTCCCTGTGAACGGCCGTTCAAACAATAGCTCTATGAAATGAATAGCTATGTATGAATGGAAGACCCTGATTCCTGTTTCTCACATTGCAATGCCATCTGTGAGAATTTACAGCCCCCAAGCACTGGTGAAATAGAAACATGCATTTTATCATTATTTTCAATATTAAACATTTAGAAGTGCTGCTTCTGCAACATCTAAGGGTTATTAAAATGTCCCTATCGCAGTTATGCATTTATCATTTTCTTTTCTAAGATTTTGTTCATAGGCATAGTGGCCTGCTAAATAAAGCTGTATTTACTTTTAATAGATATCATGAAAGTTTAATAGTACTTTAATCATTTAGAGGTGCAGCTTCTGCACCATCTAAGGGTTATTAAAATGACCCTATCGCAGGTATTGTTTTGCTGCGCTCTTATACGTTAGGCTTACAGCCCACGTCTTGTTGTAGCATCCATTTTTTTTAAAATTTCTGTTCTTTTAAACGCGTCTTTATTGGCCTTATAATACTTATCAAAGCCGCTATAACTGCCGGGCTTCAATACCGTGTAATACGCCTTTTTCATCCGCTTTTTCCGATTAGCGGCGCGGCGCGACGCACCGTTTCTTTTGTTCGTAGGCATGGCTGCCTGCTACATAAAGATGTATTTACTTTTATAGCTATCACGAAGGGTTAACAACAATACCGGCTATGGGACAAAACATCTTACTGATGATGCTTCATCTAACAGCAGCAATGTCTGATTAAACAGTGAACTCATTTTATATCAAGGCCTATCGCATTTATATACATTTGATTTCAAATTTTATATCAAAAGCCTATCAAAAAAGATATCAGCTTATATGGCTTTAATATCTCTCAATATCAAAACCATATTAAACGATATCAAAAAGGGGAGGAAAAGTGGGAGTGGCAGGGGGTGGAGAAATGGGCTCTCTATCTACTTGTACCGCTTCTATTTCCCATACCAATGTTATCCCTAATATACCAGCACCGTATATGTACCACTTCTGTTTCCCATACCAATGTTACACCTAATAGACCAGCACTGTATATGTACCACTTCTATTTCCCATACCAATGTTATCCCTAATATACCAGCACCGTATATATTTACCACTTCTATTTCCCATACCAATGTTATCCTAATATACCAGCACCGTATATATTTACCACTTCTATTTCCCATACCAATGTTATCCCTGATATACCAGCATTACTGTATATGTACCACTTCTATTTCTCATACCGATGTTATCCCTAATATACCAGCACTGTATATGTACCACTTCTATTTCCCATACCAATGTTATCCCTAATATACCCGTGCTGTATATGTACCACTTCTATTTCCTATACCAATGTTATCCCTAATATACCAGCACCGTACATGTACCTCTTCTATTTCCCATACCAATGTTATCCCTAATATACCAGCACCGTATATGTACCACTTCTATTTCCCATACCAATGTTACCCTTAATATACCAGAACTGTATATGTACCACTTCTATTTCCCATACCAATGTTATCCCTAATATACCAGCACTGTATATGTACCACTTCTATTTCCCATACCAATTTTATCCCTAATATACCCGTGCTGTATATGTACCACTTCTATTTCCCATACCAATGTTATCCCTAATATACCAGCACCGCATATGTACCACTTCTATTTACCATACCAATGTTACCCCTGAAATACCAGCACTGTATATGTACCACTTCTATTTCCCATACCAATCTTATCCCTGATATACCAGCATTACTGTATATGTACCACTTCTATTTTCCATACCAATGTTATCCCTAATATACCAGCACTGTATATGTACCACTTCTATTTCCCATACCAATGTTATCCCTAACATACCAGCACCGTATATGTACCACTTCTATTTCCCATACCAATGTTATCCCTGATATACCAGCATTACTGTATATGAACCACTTCTATTTCCCATACCAATGTTATCCCTAATATACCAGCATTACTGTATATGTACCACTTCTATTTCCCATACCAATGTTATCCCTAATATACCAGCACCGTATATGTACCACTTCTATTTCCCATACCAATGTTATCCCCTAATATACCAGCACCGTATATATGTACCACTTCTATTTCCCATACCAATGTTATCCCTAATATACCAGCACTGTATATGTACCACTTCTATTTCTCATACCGATGTTATCCCTAATATACCAGCACTGTATATGTACCACTTCTATTTCCCATACCAATGTTATCCCTAATATACCCGTGCTGTATATGTACCACTTCTATTTCCCATACCAATGTTATCCCTAATATACCAGCACCGTACATGTACCACTTCTATTTCCCATACCAATGTTATCCCTAATATACCAGCACCGTATATATTTACCACTTCTATTTCCCATACCAATGTTATCCCTAATATACCAGCACTATATATGTACCACTTCTATTTCCCATACCAATATTATCCCCTAATATACCAGCACCGTATATATGTACCACTTCTATTTCCCATACCAATGTTATCCCTAATATACCAGCACCGTATATATTTACCACTTCTATTTCCCATACCAATGTTATCCCCTAATATAAAAGCACCGTCTATATGTACCACTTCTATTTCCCATACCAATGTTATCCCTAATATACCAGCACCGTATATGTACCACTTCTATTTCCCATACCAATGTTATCCCTAATATACCAGCATTACTGTATATGTACTTCAATTTCCCATACCAATGTTATCCCTAATATACTAGCACTGTATATGTACCACTTCTATTTCCCATACCGATGTTACCCCTAATATACCAGCACTGTATATGTACCACTTCTATTTCCCATACCGATGTTACCCCTAATAGACCAGTACTGTATATGTACCACTTCTATTTCCCATACCAATGTTACCCTTAATAGACCAGTACTGGATATGTACCACTTCTATTTCCCATAATAATGTTATCCCTAATATACCAGCACCGTATATGTACCACTTCTATTTCCCATACCAATGTTATCCCTAATATACCAGCACCGTATATGTACCACTTCTATTTCCCATACCAATGTTATCCCTAATATACCAGCACTGTATATGTACCACTTCTATTTCCCATACCAATGTTACCCTTAATACACCAGTACTGTATATGTACCACTTCTAATTCCCATACTAATGTTATCCCTAATATACCAGCACTGTGTATGTACCACTTCTATTTCCCATACCAATGTTATCTTTAATATACCAGCACCGTATATGTACCGCTTCTATTTCCCATACCAATGTTATCCCTAATATACCAGCACCGTATATGTACCGCTTCTATTTCCCATACCAAGGTTATCCCTAATATACCAGCACCGTATATGTACCGCTTCTATTTCCCATACCAATGTTATCCCTAATATACCAGCACCGTATATGTACCACTTCTGTTTCCCATACCAATGTTACCCCTAATAGACCAGCACTGTATATGTACCACTTCTATTTCCCATACCAATGTTATCCCTAATATACCAGCACCGTATATATTTACCACTTCTATTTCCCATACCAATGTTATCCCTAATATACCAGCACCGTATATATTTACCACTTCTATTTCCCATACCAATGTTATCCCTAATATACCAGCATTGTATATGTACCACTTCTATTTCCCATACCAATGTTATCCCTGATATACCAGCACCGTATATGTACCACTTCTATTTCCCATACCAATGTTATCCCTAATATACCAGCACCGTATATGTACCACTTCTATTTCCCATACCAATGTTATCCCTAATATACCAGCACTGTATATGTACCACTTCTATTTCCCATTCCAATGTTATACCTAATATACCCGTGCTGTATATGTACCACTTCTATTTCCCATACCAATGTTATCCCTAATATACCAGCACCGCATATGTACCACTTCTATTTACCATACGAATGTTATCCCTAATATACCCGTGCTGTATATGTACCACTTCTATTTCCTATACCAATGTTATCCCTAATATACCAGCACCGTACATGTACCTCTTCTATTTCCCATACCAATGTTATCCCTAATATACCAGCACTGTATATGTACCACTTCTATTTCCCTTACCAATGCTATCCCTAATATACCAGCATTACTGTATATGTACCACTTCTATTTCCCATACCAATGTTATCCCTAATACACCAGCACTGTATATGTACCACTTCTATTTCCCATACCAATGTTATCCCTAATATACCAGCACCGTATACGTACCACTTCTATTTCCCATACCAATATTATCCCTAATATACCAGCATTACTGTATATGTACCACTTCTATTTCCCATACCAATGTTATCCCTAATATACCAGCACCATATATGTACCACTTCTATTTCCCATACCAATGTTATCCCTAATATACCAGCACTGTATACGTACCACTTCTATTTCCCATACCAATGTTATCCCTAATATACCAGCATTACTGTATATGTACCACTTCTATTTCCCATACCAATGTTATCCCTAATATACCAGCACCATATATGTACCACTTCTATTTCCCATACCAATGTTATCGCTAATATACCAGCACTGTATATGTACCACTTCTATTTCCCATACCAATGTTATCCCCTAATATACCAGCACCGTATATATGTACCACTTCTATTTCCCATACCAATGTTATCCCTAATATATCAGCACCGTATATATTTACCACTTCTATTTCCCATACCAATGTTATCCCTAATATACCAGCACCGTATATGTACCACTTCTATTTCCCATACCAATGTTATCCCCTAATATACCAGCACCGTATATATGTACCACTTCTATTTCCCATACCAATGTTATCCCTAATATACCAGCACCGTATATATTTACCACTTCTATTTCCCATACCAATGTTATCCCCTAATATAAAAGCACCGTCTATATGTACCACTTCTATTTCCCATACCAATGTTATCCCTAATATACCAGCACCGTATATGTACCACTTCTATTTCCCATACCAATGTTATCCCTAATATACCAGCATTACTGTATATGTACTTCAATTTCCCATACCAATGTTAACCCTAATATACTAGCACTGTATATGTACCACTTCTATTTCCCATACCGATGTTACCCCTAATAGACCAGCACTGTATATGTACCACTTCTATATCCCATACCGATGTTACCCCTAATAGACCAGTACTGTATATGTACCACTTCTATTTCCCATACCAATGTTATCCCTAATATACCAGCACCGTATATGTACCACTTCTATTTCCCATACCAATGTTATCCCTAATATACCAGCACCGTATATATGTACCACTTCTATTTCCCATACCAATGTTATCCCTAATATACCAGCACTGTATATGTACCACTTCTATTTCCCATACCAATGTTACCCTTAATACACCAGTACTGTATATGTACCACTTCTATTTCCCATACTAATGTTATCCCTAATATACCAGCACTGTGTATGTACCACTTCTATTTCCCATACCAATGTTATCTTTAATATACCAGCACCGTATATGTACCGCTTCTATTTCCCATACCAAGGTTATCCCTAATATACCAGCACCGTATATGTACCGCTTCTATTTCCCATACCAATGTTATCCCTAATATACCAGCACCGTATATGTACCACTTCTGTTTCCCATACCAATGTTACCCCTAATAGACCAGCACTGTATATGTACCACTTCTATTTCCCATACCAATGTTATCCCTAATATACCAGCACCGTATATATGTACCACTTCTATTTCCCATACCAATGTTATCCCTAATATACCAGCACCGTATATATTTACCACTTCTATTTCCCATACCAATGTTATCCCTAATATTCCAGCATTGTATATGTACCACTTCTATTTCCCATACCAATGTTATCCCTGATATACCAGCACCGTATATGTACCACTTCTATTTCCCATACCAATGTTATCCCTAATATACCAGCACCGTATATGTACCACTTCTGTTTCCCATACCAATTTTACCCCTAATAGACCAGCACTGTATATGTACCACTTCAATTTCCCATACCAATGTTATCCCTAATATACTAGCACTGTATATGTACCACTTCTATTTCCCATACCGATGTTACCCCTAATAGACCAGCACTGTATATGTACCATTTCTATTTCCTATACCGATGTTACCCCTAATAGACCAGTACTGTATATGTACCACTTCTATTTCCCATACCAATGTTATCCCTAATATACCAGCACCGTATATGTACCACTTCTATTTCCCATACCAATGTTATCCCTAATATACCAGCACTGTATATATGTACCACTTCTATTTCCCATACCAATGTTATCCCTAATATACCAGCACTGTATATATACCACTTCTATTTCCCATACCAATGTTACCCTTAATACACCAGTACTGTATATGTACCACTTCTATTTCCCATACTAATGTTATCCCTAATATACCAGCACTGTGTATGTACCACTTCTATTTCCCATACCAATGTTATCTTTAATATACCAGCACCGTATATGTACCGCTTCTATTTCCCATACCAAGGTTATCCCTAATATACCAGCACCGTATATGTACCGCTTCTATTTCCCATACCAATGTTATCCCTAATATACCAGCACCGTATATGTACCACTTCTGTTTCCCATACCAATGTTACCCCTAATAGACCAGCACTGTATATGTACCACTTCTATTTCCCATACCAATGTTATCCCTAATATACCAGCACCGTATATATGTACCACTTCTATTTCCCATACCAATGTTATCCCTAATATACCAGCACCGTATATATTTACCACTTCTATTTCCCATACCAATGTTATCCCTAATATTCCAGCATTGTATATGTACCACTTCTATTTCCCATACCAATGTTATCCCTAATATACCAGCACCGTATATGTACCACTTCTGTTTCCCATACCAATTTTACCCCTAATAGACCAGCACTGTATATGTACCACTTCTATTTCCCATACCAATGTTATCCCTAATATACCAGCACTGTATATGTACCACTTCTATTTCCCATACCAATGTTATCACTAATATACCTGTGCTGTATATGTACCACTTCTATTTCCCATACCAATGTTATCCCTAATATACCAGCACCGCATATGTACCACTTCTATTTACCATACTAATGTTACCCCTGATATACCAGCACCGTATATGTACCACTTCTATTTCCCATACCAATGTTATCCCTGATATACCAGCATTACTGTATATGTACCACTTCTATTTCTCATACCGATGTTATCCCTAATATACCAGCACTGTATATGTACCACTTCTATTTCCCATACCAATGTTATCCCTAATATACCCGTGCTGTATATGTACCACTTCTATTTCCTATACCAATGTTATCCCTAATATACCAGCACCGTACATGTACCTCTTCTATTTCCCATACCAATGTTATCCCTAATATACCAGCACCGTATATGTACCACTTCTATTTCCCATACCAATGTTACCCTTAATATACCAGCACTGTATATGTACCACTTCTATTTCCCATACCAATGTTATCCCTAATATACCAGCACTGTATATGTACCACTTCTATTTCCCATACCAATGTTATCCCTAATATACCCGTGCTGTATATGTACCACTTCTATTTCCCATACCAATGTTATCCCTAATATACCAGCACCGCATATGTACCACTTCTATTTACCATACCAATGTTACCCCTAAAATTCCAGCACTGTATATGTACCACTTCTATTTCCCATACCAATGTTATCCCTAATATACCAGCACCGTATATGTACCACTTCTATTTCCCATACCAATGTTATCCCTAATATACCAGCATTACTGTATATGTACTTCAATTTCCCATACCAATGTTATCCCTAATATACTAGCACTGTATATGTACCACTTCTATTTCCCATACCGATGTTACCCCTAATAGACCAGCACTGTATATGTACCACTTCTATTTCCCCTACCGATGTTACCCCTAATAGACCAGTACTGTATATGTACCACTTCTATTTCCCATACCAATGTTATCCCTAGTATACCAGCACCGTATATGTACCACTTCTATTTCCCATACCAATGTTATCCCTAATATACCAGCACCGTATATATGTACCACTTCTATTTCCCATACCAATGTTATCCCTAATATACCAGCACTGTATATGTACCACTTCTATTTCCCATACCAATGTTACCCTTAATACACCAGTACTGTATATGTACCACTTCTATTTCCCATACTAATGTTATCCCTAATATACCAGCACTGTGTATGTACCACTTCTATTTCCCATACCAATGTTATCTTTAATATACCAGCACCGTATATGTACCGCTTCTATTTCCCATACCAAGGTTATCCCTAATATACCAGCACCGTATATGTACCGCTTCTATTTCCCATACCAATGTTATCCCTAATATACCAGCATCGTATATGTACCACTTCTGTTTCCCATACCAATGTTACCCCTAATAGACCAGCACTGTATATGTACCACTTCTATTTCCCATACCAATGTTATCCCTAATATACCAGCACCGTATATATGTACCACTTCTATTTCCCATACCAATGTTATCCCTAATATACCAGCACCGTATATATTTACCACTTCTATTTCCCATACCAATGTTATCCCTAATATTCCAGCATTGTATATGTACCACTTCTATTTCCCATACCAATGTTATCCCTGATATACCAGCACCGTATATGTACCACTTCTATTTCCCATACCAATGTTATCCCTAATATACCAGCACCGTATATGTACCACTTCTGTTTCCCATACCAATTTTACCCCTAATAGACCAGCACTGTATATGTACCACTTCAATTTCCCATACCAATGTTATCCCTAATATACTAGCACTGTATATGTACCACTTCTATTTCCCATACTGATGTTACCCCTAATAGACCAGCACTGTATATGTACCACTTCTATTTCCTATACCGATGTTACCCCTAATAGACCAGTACTGTATATGTACCACTTCTATTTCCCATACCAATGTTATCCCTAATATACCAGCACCGTATATGTACCACTTCTATTTCCCATACCAATGTTATCCCTAATATACCAGCACCGTATATATGTACCACTTCTATTTCCCATACCAATGTTATCCCTAATATACCAGCACTGTATATGTACCACTTCTATTTCCCATACCAATGTTACCCTTAATACACCAGTACTGTATATGTACCACTTCTATTTCCCATACTAATGTTATCCCTAATATACCAGCACTGTGTATGTACCACTTCTATTTCCCATACCAATGTTATCTTTAATATACCAGCACCGTATATGTACCGCTTCTATTTCCCATACCAATGTTATCCCTAATATACCAGCACCGTATATGTACCACTTCTGTTTCCCATACCAATGTTACCCCTAATAGACCAGCACTGTATATGTACCACTTCTATTTCCCATACCAATGTTATCCCTAATATACCAGCACCGTATATATGTACCACTTCTATTTCCCATACCAATGTTATCCCTAATATACCAGCACCGTATATATTTACCACTTCTATTTCCCATACCAATGTTATCCCTAATATTCCAGCATTGTATATGTACCACTTCTATTTCCCATACCAATGTTATCCCTGATATACCAGCACCGTATATGTACCACTTCTATTTCCCATACCAATGTTATCCCTGATATACCAGCATTACTGTATATGTACCACTTCTATTTTCCATACCAATGTTATTCCTAATATACCAGCACCGTATATGTACCACTTCTATTTCCCATACCAATGTTATCGCTAATATACCAGCACTGTATATGTACCACTTCTATTTCCCATACCAATGTTATCCCTAATATACCAGCACTGCATACGTACCACTTCTATTTCCCATACCAATGTTATCCCTAATATACCAGCACCGTATATGTACCACTTCTATTTCCCGTACCACTTCTATTACCCATACCAATGTTATGTCTAATATACCAGCATTACTGTATATGTTCTTCTATTTCCCATACCAATGTTATCCCTAATATACCAGCACTGTATATGTACCACTTCTATTTCCCATACCGATGTTACCCCTAATATACCAGCACTGTATATGTACCACTTCTATTTCCCATACCAATGTTATCCCTAATATACCAGCACGGTATATGTACCACTTCTATTTCCCATAACAATGTTACCCTTAATACACCAGTACTGTATATGTACCACTTCTATTTCCCATACTAATGTTATCCCTAATATACCAGCACTGTGTATGTACCACTTCTATTTCCCATACCAATGTTATCTTTAATATACCAGCACCGTATATGTACCGCTTCTATTTCCCATACCAATGTTATCCCTAATATACCAGCACCGTATATGTACCGCTTCTATTTCCCATACCAATGTTATCCCTAATATACCAGCACTGTATATGTACCGCTTCTATTTCCCATACCAATGTTATCCCTAATATACCCGTGCTGTATATGTACCACTTCTATTTCCCATACCAATGTTATCCCTAATATACCAGCACCGCATATGTACCACTTCTATTTACCATACCAATGTTACCCCTGAAATACCAGCACTGTATATGTACCACTTCTATTTCCCATACCAAAGTTATCCCTGATATACCAGCATTACTGTATATGTACCACTTCTATTTCCCATACCAATGTTATCCCTAATATACCAGCACTGTATATGTACCACTTCTATTTCCCATACCAATGTTATCCCTAATATACCAGCACCGTATATGTACCACTTCTATTTCCCATTCCAATGTTATCCCTGATATACCAGCATTACTGTATATGTACCACTTCTATTTCCCATACCAATGTTATTCCTAATATACCAGCACCGTATATGTACCACTTCTATTTCCCATACCAATGTTATCGCTAATATACCAGCACTGTATATGTACCACTTCTATTTCCCATACCAATGTTATCCCTAATATACCAGCACCGTATATGTACCACTTCTATTTCCCATACCAATGTTATCCCCTAATATACCAGCACCGTATATATGTACCACTTCTATTTCCCATACCAATGTTATACCTAATATACCCGTGCTGTATATGTACCACTTCTATTTCCCATACCAATGTTATCCCTAATATACCAGCACCGTACATGTACCACTTCTATTTCCCATACCAATGTTATCCCTAATATACCAGCACCGTATATATTTACCACTTCTATTTCCCATACCAATTTTATCCCTAATATACCAGCACTATATATGTACCACTTCTATTTCCCATACCAATGTTATCCCTAATATACCAGCACTGTATATGTACCACTTCTATTTCCCATACCAATGTTATCCCTAATATACCAGCACTGTATATGTACCACTTCTATTTCCCATACCAATGTTATCCCTGATATACCAGCACCGTATATGTACCACTTCTATTTCCCATACCAATGTTATCCCTAATATACCAGCACCGCATATGTACCACTTCTGTTTCCCATACCAATGTTACCACTAATAGACCAGCACTGTATATGTACCACTTCTATTTCCCATACCAATGTTATCCCTAATATACCAACACCGTATATATTTACCACTTCTATTTCCCATACCAATGTTATCCCTAACATACCAACACTGTATATGTACCACTTCTATTTCCCATACCAATGTTATCCCTAATATACCAGCACTGCATACGTACCACTTCTATTTCCCATACCAATGTTATCCCTGATATACCAGCACCGTATATGTACCACTTCTATTTCCCATACCAATGTTATCCCTAATATACCAGCACCGTACATTTACCACTTCTATTTCCCATACCAATGTTATCCCTAATATACCAGCACCGTATATGTACCACTTCTATTTCCCATACCAATGTTATCCCTAATATACCAGCACCGTATATGTACCACTTCTATTTCCCATACCAATCTTATCCCTAATATACCAGCACCGTATATGTACCACTTCTATTTCCCATACCAATGTTATCCCTAATATACCAGCACCGTATATGTACCACTTCTATTTCCCATACCAATGTTATCCCTAATATACCAGCACAGTATATGTACCACTTCTATTTCCCATACCAATGTTATCCCTAATATACCAGCACTATATATGTACCACTTCTATTTCCCATACCAATGTTATCCCTAATATACCAGCACTGTATATGTACCACTTCTATTTCCCATACCAATGTTATCCCTAATATACCAGCACTGTATATGTACCACTTCTATTTCCCTACCGATGTCTTCCCTAATATACCAGCACAGTATATGTACCACTTCTATTTCCCATACCAATGTTATCCCTAATATACCAGCACTGTATATGTACTAGGGGTGTGCACCGGCCACTTTTCGTGTTTTGTGTTTTGGTTTTGGATCTGGATCTTTCTTCGTGTTTTGGATCTGGATTGGTTTTGCCAAAACCACCCTTCCGTGTTTTGGGTTCTGGGTTTTGTGTTTTGGATCTGTTTTTTTTTTTAAAAAAGCATAAAAACAGCTAAAATCACAGAATTTGTTGGTTTCTCTGCTCCTATGCTATTATTAACCTCAATAACCTTAATTTCCACTCATTTCCAGTCTATTCTGAACACCTCACACCTCACAATAGTGTTTTCATGTCCAAAAGGTTGCACCGAGGTAGCTGGATGACTATGCTAAGCGACACGAGTGGGCGGCACAAACACGTGACCCATCTAGGAGTGACACTGCAGTGGCAGACAGGATGGCAGTTAGAAAAACTAGGCCCCAAACTGTACATAATGCAAAGAAAAAAAAGAAGTGCAAGATGGAATTGTCCTTGGGCCCTCCCACCCACCCTTATGTTGTATAAACAGGACATGCACACTTTAACAAATCAATCATTTCAGCGCCAGGGTCTGCCACACAACTGTGGCTGAAATGATTGGTTCGTTTGGGCCCCCACAAAACAAGCTGGCAATTAATGTGTCCCTGCACAAACTGGCTCTACGGAGGCAAGATGTCATCCTCATCCTCCTCATCCACCGATTCCTCACCCTCTTCAGTGTGTACATCCTCATCCTCACAGAGTATTAATTCGTCCCTGCTGGAACCACAGGTCCCTCTGTACGTTCTGGAGGCTGGTCTCCCTGGAAGAGTTGATAATTCATTTTATGAACATCATCTTCTCCACATTTTGTGGAAGCAACCTCCTACGCCTTTCGCTGACAAGGTTCCCGGCTGCACTAAACACTCTTTTGGAGTACACACTGGAGGGGGGGCAACTCAGGTAAAATAGAGCCAGTTTGTACAGGGACCTCCAAATTGCTTCTTTTTCCTGCCAGTACAGGTACGGACTGTCTGACATGCCTACTTGGATGCTGTCACCGATGTAATCCTTTAACAGACAGACGCACGCTTGTCGCTGCTGCTTTGAGGATTCAAGTGCGGCTACAGCCCACACAATTCACAAAGACAGAAAAAAAAAAAGAATATTTTTATTGTTTGTGGAGCACACTTTGAGGGTTACACCACCCTTTAACAGACAGACGCACGCTTGTCGCTGCTGCTTTGAGGATGCAAGTGCGGCTACAGCCCACACAATTCACAAAGACAGAAAAAAGAAGAAGAATATTTTAATTGTTTGTGTAGAACACTTTGAGGTGTCACCACCCTTTAACAGACAGACGCACGCTTGTCGCTGCTGCTTTAAGGATGCAGGTGCGGCTACAGCCCACACATTTCACAAAGACCGAAAAAAAAAAGAACAATATTTTAATTGTTTGTGTAGAACACTTTGAGGTGTCATCACCCTTTAACAGACAGACGCACGCTTGTCGCTGCTGCTTTAAGGATGCAGGTGCGGCTACAGCCCACACAATTCACATAGACAGAAAAAAAAAGAACAATATTTTAATTGTTTCTGTAGCACACTTTGAGGGTGTCACCACCCTTTAACAGACAGACGCACGCTTGTCGCTGCTGCTTTGAGGATGCAAGTGTGGCTACATCGCACACAAGTCACAAACACATTAAAAAAATAGTTTTTTATTTTTTGGAACACTTTGAGAGTTACACCACCCTTTAACAGACAGACGCACGCTTGTCGCTGCTGCTTTAAGGATGCAGGTGTGGCTACAGCCCACACATTTCACAAAGACCGAAAAAAAAAGAACAATATTTTAATTGTTTGTGTGGAACACTTTGAGGGTGTCACCACCCTTTAACAGACAGACGCACGCTTGTCGCTGCTGCTTTAAGGATGCAGGTGCGGCTACAGCCCACACATTTCACAAAGACCAAAAAAAAAAGAACAATATTTTAATTGTTTGTGTAGCACACTTTGAGGGTGTCACCACCCTTTAACAGACAGACGCACGCTTGTCGCTGCTGCTTTAAGGATGCAGGTGCGGCTACAGCCCACACAATTCACAAAGACAGAAAAAAAAAGAACAATATTTTAATTGTTTGTGTAGCACACTTTGAGGGTGTCACCACCCTTTAACAGACAGACGCACGCTTGTCGCTGCTGCTTTAAGGATGCAGGTGCGGCTACAGCCCACACAATTCACAAAGACAGAAAAAAGAACAATATTTTAATTGTTTGTGTAGCACACTTTGAGGGTGTCACCACCCTTTAACAGACAGACGCACGCTTGTCGCTGCTGCTTTAAGGATGCAGGTGCGGCTACAGCCCACACAATTCACAAAGACAGAAAAAAAAGAACAATATTTTAATTGTTTGTGTAGCACACTTTGAGGGTGTCACCACCCTTTAACAGACAGACGCACGCTTGTCGCTGCTGCTTTGAGGATGCAGGTGGAATCTAGACGGGATTTGGAACCGAGGACACACTACCTCCATCAATTGTCTAAATCCCACTGCACTAATGTCGGATACCGGACGCACGTCTAACACCAACATAGCAGTCAAGGCCTCAGTTATACGTTTTGCTTCAGGATGACTGCTGTCGTACTTCATCCTCATCGCTAGGGACTGTTGGAGGGTCAATTGTTTAGTAAAAGTAGTGATGTTCCTACTTCCTCTCTGGGATGATGAACAACTCCCAGCAGCAGCAACAGCACTAGGAGGAAGAGGTTCTTGATCTTTCCCTATTTTATTTTTATCGGAGAAAGTTTGGTCCTCCATTTATGTTATATTGATATATATACGTGCGGCTAAAGCGCACACAAACACAGAAAATATTATTTTATTTTTGCTGGAGAGTAGTGCACTTTGTGGGTTACACCACCCTTTAAGAAATGAGCCAGCCGGCTCTTTACTTATGGGACACAGGCGCACGCTTGGCGCTGCTCCTTTGTTGATGCACGTGCAGCCACAGTGCACACAATTCACAAACACAGAAAATAATTTTTTTTTCGGTTTGGACTGGAGTGTACTTTCGGGGGTTACAGCACCCTTAATGGTCAAGCCAGCCGGCCCTTTACTTATGACACAGGCGCACGCTTGGCACTACTTTGTTGATGCACGTGCGGCTACTGCGCACACAATTCACAAACACAGAAAATATTTTTTTTTTAGGTTTGGACTGGAGTGTACTTTCGGGGGTTACAGCACCCTTAACGGTCAAGCCAGCCGGCCCTTTACTTATGACACAGGCGCACGCTTGGCACTACTTTGTTGATGCACGTGCGGCTACTACGCACACAATTCACAAACACAGAAAATAATTTTTTTTTGGTTTGGACTGGAGTGTACTTTCGGGGGTTACAGCACCCTTTAACGGTCAAGCCAGCCGGCCCTTTACTTATGACACAGGCGCACGCTTGGCACTACTTTGTTGATGCACGTGCGGCTACTGCGCACACAATTCACAAACACAGAAAATAATTTTTTTTTAGGTTTGGACTGGAGTGTACTTTCGGGGGTTACAGCACCCTTAACGGTCAAGCCAGCCGGCCCTTTACTTATGACACAGGCGCACGCTTGGCACTACTTTGTTGATGCACGTGCGGCTACTGCGCACACAATTCACAAACACAGAAAATAATTTTTTTTTTGGTTTGGACTGGAGTGTACTTTCGGGGGTTACAGCACCCTTAACGGTCAAGCCAGCCGGCCCTTTACTTATGACACAGGCGCACGCTTGGCACTACTTTGTAGATGCACGTGCGGCTACTGCGCACACAATTCACAAACACAGAAAATAATTTTTTTTTGGTTTGGACTGGAGTGTACTTTCGGGGGTTACAGCACCCTTTAACGGTCAAGCCAGCCGGCCCTTTACTTATGACACAGGCGCACGCTTGGCACTACTTTGTTGATGCACGTGCGGCTACTGCGCACACAATTCACAAACACAGAAAATATATTATTTTTTTAGCACTTGGGGGGAGCACCCCTGATGGACAGAGCACCCCCTGGACAACACTACAGCACTCCTTTAGGACTGGGACACTGCACAGGACTTTGGAGTGGACACAGCCCCTATGGAGAACTGACTGCACAACACAGTCCAGCCAGCCCCTATGCACTTTGAAGTAGTGGACACAGCCCCTACTAACAACAGCAGCACAGCACAACACAGCCAGCCCCTATGGACTTTGAAGTAGTGGACAACAGCAGCACTACACTACACTACACTACACAGCCCTAACTCCCACCCTCCCTCTTCACTGTCCACAGCCGAGTGAGAAAATGGCGCCGACGCGGGTACCTTATATAGGATCCAAAACCCGCGAGACTCGGAAGGCGGGATGATGACGTTTTGCCTCGATTTCAGAATCCGAGTCAGGCGGGAAAAGTCGAGCCTGACTCGGATCGGACTCGGATCGGGGGGGCTCGGGGGGGTTCGGATTTCAGAAATCCGAACCCGCTCACCCCTAATATGTACCACTTATATTTCCCATACCAATGTTACCCCTAATATACCAGCACTGTATATGTACCACTTCTATTTCCCATACCAATGTTTTGTCTAATATACCAGCATTACTGTATATGTTCTTCTATTTCCCATACCAATGTTATCCCTAATATACCAGCACTGTATATGTACCACTTCTATTTCCCATACCGATGTTACCCCTAATATACCAGCACTGTTTATGTACCACTTCTATTTCCCATACCGATGTTACCCCTAATATACCAGTACTGTATATGTACCACTTCTATTTCCCTTACCAATGTTATCCCTAATATACCAGCACAGTATATGTACCACTTCTATTTCCCATACCAATGTTATCCCTAATATACCAACACTATATATGTACCACTTCTATTTCCCATACCAATGTTATCCCTAATATACCAGCACTGTATATGTACCACTTCTTTTTCCCATACCAATGTTATCCCTGATATACCAGCACCGTATATGTACCACTTCTATTTCCCATACCAATGTTATCCCTAATATACCAGCACCGTATATGTACCACTTCTGTTTCCCATACCAATGTTACCCCTAATAGACCAGCACTGTATATGTACCACTTCTATTTCCCATACCAATGTTATCCCTAATATACCAACACCGTATATATTTACCACTTCTATTTCCCATACCAATGTTATCCCTAATATACCAACACTGTATATGTACCACTTCTATTTCCCATACCAATGTTATCCCTAATATACCAGCACTGCATACGTACCACTTCTATTTCCCATACCAATGTTATCCCTGATATACCAGCACCGTATATGTACCACTTCTATTTCCCATACCAATGTTATCCCTGATATACCAGCACCGTATATGTACCACTTCTATTTCCCATACCAATGTTATCCCTAATATACCAGCACCGTACATTTACCACTTCTATTTCCCATACCAATGTTATCCCTAATATACCAGCACCGTATATGTACCACTTCTATTTCCCATACCAATGTTATCCCTAATATACCAGCACTGTATATGTACCACTTCTATTTCCCATACCAATGTTATCCCTAATATACCAGCACCGTATATGTACCACTTCTATTTCCCATACCAATGTTATCCCTAATATACCAGCACTGTATATGTACCACTTCTATTTCCCATACCGATGTCTTCCCTAATATACCAGCACAGTATATGTACCACTTCTATTTCCCATACCAATGTTATCCCTAATATACCAGCACTGTATATGTACCACTTATATTTCCCATACCAATGTTACCCCTAATATACCAGCACTGTATATGTACCACTTCTATTACCCATACCAATGTTATGTCTAATATACCAGCATTACTGTATATGTTCTTCTATTTCCCATACCAATGTTATCCCTAATATACCAGCACTGTATATGTACCACTTCTATTTCCCATACCGATGTTACCCCTAATATACCAGCACTGTATATGTACCACTTCTATTTCCCATACCGATGTTACCCCTAATATACCAGTACTGTATATGTACCACTTCTATTTCCCATACCAATGTTATCCCTAATATACCAGCACAGTATATTTACCACTTCTATTTCCCATACCAATGTTATCCCTAATATACCAGCACCGTATATGTACCACTTCTATTTCCCATACCAATGTTATCCCTAATACACCAGCACTGTATATGTACCTCTTCTATTTCCCATACCAATGTTATCTTTAATATACCAGCACCGTATATGTACCGCTTCTATTTCCCATACCAATGTTATCCCTAATATACCAGCACCGTATATGTACTGCTTCTATGTCCCATAGCAAGGTTATCCCTAATATACCAGCACCGTATATGTACCGCTTCTATTTCCCATACCAATGTTATCCCTAATATACCAGCACCGTATATGTACCACTTCTGTTTCCCATACCAATGTTACCCCTAATAGACCAGCACTGTATATGTACCATTTCTATTTCCCATACCAATGTTATCCCTAATATACCAGCACCGTATATATTTACCACTTCTATTTCCCATACCAATGTTATCCCTAATATACCAGCACCGTATATATTTACCACTTCTATTTCCCATACCAATGTTATCCCTAATATACCAGCATTGTATATGTACCACTTCTATTTCCCATACCAATGTTATCCCTGATATACCAGCACCATATATGTACCACTTCTATTTCCCATTCCAATGTTATCCCTAATATACCAGCACCGTATATGTACCACTTCTGTTTCCCATACCAATTTTACCCCTAATAGACCAGCACTGTATATGTACCACTTCTATTTCCCATACCAATGTTATCCCTAATATACCAGCACCGCATATGTACCACTTCTATTTACCATACTAATGTTACCCCTGATATACCAGCACCGTATATGTACCACATCTATTTCCCATACCAATGTTATCCCTGATATACCAGCATTACTGTATATGTACCACTTCTATTTCCCATACCAATGTTATCCCTAATATACCAGCACTGTATATATACCACTTCTATTTCTCATACCGATGTTATCCCTAATATACCAGCACTGTATATGTACCACTTCTATTTCCCATACCAATGTTATCCCTAATATACCCGTGCTGTATATGTACCACTTCTATTTCCTATACCAATGTTATCCCTAATATACCAGCACCGTACATGTACCACTTCTATTTCCCATACCAATGTTATCCCTAATATACCAGCACCGTATATGTACCACTTCTATTTCCCATACCAATGTTACCACTAATATACCAGCACTGTATATGTACCACTTCTATTTCCCATACCAATGTTATCCCTAATATACCAGCACCGTACAAGTACCACTTCTATTTCCCATACCAATATTACCCCTGATATACCAGCACTGTATATGTACCACTTCTATTTCCCATACCAATGTTATCCCTGATATACCAGCATTACTGTATATGTACCACTTCTATTTCCCATACCAATGTTATCCCTAATATGCCAGCACTGTATATGTACCACTTTTATTTCCCATACCAATGTTATCCCTAATATACCAGCACCGTATATGTACTAGGGATGAGCGGGTTCGGTTCCCTGAGAACCGAACCCACCCGAACTTCGGGGATCCGGGGCGATCCGAGCCCAAGCTCGGATCTCCCTGTCTGCCCCGGATCCCTCTCCCGAGGCAAAACCTCGAGATCTGCTGTCGGATCTCGAGGTTTTGCCTCGAGCGGCCATTTAAAAAAAAATGCCTTTGCCTTTAATGGGCAAAGTGCTGATTGGCTGACAGAGCCGTCTGTCACGGCTCTCAGCCAATCAGCATTATGGTGCTCATTTGCATGTAGCACGGACTCGTGAGATCCGTGCTACATGCATCTGTGTGATTGACAGTGACACAGAGCACAGATGGGTCAGTGAGACCCGTCTGTGCTGCTGTGTATTTCAATGACACAGATGCACGCACGGACCAGGAGATCCGTGCTACTTGCATCTGTGTCATTGACACAGAGCACTAACGGGTCCGTGAGACCCGTCTGTGCTGCTGTGGTAAATAAAAAAAAAAAAACCTGTGTAAAAAGAGAAAAAAATGGCGTCCTCCCCCCCAAAAAAAGAGCAACCAGCCCCGGGCATTAGTGACCCAGTGCTGGGTGTGCTTAAATACAGGGGACAAACGACATAGGGGTCCCCTGTACTTAAACACAACCAGCACCGGGCTAGTCAGAACCAGAGCTGGTTGCCAAAATACGGGGGACAAACGACGTAGGGGTCCCCCGTATTCTGCGCAACCAGCTCTGGGCTCTGATCCGGTCCTGGTTCTGGAAATACAGGGGAAAAAAATGAGTAGGGTTCCCCTGTATGTTCCAGAACCAGCACTGGACTTTTTCTAGCGGGGGGCTGATGCCACAGCCAGGGGAGCCCTTTCACCGGGCCCCCCAGCCGCAGCATCAGCCCTGACCGCTAGTCAGCCCAGGCCGGGGATCCCTGGAGAGCTGGGGACCCCCCCAATAAAGGGGTCACCCTCTCCAGGGCACCCCAGGCCCAGGCTGATAGCCCGGGGCTATCCCCGCCACCCCTGGTGGCGGTGGGTGGCGGGTTGATTGTGTGGTGTGGTGTAAATAAAGAATATCAAACATTGTCTTTACAAGTAGAACTGCAAGTCCCAGCAAGCCTGCCCCGCATGCTGGTACTTGGAGAACCACAAGTACCAGCATGCAGGGCATTAAGGGCCCACTAGTACCTGTAGTTCACCTGTAAAAAAATGTTTAAAAAAAACACAGGACACACACACCGTGACAGTATAAGTTTATTAAACATACATACACACACACACACACACACACATGTACACATACTCACCTATGTAACCCTGTAGCATCGGTCCACTTGTCCGGTAAAGTATCCATAGGGGACCTGTGAAAAAAAACATACTCACCATCTCCTATGCGAGGTTCTGTCCTCTTCGTTCCAAAGTAGGCATCCCCGGACTTGGCAAAAAAAAAAAAAACGAAAACGCGATCCACGAACTTAGTACCGTTCTATAGAACGGTACTTCCCGAATGAGAGCTTAGCGGCGGGGTATCACCATGGAAACCCCGCTGCTAAGCGTTCATTGGCTGAGAGAGGCCATCTCCCGTCTCTCTCAGCCAATGAACGGCTCCCTCCATTGTAGTCAATGCTGGGAGCCGCAAGGTTATTAAAGTTTACCCTGCGGTTCCCACCATTGACTACAATGGAGGGAGCCGTTCATTGGCTGAGAGACGGGAGATGACCTCTCTCAGCCAATGAACGCTTAGCAGCGGGGTTTCCATGGTGATACCCCGCCGCTAAGCTCTCATTCGGGAAGTACCGTTCTATAGAACGGTACTAAGTTCGTGGATCGCGTTTTCGTTTTTTTTTTTTTGCCAAGTCCGGGGATGCCTACTTTGGAACGAAGAGGACAGAACCTCGCATAGGAGATGGTGAGTATGTTTTTTTTCACAGGTCCCCTAGGGATACTTTACCGGACAAGTGGACCGATGCTACAGGTTACATAGGTGAGTATGTGTACATGTGTGTGTGTGTATGTATGTTTAATAAACTTATACTGTCACGGTGTGTGTGTCCTGTGTTTTTTTAAACATTTTTTTTACAGGTGAACTACAGGTACTAGTGGGCCCTTAATGCCCTGCATGCTGGTACTTGTGGTTCTCCAAGTACCAGCATGCGGGGCAGGCTAGCTGGGACTTGCAGTTCTACTTGTAAAGACAATGTTTGATATTCTTTATTTACACCACACCACACAATCAACCCGCCACCCACCGCCACCAGGGGTGGCGGGGATAGCCCCGGGCTATCAGCCTGGGCCTGGGGTGCCCTGGAGAGGGTGACCCCTTTATTGGGGGGGTCCCCAGCTCTCCAGGGATCCCCGGCCTGGGCTGACTAGCGGTCAGGGTTGATGCTGCGGCTGGGGGGCCCGGTGAAAGGGCTCCCCTGGCTGTGGCATCAGCCCCCCGCTAGAAAAAGTCCAGTGCTGGTTCTGGAACATACAGGGGAACCCTACTCATTTTTTGTCCCCTATATTTCCAGAACCAGGACCGGATCAGAGCCCAGAGCTGGTTGCGCAGAATACAGGGGACCCCTACGTCGTTTGTCCCCCGTATTTTGGCAACCAGCGCTGGTTCTGACTAGCCCGGTGCTGGTTGTGCTTAAGTACAGGGGACCCCTACGTCGTTTGTCCCCTGTATTTAAGCACACCCAGCACTGGGTTACTAATGCCCGGGGCTGGTTGCTCTTTTTTGGGGGGGTGCACGCCATTTTTTTCTTTTTTTACACAGGTTTTTTTTTTTTTTTTTTACCACAGCAGCACAGACGGGTCTCACGGACCTGTCATTGCTCTGTGCCAATCACACAGATGCATGTAGCACGGATCTCCCGGGTTCGTGCTACATGCAAATGGGCACCATAACGCTGATTGGCTTCCTGTCTGCCACTGCAGTGCCACTCCTAGATGGGCCACGTGTTTGTGCCGCCCCCTTGTGTCGCTTAGCATAGTCATCCAGCTTCCTCGGTACAACCTTTTGGCCTAAAAACAATATTGTGAGGTGTGAGGTGTTCAGAATAGAGTGGAAATGAGTGGAAATTAATGTTATTGGGGTTATTAATAGCGTAGGAACAAAAAAAGGCCCATTTATGTGATTTTAGCGGGTTTTTTTTATTTTTTAAGAAAAAATCCAGATCCAAAACACAAAACCCAGAACCCAAAACACGGAAGGGTGGTTTTGGCAAAACCAATCCAGATCCAAAACACGAAGAAAGATCCAGATCCAAAACCAAAACACAAAACACGAAAAGTGTCCGGTGCACACCCCTAATATGTACCACTTCTATTTCCCCTACCAATGTTATCCCTGATATACCAGCATTACTGTATAAGTACCACTTCTATTTCCCATACCAATGTTATCCCTAATATACCAGCATTACTGTATATGTACCACTTCTATTTCCCATACCTATGTTATCCCTAATATACCAGCACCGCATATGTACCACTTCTATTTACCATACTAATGTTACCCCTGATATATCAGCACCGTATATGTACCACATCTATTTCCCATACCAATGTTATCCCTGATATACCAGCATTATTGTATATGTACCACTTCTATTTCCCATACCAATGTTATCCCTAATATACCAGCACTGTATATATACCACTTCTATTTCTCATACCGATGTTATCCCTAATATACCAGCACTGTATATGTACCACTTCTATTTCTCATACCGATGTTATCCCTAATATACCCATGCTGTATTTGTACCACTTCTATTTCCTATACCAATGTTATCCCTAATATACCAGCACCGTACATGTACCACTTCTATTTCCCATACCAATGTTATCCCTAATATACCAGCACCGGATATATGTACCACTTCTATTTCCCATACCAATGTTATCCCTAATATACCTGCACTGTATATGTACCACTTCTATTTCTCATACCGATGTTATCCCTAATATACCAGCACTGTATATGTACCACTTCTATTTCCCATACGAATGTTATCCCTAATATACCCGTGCTGTATATGTACCACTTCTATTTCCCATACCAATGTTATCCCTAATATACCAGCACCGTACATGTACCACTTCTATTTCCCATACCAATGTTATCCCTAATATACCAGCACCGTATATATTTACCTCTTCTATTTCCCATACCAATGTTATCCCCTAATATACCTTCACCGTATATATGTACCACTTCTATTTAACATACCAATGTTATCCCTAATATACCAGCACCGTATATGTACCGCTTCTATTTCCCATACCAATGTTATCCCTAATATACCAGCACCGTATATGTACCGCTTCTATTTCCCATACCAATGTTATCCCTAATATACCAGCATCGTATATGTACTGCTTCTATTTCCCATACCAATGTTATCCCTAATATACCAGCACCGTATATGTACCGCTTCTATTTCCCATACCAATGTTATCCCTAATATACCAGCACTGTATATGTACCACTTCTATTTCCCATACCAATGCTATCCCTAATATACCAGCACTGTATATGTACCACTTCTATTTCCCATACCAATGTTATCCCTAATATACCAGCATTACTGTATATGTACCACTTCTATTTCCCATACCAATGTTATCCCTAATACACCAGCACTGTATATGTACCACTTCTATTTCCCATACCAATGTTATCCCTAATATACCAGCACCGTATACGTACCACTTCTATTTCCCATACCAATGTTATCCCTAATATACCAGCATTACTGTATATGTACCACTTCTATTTCCCATACCAATGTTATCCCTAATATACCAGCACCATATATGTACCACTTCTATTTCCCATACCAATGTTATCGCTAATATACCAGCACTGTATATGTACCACTTCTATTTCCCATACCAATGTTATCCCCTAATATACCAGCACCGTATATATGTACCACTTCTATTTCCCATACCAATGTTATCCCTAATATACCAGCACCGTTTATATTTACCACTTCTATTTCCCATACCAATGTTATCCCTAATATACCAGCACCGTATATGTACCACTTCTATTTCCCATACCAATGTTATCCCCTAATATACCAGCACCGTATATATGTACCACTTCTATTTCCCATACCAATGTTATCCCTAATATACCAGCACCGTATATATTTACCACTTCTATTTCCCATACCAATGTTATCCCCTAATATAAAAGCACCGTCTATATGTACCACTTCTATTTCCCATACCAATGTTATCCCTAATATACCAGCACCGTATATGTACCACTTCTATTTCCCATACCAATGTTATCCCTAATATACCAGCATTACTGTATATGTACTTCAATTTCCCATACCAATGTTATCCCTAATATACTAGCACTGTATATGTACCACTTCTATTTCCCATACCGATGTTACCCCTAATATACCAGCACTGTATATGTACCACTTCTATTTCCCTTACCGATGTTACCCCTAATATACCAGCACTGTATATGTACCACTTCTATTTCCCATACCAATGTTACCCCTAATAGACCAGTACTGTATATGTACCACTTCTATTTCCCATAATAATGTTATCCCTAATATACCAGCACCGTATATGTACCACTTCTATTTCCCAGACCAATGTTATCCCTAATATACCAGCACCGTATATGTACCACTTCTATTTCCCATACCAATGTTATCCCTAATATACCAGCACCATATATGTACCACTTCTATTTCCCATACCAATGTTATCGCTAATATACCAGCACCGTATATGTACCACTTCTATTTCCCATACCAATGTTATCCCTAATATACCCGTGCTGTATATGTACCACTTCTATTTCCTATACCAATGTTATCCCTAATATACCAGCACCGTACATGTACCACTTCTATTTCCCATACCAATGTTATCCCTAATAAACCAGCACCGTATATGTACCACTTCTATTTCCCATACCAATGTTACCACTAATATACCAGCACTATATATTAAACTTCCCATCGTCTGAGGATTGACCTGCGTGTGAATCAGTGACAATAACATACTTAATTGAAATAAAGACACGGAGACTTGTATTTGGCAGAATTTGTTAGCTATTTATTTAAAAACATATAATGAATTAGTTACTATATTAATTAAATTAATTTAAATATGGTGGCAAAGAAAGAACGGCTAACAACAGCCCAAGCCTAACACTATAAACACTCCAACCACAACACAATACGCTCAAGCCTTCTATCTTGACTACCCACCCGGTAAGGTGATGATGCTGCCCCCGGCAGGGTGGTCCAGCAGACTTTATGAGTCAACGAAGGTGAGCAAAACAATGAGTAAACAAATATTCACAGTGCTAATAGGTAACCTGCCGTTCTTTCCCGCCTAAAATAGCCAACGAAACAATCACCAAACCCAAATCAAAAAGAGCCCATAAAAATAAACTTTAGGGAGGGAGGGTGGGAAGACAGGAACAAAAGAGGCTGACTCCGCCTCCAACAATCTCTAATATCCCTGCTATAACCTACAACCCTAAAAACCCATTGGCCCTAATTATCACATGATTCCTCACACTGGTCTGCCCCCAGCCTAGGAAGTTTAACCCTCTCCACTCCTATAAAGTCATTTCGTTTATCTAAACTTCCCATCGTCTGAGGATTGACCTGCGTGTGAATCAGTGACAATAACATACTTAATTGAAATAAAGACACGGAGACTTGTATTTGGCAGAATTTGTTAGCTATTTATTTAAAAACATATAATGAATTAGTTACTATATTAATTAAATTAATTTAAATATGGTGGCAAAGAAAGAACGGCTAACAACAGCCCAAGCCTAACACTATAAACACTCCAACCACAACACAATACGCTCAAGCCTTCTATCTTGACTACCCACCCGGTAAGGTGATGATGCTGCCCCCGGCAGGGTGGTCCAGCAGACTTTATGAGTCAACGAAGGTGAGCAAAACAATGAGTAAACAAATATTCACAGTGCTAATAGGTAACCTGCCGTTCTTTCCCGCCAAAAGCAAGGTTCTGCCAAAAGAAACCTTGCACCGCCACCATAGAACTAACGCACAGAAACCACAACCTCAAACAGATCCTCAAGAAAAATAAACATACCTTCCTCCGCTAAATGAACCCCGTCAGACCGAAAAAGGTAAGTATACCGAAATTTTATCCTAGGATGTCTGACCACTGCCCCACCATTTTCCAACACAAATTTTGAAACCGTAAAGTTCACTTTCTTCCGGGCTTCATCAATGGCTCTGCCGTCAACCACACCACGCCAACACAATCTAGGGACCATGAAAGACCAAACTATTGTGCAAGCTGGCCATGCCATTATAATCTGACCCAAATCCTCCACCACCGCATGCCTTAAATCCAGAGATGTCCTCTTGCCCAAATCATTCCCGCCTAGATGAATAACCACGACTCTCGGTAAGCCATACCGCTGAACCTGCTGCAAGAGTTTAGGCTTAAGGCTCTCCCACAACATACCTCTGACCCCTATCCATCTAACTCCACTAGCCCCCGGAAACAACGGCGCGTCCTGCGCCTGCATGAACCTAGCCTCCCAATAAACAAATGAATGGCCAATTATCCATACAGTACAATCATCAAAAGCCATTCCTATAATGAGGGAAAAACAAAGAAAACATTAAAGTTATTGTAAAATTTTAGCATATTTAATCATGTATATCTAACGGGGAACATATTACTGAGGATCTGCCAAAAAGAAAAAATTTTGATTTGAATCTTTAAAGATCAACAAGCTTCTGTGCCAATTTGAAGCAACATGAAGACATAAGAGGATAAGTTAAAATAAAAAAGAAGGGGGGGGGGGGAGAGCGGGGGGGGGGGGGTTTGGGAGAGATATCGGATAACACAAGTGAACTCGACCAGAGAGAAAACGTAAAACCTGCTGAGGGACATATAATTGTAATTATAAACCAAATAGCCGAATTAAATCCGTCAGATCAGGTAAAAAAATCGTCAAAACTCTCCAGACTCCCACTGAAATCAATGGCGAGTAGCTAGTCCCCGAGTAGGAAAGACAGGGGAAAACAAACAAGACCAGGACCAATGACATTTCGTAAAACATAACAAACCATATGTAACGTGCATGCACAACATTAACCTCAATGATTCGGTCGAATGTAACGCTTATAACTGGCTGATTTCCATCGGCCCAGAGCTTGAATCTGTGACTCTGGAAATCCCGCAGCAGCGGCGGAAGTGGCAGCACCAATTCGAAACGAATGCGTGCCGAACTCCCCTGGTGAGAGGCCCACGCTGCAAAGACATCGCCGCAGCATCCAACTAAACTGAAATTTTGTCAGCGGAAGCCCATCGCCATGCATCAGCCATGAGCCCTCCGCTGAGGGTCTGACATATGCATAACGAGTGGCCAAGCCGACCGGACAAATTCGACAATCCGCCGAGGGGACCAATGTTATCCAGCGACCCCTGCCTAACTGATCGGTCTTAGAACGACGCAATCTGCACAGCAAGGACCTCTCACCCACCTTCACATCCGAACGCAGCATAGTTGAATCCCTCCATTTGGAGGGAGCAACCAATTCCGACACCCGGAAAGCACCATGAAAAGCCATGGAAAAAGCTAACTTAAACAAAAGCGTTTCGAAACCGGAGGCCGCCACGTCCGCAACCGCTCCTAGAATGGACGGTAACAGATAAATGTCTATAGGCCGTCTTTTATCGGGGTTAACCGGCTCAGCGCGCGCCCAACCTTTCAAGGCCTTTGTGATGACAAAACTCCTTGTAAGGTCAGGGATTCCCTTCAATTTGGAGAAAAACGAAATACCTGCCAGGTACCGTGAAACTACCGCTCTCGATTTGCCAGATACATACAGCTGCCAAATAAAAGCAAGCATCAATTGATGCTGACCCTTACCTCCAAGGCCTTGGCTACGGGAAAAAACTTCCCATTCTTCCCAAGACCGACGGTAAGCCTTGAGGGTACTTGGTGCAATGGACAGCTCCGCTAACCCCTCCAGTCCGGCTTGATAACCTGCCAAACATAAGAGGGGCACAGCACACCATCAGTCTCTGCATCAGGAGCCAATGTACGGAACCGACCCCATTGACATCTGGACAGCGCATCGGCAATCCCGTTGTCAACTCCGGGTACGTGTTGAGCTCGAAACAGCACATTATGGCGCAAACAGGCAAGCACCAGCTGCGCTAGCACACGCAAAACCAGCAACAACTTTGCTCGCTGCCCGTTTACCGCATGCACCACGCCCAGATTGTCACATCTGAACAGAATGCTGCGATTGCAGATGCGCTCGCCCCAGACCTCCAAGGCGACCATTATTGGGAACAGTTCTAAGAGCAGCATATCTCTTGTCAAACCTGCACGAATCCACTCCTCTGGCCAAGTTGCGACGCACCAGGATCCCCTCAGGTAGCAACCGAACCCCGAAGATCCTGCTGCATCGGTGAAAAGCTGCAAATCGACATTGCCCACCAGAGGGGATAACCATATCCTGATCCCATTAAAATCTGCCAAAAAGGAAACCCAAACTTCCAGGTCTCTCTTTATTTCTGACGATAAACGGATCAAATGGTGAGGTTTGGAAACCCCCGCTGTGGCCCTCTCTAGCTTTCTGCAAAATACCCTCCCCATCGGTATAACTCTACAGGCAAAGTTCATACAACCCAACAGTGATTGGGCCTGCCTGAGCGAAATTTTGCGCGCAACCAAACACTCTGAAATGGAATCTCGCAATTTGTCAATTTTATCGCGCGGCAGCCGACAGGATCCAGCCAAGGTATCAATCTCGATACCTAAAAATGACAAACACGAGAGGGGTCCCTCTGTCTTTTCGTCTGCCACAGGTACTCCAAAATGAAAAAACAGCGCTCTCATGGAACCAAGTAACTCGTTACAACGCTCTGACCCAGCGGGCCCCACGCAGAGGAAGTCATCGAGATAGTGCGCTATCCCATGACCCCCACAAGAAAACTCTACGCACCAATGAAGGAAAGTGCTAAATTTTTCAAAGTATGCGCAGGAAATCGAACACCCCATAGGCAAGCACTTGTCTATGAAGTATTCCCCCCCAATGCGAAAACCCATGAACCTAAACGATTCGGGGTGCAAAGGAAGCAAACGAAAAGCTGACTCCACATCCATCTTAGCCATGAGGGCCCCGCGTCCATATGCCCTAACGATACTGAGAGCATCATCAAAAGACTGATACCTCACTGAACAGAATTCAGGAGGTATAGCGTCATTAACGGAGGACCCCAATGGATAAGACAGATGCTGGATCAGCCGAAATTTTCCTGGAGTTTTCTTAGGCACCACCCCCACTGGGGAAAGAATCAGATTCCCCATTGGAGGATGCGCAAATGGACCCACCATACGTCCTAACTGAACCTCTTTCTCGACTTTTAACTGAAGAACGTCAGGAAAAAGTCGAGCTGATTGTAAATTTCTCGGGGAACCGACTCGAACTTCCCCTATAACTGGTAAACGAAAACCCAACTTGAACCCGAAAAACAAAAACTTAGCGTCCTGCCTATTAGGGTACCACCCTAGCCACCTGGACATAGCATCCAAACGGATAGGGGTTGGTGCCCTATTTAGCGCCTGCGCTACCTCCCGCTTTGGGAATAGCTCCTCCTCCCGACTTGGATCCCTGTTGGGCTGACAACCTGAAACAATTAGAGGCGGGGTGCGATCCGTTGCAACGCAAGCAAAGGTGTCGAAAACGGCACCGTTGGCCCTGGGAACAGGAGGCATTATTAAAGGCAAAACATTTACCTTTAAAAGGTGTCTGCGCAGAAAGCCGACCGGGGCCCGTCTGTCGACGCCCCGGGGAGGGATCAGAACTCGGGCGCCACGCCCCAGACCCCCCCTTATGAGTATCCCCGCCTACCCGAGAATCCTCCACTCCACCTTTTGGTGGTTGCGTGACGTCAAGCCACACTTCCACGTCCTTGCACCCAAAATCTAAGCGCTTGGATCCGTCCTGCTTGCGCCTAAATTCCTCATCATATGTTCTCCAGGCGCTGCCCCTGGATTTATGCTGCATCCCATGAATCAGGTGGATATACCTTATTACGTTCAGGTGCTCCCCTGGGCGATCTTTCAAGTAGCATGCTGCGAATACGCAAAACCCAGCAAGCCAGTTATCATAGGAACGAAAAGCTTCCAACCCCACCCCGCCTTTAAGCTTAGCTGCCTTGAAATCTTTTTTGGCTTGCTCAGTTAAAATGAACATGTCCACATAATCGCCCTTCCTGATTTTTTTCTTGCAACAATCGCGCAGACCCCGCAATACTGCTGTATTGTCGCAATGCACCACACCTGGTTGATGCTGACGCTTCTTGGACTTCCGCGCGCTACTACTCTGACGCTGCTGCTTAGCCCGCTTATCCCGCCTATCCGCCTCCTTGCGCGCATATTTAGCAGCCCTCTTCCGCGCCTTTTTCGCGCTGCTGACAGAAGAAGCCAGAGAAGAAGAGGTCGACGACAAGTCAGAGACAGAGGAAGAAGAGGAGGCAGAGTCAGCAACATCATCATCTTCTGAGATCTCACCTGACGATCCGGACTGCTCCCTCCCGGACACGACCGATGATGAAGCCTCCTCGACGCTGAAATCCTGTTCCATAGCTTCGCCCTCAGCAGTATCTGAAACAGACGATGAAGCCGCCCCCTGGGCCGAAACCCTGGGCACGGTCGACACAGCAGGAGAAGACACAGCAGCACTAGCCCCAGACGCCTCTGGTCTTGCCAACTGAGCCGCAGCGGAGCCCATAGCCTTGCAAGCCTGCATGAACTGATCTACCGCTGGCCCTAGAGTAGCAGAAATTGAACGCTGCCTCTGATCCACCCTTTCACTATCTGCTTGGCTAGTAGCCAATGCCGCCACCATGGGAGCAAAAGCAGATGTCATTGATGACATCATGGCCGCAAAAGCTGCAGGGTCAAAGGACTGACTTGCACCCCCACTAGGGACCTGAGTATCCACATAGCCAGAAGCTGCTGCCCCAGACATGGCCCTGTCTGCTGATTGCTGACTAGCCTGCCAATCATCCTCCATCAGCTCTCCCTGTCCTAAAATGGCTGCCTCCCTGACTGACAAAGCCCCTAATGTGCTGCCAGGGCTGTCCATCTCCCCCACCTCGACATTCCCCACTTCATTAACTGTGGGGGAGTCCCCCCTGCCCCTCCGGGCACTAACAGGGCTATTAGCAGCCCTCCTTGCGGTGCGCGTGTGCGCCTGTGACCTTTGAACCCGCGGGGGGCGAGCGCTCACCGCCCTAATCGCGGCAGCTCTGCCCTCCCGCGGGCTCACTAACTGCCTCTCGCGGCTGCTCAGAGCAGCCGCGCCTTCCCCCCGCCGGCGGCTGTGTCCAGCCGCCCTGACAGCACCTGCTTGACGGCCGCGGGTAAGCGCGGCCGCGCCCGGCCGCCCATGACGCCGCGGGGCTGCGCGACTCGCGCTAGCCCCTTCAGCTCCCTCTTGAGAGGCAGGAGCCTCCCCAGAACTCCCTGGGCCTTCTTCCTGTGCCCGGTAACGGGCGGGGATCCGCGATGAGCGGTGCGGGCGGGGCATGCTACCAATTTGGGGGGGGTCACAGTCCTTATAAGGGTTAGGAGGATTGTTAGAAAATGCAGAGCGCAAAGGTGGGGGAGGGCAGAGAGAGAGAGGGATAGATGAAGAAGGTGAAGAACAAAGATAAGAAGAGGAAAGAAAAACAGTAGGATGGCTATGAAGAAAATATAACAGAGCTCAGGTAAGAGCACTTACCCATTCCCAAGACAGGAACAAAAGAGGCTGACTCCGCCTCCAACAATCTCTAATATCCCTGCTATAACCTACAACCCTAAAAACCCATTGGCCCTAATTATCACATGATTCCTCACACTGGTCTGCCCCCAGCCTAGGAAGTTTAACCCTCTCCACTCCTATAAAGTCATTTCGTTTATCGTACCACTTCTATTTCCCATAATAATGTTATCCCTAATATACCAGCACCGTATATGTACCACTTCTATTTCCCAGACCAATGTTATCCCTAATATACCAGCACCGTATATGTACCACTTCTATTTCCCATACCAATGTTATCCCTAATATACCAGCACCATATATGTATGTACCACTTCTATTTCCCATACCAATGTTATCGCTAATATACCAGCACCGTATATGTACCACTTCTATTTCCCATACCAATGTTATCCCTAATATACCCGTGCTGTATATGTACCACTTCTATTTCCTATACCAATGTTATCCCTAATATACCAGCACCGTACATGTACCACTTCTATTTCCCATACCAATGTTATCCCTAATAAACCAGCACCGTATATGTACCACTTCTATTTCCCATACCAATGTTACCACTAATATACCAGCACTATATATGTACCACTTCTATTATCCCATACCAATGTTATCCCTAATATACCAGCACCGTACAAGTACCACTTCTATTTCCCATACCAATGTTACCCCTGATATACCAGCACTGTATATGTACCACTTCTATTTCCCTTACCAATGTTATCCCTGATATACCAGCATTACTGTATATGTACCACTTCTATTTCCCATACCAATGTTATCCCTAATATGCCAGCACTGTATATGTACCACTTCTATTTCCCATACCAATGTTATCCCTAATATACCAGCACCGTGTATGTACCACTTCTATTTCCCCTACCAATGTTATCCCTGATATACCAGCATTACTGTATAAGTACCACTTCTATTTCCCATACCAATGTTATCCCTAATATACCAGCATTACTGTATATGTACCACTTCTATTTCCCATACCAATGTTATCCCTAATATACCAGCACCGCATATGTACCACTTCTATTTACCATACTAATGTTACCCCTGATATACCAGCACCGTATATGTACCACATCTATTTCCATACCAATGTTATCCCTGATATACCAGCATTACTGTATATGTACCACTTCTATTTCCCATACCAATGTTATCCCTAATATACCAGCACTGTATATATACCACTTCTATTTCTCATACCAATGTTATCCCTAATATACCAGCACCGGATATATGTACCACTTCTATTTCCCATACCGATGTTATCCCTAATATACCAGCACTGTATATGTACCACTTCTATTTCTCATACCGATGTTATCCCTAATATACCAGCACTGTATATGTACCACTTCTATTTCCCATACGAATGTTATCCCTAATATACCCGTGCTGTATATGTACCACTTCTATTTCCCATACCAATGTTATCCCTAATATACCAGCACCGTACATGTACCACTTCTATTTCCCATACCAATGTTATCCCTAATATACCAGCACCGTATATATTTTCCTCTTCTATTTCCCATACCAATGTTATCCCCTAATATACCTTCACCGTATATATGTACCACTTCTATTTAACATACCAATGTTATCCCTAACATACCAGCACCGTATATGTACCGCTTCTATTTCCCATACCAATGTTATCCCTAATATACCAGCACCGTATATGTACCGCTTCTATTTCCCATACCAATGTTATCCCTAATATACCAGCATCGTATATGTACTGCTTCTATTTCCCATACCAATGTTATCCCTAATATACCAGCACCGTATATGTACCGCTTCTATTTCCCATACCAATGTTATCCCTAATATACCAGCACTGTATATGTACCACTTCTATTTCCCATACCAATGCTATCCCTAATATACCAGCACTGTATATGTACCACTTCTGTTTCCCATACCAATGTTATCCCTAATATACCAGCATTACTGTATATGTACCACTTCTATTTCCCATACCAATGTTATCCCTAATACACCAGCACTGTATATATACCACTTCTATTTCCCATACCAATGTTATCCCTAATATACCAGCACCGTATACATACCACTTCTATTTCCCATACCAATGTTATCCCTAATATACCAGCATTACTGTATATGTACCACTTCTATTTCCCATACCAATGTTATCCCTAATATACCAGCACCATATATGTACCACTTCTATTTCCCATACCAATGTTATCGCTAATATACCAGCACTGTATATGATTATGTACCACTTCTATTTCCCATACCAATGTTATCCCCTAATATACCAGCACCGTATATATGTACCACTTCTATTTCCCATACCAATGTTATCCCTAATATACCAGCACTGTTTATATTTACCACTTCTATTTCCCATACCAATGTTATCCCTAATATACCAGCACCGTATATGTACCACTTCTATTTCCCATACCAATGTTATCCCCTAATATACCAGCACCGTATATATTTACCACTTCTATTTCCCATACCAATGTTATCCCCTAATATAAAAGCACCGTCTATATGTACCACTTCTATTTCCCATACCAATGTTATCCCTAATATACCAGCACCGTATATGTACCACTTCTATTTCCCATACCAATGTTATCCCTAATATACCAGCATTACTGTATATGTACTTCAATTTCCCATACCAATGTTATCCCTAATATACTAGCACTGTATATGTACCACTTCTATTTCCCATACCGATGTTACCCCTAATATACCAGCACTGTATATGTACCACTTCTATTTCCCATACCGATGTTACCCCTAATATACCAGTACTGTATATGTACCACTTCTATTTCCCATACCAATGTTACCCCTAATAGACCAGTACTGTATATGTACCACTTCTATTTCCCATAATAATGTTATCCCTAATATACCAGCCCGTATATGTACCACTTCTATTTCCCATACCAATGTTATCCCTAATATACCAGCACCGTATATGTACCACTTCTATTTCCCATACCAATGTTATCCCTAATATACCAGCACTGTATATGTACCACTTCTATTTCCCATACCAATGTTACCCTTAATACACCAGTACTGTATATGTACCACTTCTATTTCCCATACTAATGTTATCCCTAATATACCAGCACTGTGTATATACCACTTCTATTTCCCATACCAATGTTATCTTTAATATACCCGCACCGTATATGTACCGCTTCTATTTCCCATACCAATGTTATCCCTAATATACCAGCACCGTATATGTACCGCTTCTATTTCCCATACCAAGGTTATCCCTAATATACCAGCACCGTATATGTACCGCTTCTATTTCCCATACCAATGTTATCCCTAATATACCAGCACCGTATATGTACCACTTGTTTCCCATACCAATGTTACCCCTAATAGACCAGCACTGTATATGTACCACTTCTATTTCCCATACCAATGTTATCCCTAATATACCAGCACCGTATATATTTACCACTTCTATTTCCCATACCAATGTTATCCCTAATATACCAGCACCGTATATATTTACCACTTCTATTTCCCATACCAATGTTATCCCTAATATACCAGCATTGTATATGTACCACTTCTATTTCCCATACCAATGTTATCCCTCATATACCAGCACCGTATATGTACCACTTCTATTTCCCATACCAATGTTATCCCTAATATACCAGCACCGTATATGTACCACTTCTGTTTCCCATACTAATTTTACCCCTAATAGACCAGCACTGTATATGTACCACTTCTATTTCCCATACCAATGTTATCCCTAATATACCAGCACTGTATATGTACCACTTCTATTTCCCATTCCAATGTTATACCTAATATACCCGTGCTGTATATGTACCACTTCTATTTCCCATACCAATGTTATCCGTAATATACCAGCACCGCATATGTACCACTTCTATTTCCCATACCAATGTTATCCCTGATATACCAGCATTACTGTATATGTACCACTTCTATTTCTCATACCGATGTTATCCCTAATATACCAGCACTGTATATGTACCACTTGTATTTCCCATACCAATGTTATCCCTAATATACCCGTGCTGTATATGTACCACTTCTATTTCCTATACCAATGTTATCCCTAATATACCAGCACCGTACATGTACCTCTTCTATTTCCCATACCAATGTTATCCCTAATATACCAGCACTGTATATGTACCACTTCTATTTCCCTTACCAATGCTATCCCTAATATACCAGCATTACTGTATATGTACCACTTCTATTTCCCATACCAATGTTATCCCTAATACACCAGCACTGTATAAGTACCACTTCTATTTCCCATACCAATGTTATCCCTAATATACCAGCACCGTATACGTACCACTTCTATTTCCCATACCAATATTATCTCTAATATACCAGCATTACTGTATATGTACCACTTCTATTTCCCATACCAATGTTATCCCTAATATACCAGCACCATATATGTACCACTTCTATTTCCCATACCAATGTTATCCCTAATATACCAGCACCGTATACGTACCACTTCTATTTTCCATACCAATGTTATCCCTAATATACCAGCATTACTGTATATGTACCACTTCTATTTCCCATACCAATGTTATCCCTAATATACCAGCACTGTATATGATTATGTACCACTTCTATTTCCCATACCAATGTTATCCCCTAATATACCAGCACCGTATATATTTACCACTTCTATTTCCCATACCAATGTTATCCCTAATATACCAGCACCGTATATGTACCACTTCTATTTCCCATACCAATGTTATCCCCTAATATACCAGCACCGTATATATGTACCACTTCTATTTCCCATACCAATGTTATCCCTAATATACCAGCACTGTTTATATTTACCACTTCTATTTCCCATACCAATGTTATCCCTAATATACCAGCACCGTATATGTACCACTTCTATTTCCCATACCAATGTTATCCCCTAGTATACCAGCACCGTATATATTTACCACTTCTATTTCCCATACCAATGTTATCCCCTAATATAAAAGCACCGTCTATATGTACCACTTCTATTTCCCATACCAATGTTATCCCTAATATACCAGCACCGTATATGTACCACTTCTATTTCCCATACCAATGTTATCCCTAATATACCAGCATTACTGTATATGTACTTCAATTTCCCATACCAATGTTATCCCTAATATACTAGCACTGTATATGTACCACTTCTATTTCCCATACCGATGTTACCCCTAATATACCAGCACTGTATATGTACCACTTCTATTTCCCATACCGATGTTACCCCTAATATACCAGTACTGTATATGTACCACTTCTATTTCCCATACCAATGTTACCCCTAATAGACCAGTACTGTATATGTACCACTTCTATTTCCCATAATAATGTTATCCCTAATATACCAGCCCGTATATGTACCACTTCTATTTCCCATACCAATGTTATCCCTAATATACCAGCACCGTATATGTACCACTTCTATTTCCCATACCAATGTTACCCTTAATACACCAGTACTGTATATGTACCACTTCTATTTCCCATACTAATGTTATCCCTAATATACCAGCACTGTGTATATACCACTTCTATTTCCCATACCAATGTTATCTTTAATATACCCGCACCGTATATGTACCGCTTCTATTTCCCATACCAATGTTATCCCTAATATACCAGCACCGTATATGTACCGCTTCTATTTCCCATACCAAGGTTATCCCTAATATACCAGCACCGTATATGTACCGCTTCTATTTCCCATACCAATGTTATCCCTAATATACCAGCACCGTATATGTACCACTTGTTTCCCATACCAATGTTACCCCTAATAGACCAGCACTGTATATGTACCACTTCTATTTCCCATACCAATGTTATCCCTAATATACCAGCACCGTATATATTTACCACTTCTATTTCCCATACCAATGTTATCCCTAATATACCAGCACCGTATATATTTACCACTTCTATTTCCCATACCAATGTTATCCCTAATATACCAGCATTGTATATGTACCACTTCTATTTCCCATACCAATGTTATCCCTCATATACCAGCACCGTATATGTACCACTTCTATTTCCCATACCAATGTTATCCCTAATATACCAGCACCGTATATGTACCACTTCTGTTTCCCATACCAATTTTACCCCTAATAGACCAGCACTGTATATGTACCACTTCTATTTCCCATACCAATGTTATCCCTAATATACCAGCACTGTATATGTACCACTTCTATTTCCCATTCCAATGTTATACCTAATATACCCGTGCTGTATATGTACCACTTCTATTTCCCATACCAATGTTATCCGTAATATACCAGTACCGCATATGTACCACTTCTATTTCCCATACCAATGTTATCCCTGATATACCAGCATTACTGTATATGTACCACTTCTATTTCTCATACCGATGTTATCCCTAATATACCAGCACTGTATATGTACCACTTGTATTTCCCATACCAATGTTATCCCTAATATACCCGTGCTGTATATGTACCACTTCTATTTCCTATACCAATGTTATCCCTAATATACCAGCACCGTACATGTACCTCTTCTATTTCCCATACCAATGTTATCCCTAATATACCAGCACTGTATATGTACCACTTCTATTTCCCTTACCAATGCTATCCCTAATATACCAGCATTACTGTATATGTACCACTTCTATTTCCCATACCAATGTTATCCCTAATACACCAGCACTGTATAAGTACCACTTCTATTTCCCATACCAATGTTATCCCTAATATACCAGCACCGTATACGTACCACTTCTATTTCCCATACCAATATTATCTCTAATATACCAGCATTACTGTATATGTACCACTTCTATTTCCCATACCAATGTTATCCCTAATATACCAGCACCATATATGTACCACTTCTATTTCCCATACCAATGTTATCCCTAATATACCAGCACCGTATACGTACCACTTCTATTTTCCATACCAATGTTATCCCTAATATACCAGCATTACTGTATATGTACCACTTCTATTTCCCATACCAATGTTATCCCTAATATACCAGCACTGTATATGATTATGTACCACTTCTATTTCCCATACCAATGTTATCCCCTAATATACCAGCACCGTATATATGTACCACTTCTATTTCCCATACCAATGTTATCCCTAATATACCAGCACCGTATATATTTACCACTTCTATTTCCCATACCAATGTTATCCCTAATATACCAGCACCGTATATGTACCACTTCTATTTCCCATACCAATGTTATCCCCTAATATACCAGCACCGTATATATGTACCACTTCTATTTCCCATACCAATGTTATCCCTAATATACCAGCACCGTATATATTTACCACTTGTATTTCCCATACCAATGTTATCCCTAATATACCAGCACCATATATGTACCACTTCTATTTCCCATACCAATGTTATCCCTAATATACCAGCATTACTGTATATGTACTTCAATTTCCCATACCAATGTTATCCCTAATATACTAGCACTGTATATGTACCACTTCTATTTCCCATACCGATGTTACCCCTAATATACCAGCACTGTATATGTACCACTTCTATTTCCTATACCGATGTTACCCCTAATAGACCAGTACTGTATATGTACCACTTCTATTTCCCATACCAATGTTATCCCTAATATACCAGCACCGTATATGTACCACTTCTATTTCCCATACCAATGTTATCCCTAATATACCAGCACCGTATATGTACCACTTCTATTTCCCATACCAATGTTATCCCTAATATACCAGCACTGTATATGTACCACTTCTATTTCCCATACTAATGTTACCCTTAATACACCAGTACTGTATATGTACCACTTCTATTTCCCATACTAATGTTATCCCTAATATACCAGCACCGTATATGTACCACTTCTATTTCCCATACCAATGTTATCCCTAATATACCAGCATTACTGTATATGTACTTCAATTTCCCATACCAATGTTATCCCTAATATACTAGCACTGTATATGTACCACTTCTATTTCCCATACCGATGTTACCCCTAATATACCAGCACTGTATATGTACCACTTCTATTTCCCATACCGATGTTACCCCTAATAGACCAGTACTGTATATGTACCACTTCTATTTCCCATACCAATGTTACCCTTAATAGACCAGTACTGGATATGTACCACTTCTATTTCCCATAATAATGTTATCCCTAATATACCAGCACCGTATATGTACCACTTCTATTTCCCATACCAATGTTATCCCTAATATACCAGCACCGTATATGTACCACTTCTATTTCCCATACCAATGTTACCCTTAATACACCAGTACTGTATATGTACCACTTCTATTTCCCATACTAATGTTATCCCTAATATACCAGCACTGTGTATGTACCACTTCTATTTCCCATACCAATGTTATCTTTAATATACCAGCACCGTATATGTACCGCTTCTATTTCCCATACCAATGTTATCCCTAATATACCAGCACCGTATATGTACCGCTTCTATTTCCCATACCAAGGTTATCCCTAATATACCAGCACCGTATATGTACCGCTTCTATTTCCCATACCAATGTTATCCCTAATATACCAGCACCGTATATGTACCACTTCTGTTTCCCATACCAATGTTACCCCTAATAGACCAGCACTGTATATGTACCACTTCTATTTCCCATACCAATGTTATCCCTAATATACCAGCACCGTATATATTTACCACTTCTATTTCCCATACCAATGTTATCCCTAATATACCAGCACCGTATATATTTACCACTTCTATTTCCCATACCAATGTTATCCCTAATATACCAGCATTGTATATGTACCACTTCTATTTCCCATACCAATGTTATCCCTGATATACCAGCACCGTATATGTACCACTTCTATTTCCCATACCAATGTTATCCCTAATATACCAGCACCGTATATGTACCACTTCTATTTCCCATACCAATGTTATCCCTAATATACCAGCACTGTATATGTACCACTTCTATTTCCCATTCCAATGTTATACCTAATATACCCGTGCTGTATATGTACCACTTCTATTTCCCATACCAATGTTATCCCTAATATACCAGCACCGCATATGTACCACTTCTATTTACCATACGAATGTTATCCCTAATATACCCGTGCTGTATATGTACCACTTCTATTTCCTATACCAATGTTATCCCTAATATACCAGCACCGTACATGTACCTCTTCTATTTCCCATACCAATGTTATCCCTAATATACCAGCACTGTATATGTATATTTACCACTTCTATTTCCCATACCAATGTTATCCCTAATATACCAGCACCGTATATATTTACCACTTGTATTTCCCATACCAATGTTATCCCTAATATTCCAGCATTGTATATGTACCACTTCTATTTCCCATACCAATGTTATCCCTGATATACCAGCACCGTATATGTACCACTTCTATTTCCCATACCAATGTTATCCCTAATATACCAGCACCGTATATGTACCACTTCTATTTCCCATTCCAATGTTATACCTAATATACCCGTGCTGTATATGTACCACTTCTATTTCCCATACCAATGTTATCCCTAATATACCAGCACCGCATATGTACCACTTCTATTTACCATACCAATGTTATCCCTAATATACCCGTGCTGTATATGTACCACTTCTATTTCCTATACCAATGTTATCCCTAATATACCAGCACCGTACATGTACCTCTTCTATTTCCCATACCAATGTTATCCCTAATATACCAGCACTGTATATGTACCACTTCTATTTCCCTTACCAATGCTATCCCTAATATACCAGCATTACTGTATATGTACGACTTCTATTTCCCATACCAATGTTATCCCTAATACACCAGCACTGTATATGTACCACTTCTATTTCCCATACCAATGTTATCCCTAATATACCAGCACCGTATACGTACCACTTCTATTTCCCATACCAATATTATCCCTAATATACCAGCATTACTGTATATGTACCACTTCTATTTCCCATACCAATGTTATCCCTAATATACCAGCATTACTGTATATGTACCACTTCTATTTCCCATACCAATGTTATCCCTAATATACCAGCACCATATATGTACCACTTCTATTTCCCATACCAATGTTATCGCTAATATACCAGCACTGTATATGTACCACTTCTATTTCCCAATCCAATGTTATCCCCTAATATACCAGCACCGTATATATGTACCACTTCTATTTCCCATACCAATGTTATCCCTAATATACCAGCACCGTATATATTTACCACTTCTATTTCCCATACCAATGTTATCCCTAATATACCAGCACCGTATATATGTACCACTTCTATTTCCCATACCAATGTTATCCCTAATATACCAGCACCGTATATATTTACCACTTCTATTTCCCATACCAATGTTATCCCCTAATATAAAAGCACCGTCTATATGTACCACTTCTATTTCCCATACCAATGTTATCCCTAATATACCAGCACCGTATATGTACCACTTCTATTTCCCATACCAATGTTATCCCTAATATACCAGCATTACTGTATATGTACTTCAATTTCCCATACCAATGTTATCCCTAATATACTAGCACTGTATATGTACCACTTCTATTTCCCATACCGATGTTACCCCTAATAGACCAGCACTGTATATGTACCACTTCTATTTCCCATACCGATGTTACCCCTAATAGACCAGTACTGTATATGTACCACTTCTATTTCCCATACCAATGTTATCCCTAATATACCAGCACCGTATATGTACCACTTCTATTTCCCATACCAATGATATCCCTAATATACCAGCACTGTATATGTACCACTTCTATTTCCCATACCAATGTTACCCTTAATACACCAGTACTGTATATGTACCACTTCTATTTCCCATACTAATGTTATCCCTAATATACCAGCACTGTGTATGTACCACTTCTATTTCCCATACCAATGTTATCTTTAATATACCAGCACCGTATATGTACCGCTTCTATTTCCCATACCAAGGTTATCCCTAATATACCAGCACCGTATATGTACCGCTTCTATTTCCCATACCAATGTTATCCCTAATATACCAGCACCGTATATGTACCACTTCTGTTTCCCATACCAATGTTACCCCTAATAGACCAGCACTGTATATGTACCACTTCTATTTCCCATACCAATGTTATCCCTAATATACCAGCACCGTATATATGTACCACTTCTATTTCCCATACCAATGTTATCCCTGATATACCAGCACCGTATATGTACCACTTCTATTTCCCATACCAATGTTATCCCTAATATACCAGCACCGTATATGTACCACTTCTGTTTCCCATATATATTTTACCCCTAATAGACCAGCACTGTATATGTACCACTTCAATTTCCCATACCAATGTTATCCCTAATATACTAGCACTGTATATGTACCACTTCTATTTCCCATACCGATGTTACCCCTAATAGACCAGCACTGTATATGTACCACTTCTATTTCCCATACCGATGTTACCCCTAATAGACCAGTACTGTATATGTACCACTTCTATTTCCCATACCAATGTTATCCCTAATATACCAGCACCGTATATGTACCACTTCTATTTCCCATACCAATGTTATCCCTAATATACCAGCATTACTGTATATGTACTTCAATTTCCCATACCAATGTTATCCCTAATATACTAGCACTGTATATGTACCACTTCTATTTCCCATACCGATGTTACCCCTAATAGACCAGCACTGTATATGTACCACTTCTATTTCCCATACCGATGTTACCCCTAATAGACCAGTACTGTATATGTACCACTTCTATTTCCCATACCAATGTTATCCCTAATATACCAGCACCGTATATGTACCACTTCTATTTCCCATACCAATGATATCCCTAATATACCAGCACTGTATATGTACCACTTCTATTTCCCATACCAATGTTACCCTTAATACACCAGTACTGTATATGTACCACTTCTATTTCCCATACTAATGTTATCCCTAATATACCAGCACTGTGTATGTACCACTTCTATTTCCCATACCAATGTTATCTTTAATATACCAGCACCGTATATGTACCGCTTCTATTTCCCATACCAAGGTTATCCCTAATATACCAGCACCGTATATGTACCGCTTCTATTTCCCATACCAATGTTATCCCTAATATACCAGCACCGTATATGTACCACTTCTGTTTCCCATACCAATGTTACCCCTAATAGACCAGCACTGTATATGTACCACTTCTATTTCCCATACCAATGTTATCCCTAATATACCAGCACCGTATATATGTACCACTTCTATTTCCCATACCAATGTTATCCCTGATATACCAGCACCGTATATGTACCACTTCTATTTCCCATACCAATGTTATCCCTAATATACCAGCACCGTATATGTACCACTTCTGTTTCCCATATATATTTTACCCCTAATAGACCAGCACTGTATATGTACCACTTCAATTTCCCATACCAATGTTATCCCTAATATACTAGCACTGTATATGTACCACTTCTATTTCCCATACCGATGTTACCCCTAATAGACCAGCACTGTATATGTACCACTTCTATTTCCCATACCGATGTTACCCCTAATAGACCAGTACTGTATATGTACCACTTCTATTTCCCATACCAATGTTATCCCTAATATACCAGCACCGTATATGTACCACTTCTATTTCCCATACCAATGTTATCCCTAATATACCAGCACCGTATATATGTACCACTTCTATTTCCCATACCAATGTTATCCCTAATATACCAGCACTGTATATGTACCACTTCTATTTCCCATACCAATGTTACCCTTAATACACCAGTACTGTATATGTACCACTTCTATTTCCCATACTAATGTTATCCCTAATATACCAGCACTGTGTATGTACCACTTCTATTTCCCATACCAATGTTATCTTTAATATACCAGCACCGTATATGTACCGCTTCTATTTCCCATACCAAGGTTATCCCTAATATACCAGCACCGTATCTGTACCGCTTCTGTTTCCCATACCAATGTTACCCCTAATAGACTAGCACTGTATATGTACCACTTCTATTTCCCATACCAATGTTATCCCTAATAAACCAGCACCGTATATATGTACCACTTCTATTTCCCATACCAATGTTATCCCTAATATACCAGCACCGTATATATTTACCACTTCTATTTCCCATACCAATGTTATCCCTAATATTCCAGCATTGTATATGTACCACTTCTATTTCCCATACCAATGTTATCCCTATTATACCAGCACCGTATATGTACCACTTCTATTTCCCATACCAATGTTATCCCTAATATACCAGCATTACTGTATATGTACTTCAATTTCCCATACCAATGTTATCCCTAATATACTAGCACTGTATATGTACCACTTCTATTTCCCATACCGATGTTACCCCTAATATACCAGCACTGTATATGTACCACTTCTATTTCCCATACCGATGTTACCCCTAATAGACCAGTACTGTATATGTACCACTTCTATTTCCCATACCAATGTTACCCCTAATAGACCAGTACTGTATATGTACCACTTCTATTTCCCATAATAATGTTATCCCTAATATACCAGCACCGTATATGTACCACTTCTATTTCCCATACCAATTTTATCCCTAATATACCAGCACCGTATATGTACCACTTCTATTTCCCATACCAATGTTATCCCTAATATACCAGCACTGTATATGTACCACTTCTATTTCCCATACCAATGTTACCCTTAATTCACCAGTACTGTATATGTACCACTTCTGTTTCCCATACTAATGTTATCCCTAATATACCAGCACTGTGTATGTACCACTTCTATTTCCCATACCAATGTTATCTTTAATATACCAGCACCGTATATGTACCGCTTCTATTTCCCATACCAATGTTATCCCTAATATACCAGCACCGTATATGTACCGCTTCTATTTCCCATACCAAGGTTATCCCTAATATACCAGCACCGTATATGTACCGCTTCTATTTCCCATACCAATGTTATCCCTAATATACCAGCACCGTATATGTACCACTTCTGTTTCCCATACCAATGTTACCCCTAATAGACCAGCACTGTATATGTACCACTTCTATTTCCCATACCAATGTTATCCCTAATATACCAGCACCGTATATATTTACCACTTCTATTTCCCATACCAATGTTATCCCTAATATACCAGCACCGTATATATTTACCACTTGTATTTCCCATACCAATGTTATCCCTAATATTCCAGCATTGTATATGTACCACTTCTATTTCCCATACCAATGTTATCCCTGATATACCAGCACCGTATATGTACCACTTCTATTTCCCATACCAATGTTATCCCTAATATACCAGCACCGTATATGTACCACTTCTATTTCCCATACCAATGTTATCCCTAATATACCAGCACTGTATATGTACCACTTCTATTTCCCATTCCAATGTTATACCTAATATACCCGTGCTGTATATGTACCACTTCTATTTCCCATACCAATATTATCCCTAATATACCAGCACCGCATATGTACCACTTCTATTTACCATACCAATGTTATCCCTAATATACCCGTGCTGTATATGTACCACTTCTATTTCCTATACCAATGTTATCCCTAATATACCAGCACCGTACATGTACCTCTTCTATTTCCCATACCAATGTTATCCCTAATATACCAGCACTGTATATGTACCACTTCTATTTCCCTTACCAATGCTATCCCTAATATACCAGCATTACTGTATATGTACGACTTCTATTTCCCATACCAATGTTATCCCTAATACACCAGCACTGTATATCTACCACTTCTATTTCCCATACCAATGTTATCCCTAATATACCAGCACCGTATACGTACCACTTCTATTTCCCATACCAATATTATCCCTAATATACCAGCATTACTGTATATGTACCACTTCTATTTCCCATACCAATGTTATCCCTAATATACCAGCATTACTGTATATGTACCACTTCTATTTCCCATACCAATGTTATCCCTAATATACCAGCACCATATATGTACCACTTCTATTTCCCATACCAATGTTATCGCTAATATACCAGCACTGTATATGTACCACTTCTATTTCCCAATCCAATGTTATCCCCTAATATACCAGCACCGTATATATGTACCACTTCTATTTCCCATACCAATGTTATCCCTAATATACCAGCACCGTATATATTTACCACTTCTATTTCCCATACCAATGTTATCCCTAATATACCAGCACCGTATATATGTACCACTTCTATTTCCCATACCAATGTTATCCCTAATATACCAGCACCGTATATATTTACCACTTCTATTTCCCATACCAATGTTATCCCCTAATATAAAAGCACCGTCTATATGTACCACTTCTATTTCCCATACCAATGTTATCCCTAATATACCAGCACCGTATATGTACCACTTCTATTACCCATACCAATGTTATCCCTAATATACCAGCATTACTGTATATGTACTTCAATTTCCCATACCAATGTTATCCCTAATATACTAGCACTGTATATGTACCACTTCTATTTCCCATACCGATGTTACCCCTAATAGACCAGCACTGTATATGTACCACTTCTATTTCCCATACCGATGTTACCCCTAATAGACCAGTACTGTATATGTACCACTTCTATTTCCCATACCAATGTTATCCCTAATATACCAGCACCGTATATGTACCACTTCTATTTCCCATACCAATGATATCCCTAATATACCAGCACTGTATATGTACCACTTCTATTTCCCATACCAATGTTACCCTTAATACACCAGTACTGTATATGTACCACTTCTATTTCCCATACTAATGTTATCCCTAATATACCAGCACTGTGTATGTACCACTTCTATTTCCCATACCAATGTTATCTTTAATATACCAGCACCGTATATGTACCGCTTCTATTTCCCATACCAAGGTTATCCCTAATATACCAGCACCGTATATGTACCGCTTCTATTTCCCATACCAATGTTATCCCTAATATACCAGCACCGTATATGTACCACTTCTGTTTCCCATACCAATGTTACCCCTAATAGACCAGCACTGTATATGTACCACTTCTATTTCCCATACCAATGTTATCCCTAATATAGCAGCACCGTATATATGTACCACTTCTATTTCCCATACCAATGTTATCCCTAATATACCAGCACCGTATATATTTACCACTTCTATTTCCCATACCAATGTTATCCCTAATATTCCAGCATTGTATATGTACCACTTCTATTTCCCATACCAATGTTATCCCTGATATACCAGCACCGTATATGTACCACTTCTATTTCCCATACCAATGTTATCCCTAATATACCAGCACCGTATATGTACCACTTCTGTTTCACATATATATTTTACCCCTAATAGACCAGCACTGTATATGTACCACTTCAATTTCCCATACCAATGTTATCCCTAATATACTAGCACTGTATATGTACCACTTCTATTTCCCATACCGATGTTACCCCTAATAGACCAGCACTGTATATGTACCACTTCTATTTCCCATACCGATGTTACCCCTAATAGACCAGTACTGTATATGTACCACTTCTATTTCCCATACCAATGTTATCCCTAATATACCAGCACCGTATATGTACCACTTCTATTTCCCATACCAATGTTATCCCTAATATACCAGCACCGTATATATGTACCACTTCTATTTCCCATACCAATGTTATCCCTAATATACCAGCACTGTATATGTACCACTTTTATTTCCCATACCAATGTTACCCTTAATACACCAGTACTGTATATGTACCACTTCTATTTCCCATACTAATGTTATCCCTAATATACCAGCACTGTGTATGTACCACTTCTATTTCCCATACCAATGTTATCTTTAATATACCAGCACCGTATATGTACCGCTTCTATTTCCCATACCAAGGTTATCCCTAATATACCAGCACCGTATCTGTACCGCTTCTGTTTCCCATACCAATGTTACCCCTAATAGACCAGCACTGTATATGTACCACTTCTATTTCCCATACCAATGTTATCCCTAATAAACCAGCACCGTATATATGTACCACTTCTATTTCCCATACCAATGTTATCCCTAATATACCAGCACCGTATATATTTACCACTTCTATTTCCCATACCAATGTTATCCCTAATATTCCAGCATTGTATATGTACCACTTCTATTTCCCATACCAATGTTATCCCTATTATACCAGCACCGTATATGTACCACTTCTATTTCCCATACCAATGTTATCCCTAATATACCAGCATTACTGTATATGTACTTCAATTTCCCATACCAATGTTATCCCTAATATACTAGCACTGTATATGTACCACTTCTATTTCCCATACCGATGTTACCCCTAATATACCAGCACTGTATATGTACCACTTCTATTTCCCATACCGATGTTACCCCTAATAGACCAGTACTGTATATGTACCACTTCTATTTCCCATACCAATGTTACCCCTAATAGACCAGTACTGTATATGTACCACTTCTATTTCCCATAATAATGTTATCCCTAATATACCAGCACCGTATATGTACCACTTCTATTTCCCATACCAATTTTATCCCTAATATACCAGCACCGTATATGTACCACTTCTATTTCCCATACCAATGTTATCCCTAATATACCAGCACTGTATATGTACCACTTCTATTTCCCATACCAATGTTACCCTTAATTCACCAGTACTGTATATGTACCACTTCTGTTTCCCATACTAATGTTATCCCTAATATACCAGCACTGTGTATGTACCACTTCTATTTCCCATACCAATGTTATCTTTAATATACCAGCACCGTATATGTACCGCTTCTATTTCCCATACCAATGTTATCCCTAATATACCAGCACCGTATATGTACCGCTTCTATTTCCCATACCAAGGTTATCCCTAATATACCAGCACCGTATATGTACCGCTTCTATTTCCCATACCAATGTTATCCCTAATATACCAGCACCGTATATATTTACCACTTCTATTTCCCATACCAATGTTATCCCTAATATACCAGCACCGTATATATTTACCACTTGTATTTCCCATACCAATGTTATCCCTAATATTCCAGCATTGTATATGTACCACTTCTATTTCCCATACCAATGTTATCCCTGATATACCAGCACCGTATATGTACCACTTCTATTTCCCATACCAATGTTATCCCTAATATACCAGCACCGTATATGTACCACTTCTATTTCCCATACCAATGTTATCCCTAATATACCAGCACTGTATATGTACCACTTCTATTTCCCATTCCAATGTTATACCTAATATACCCGTGCTGTATATGTACCACTTCTATTTCCCATACCAATATTATCCCTAATATACCAGCACCGCATATGTACCACTTCTATTTACCATACCAATGTTATCCCTAATATACCCGTGCTGTATATGTACCACTTCTATTTCCTATACCAATGTTATCCCTAATATACCAGCACCGTACATGTACCTCTTCTATTTCCCATACCAATGTTATCCCTAATATACCAGCACTGTATATGTACGACTTCTATTTCCCATACCAATGTTATCCCTAATACACCAGCACTGTATATGTACCACTTCTATTTCCCATACCAATGTTATCCCTAATATACCAGCACCGTATACGTACCACTTCTATTTCCCATACCAATATTATCCCTAATATACCAGCATTACTGTATATGTACCACTTCTATTTCCCATACCAATGTTATCCCTAATATACCAGCATTACTGTATATGTACCACTTCTATTTCCCATACCAATGTTATCCCTAATATACCAGCACCATATATGTACCACTTCTATTTCCCATACCAATGTTATCGCTAATATACCAGCACTGTATATGTATGTACCACTTCTATTTCCCATACCAATGTTATCCCCTAATATACCAGCACCGTATATATGTACCACTTCTATTTCCCATACCAATGTTATCCCTAATATACCAGCACCGTATATATTTACCACTTCTATTTCCCATACCAATGTTATCCCTAATATACCAGCACCGTATATGTACCACTTCTATTTCCCATACCAATGTTATCCCCTAATATACCAGCACCGTATATATGTACCACTTCTATTTCCCATACCAATGTTATCCCTAATATACCAGCACCGTATATATTTACCACTTCTATTTCCCATACCAATGTTATCCCCTAATATAAAAGCACCGTCTATATGTACCACTTCTATTTCCCATACCAATGTTATCCCTAATATACCAGCACCGTATATGTACCACTTCTATTTCCCATACCAATGTTATCCCTAATATACCAGCATTACTGTATATGTACTTCAATTTCCCATACCAATGTTATCCCTAATATACTAGCACTGTATATGTACCACTTCTATTTCCCATACCGATGTTACCCCTAATAGACCAGCACTGTATATGTACCACTTCTATTTCCCATACCGATGTTACCCCTAATAGACCAGTACTGTATATGTACCACTTCTATTTCCCATACCAATGTTATCCCTAATATACCAGCACCGTATATGTACCACTTCTATTTCCCATACCAATGTTATCCCTAATATACCAGCACTGTATATGTACCACTTCTATTTCCCATACCAATGTTACCCTTAATACACCAGTACTGTATATGTACCACTTCTATTTCCCATACTAATGTTATCCCTAATATACCAGCACTGTGTATGTACCACTTCTATTTCCCATACCAATGTTATCTTTAATATACCAGCACCGTATATGTACCGCTTCTATTTCCCATACCAAGGTTATCCCTAATATACCAGCACCGTATATGTACCGCTTCTATTTCCCATACCAATGTTATCCCTAATATACCAGCACCGTATATGTACCACTTCTGTTTCCCATACCAATGTTACCCCTAATAGACCAGCACTGTATATGTACCACTTCTATTTCCCATACCAATGTTATCCCTAATATACCAGCACCGTATATATGTACCACTTCTATTTCCCATACCAATGTTATCCCTAATATACCAGCACCGTATATATTTACCACTTCTATTTCCCATACCAATGTTATCCCTAATATTCCAGCATTGTATATGTACCACTTCTATTTCCCATACCAATGTTATCCCTGATATACCAGCACCGTATATGTACCACTTCTATTTCCCATACCAATGTTATCCCTAATATACCAACACCGTATATGTACCACTTCTGTTTCCCATACCAATTTTACCCCTAATAGACCAGCACTGTATATGTACCACTTCAATTTCCCATACCAATGTTATCCCTAATATACTAGCACTGTATATGTACCACTTCTATTTCCCATACCGATGTTACCCCTAATAGACCAGCACTGTATATGTACCACTTCTATTTCCCATACCGATGTTACCCCTAATAGACCAGTACTGTATATGTACCACTTCTATTTCCCATACCAATGTTATCCCTAATATACCAGCACCGTATATGTACCACTTCTATTTCCCATACCAATGTTATCCCTAATATACCAGCACCGTATATATGTACCACTTCTATTTCCCATACCAATGTTATCCCTAATATACCAGCACTGTATATGTACCACTTCTATTTCCCATACCAATGTTACCCTTAATACACCAGTACTGTATATGTACCACTTCTATTTCCCATACTAATGTTATCCCTAATATACCAGCACTGTGTATGTACCACTTCTATTTCCCATACCAATGTTATCTTTAATATACCAGCACCGTATATGTACCGCTTCTATTTCCCATACCAAGGTTATCCCTAATATACCAGCACCGTATCTGTACCGCTTCTGTTTCCCATACCAATGTTACCCCTAATAGACCAGCACTGTATATGTACCACTTCTATTTCCCATACCAATGTTATCCCTAATAAACCAGCACCGTATATATGTACCACTTCTATTTCCCATACCAATGTTATCCCTAATATACCAGCACCGTATATATTTACCACTTCTATTTCCCATACCAATGTTATCCCTAATATTCCAGCATTGTATATGTACCACTTCTATTTCCCATACCAATGTTATCCCTGATATTCCAGCACCGTATATGTACCACTTCTATTTCCCATACCAATGTTATCCCTAATATACCAGCACCGTATATGTACCACTTCTGTTTCCCATACCAATTTTACCCCTAATAGACCAGCACTGTATATGTACCACTTCTATTTCCCATACCAATGTTATCCCTAATATACCAGCACTGTATATGTACCACTTCTATTTCCCATACCAATGTTATCACTAATATACCCGTGCTGTATATGTACCACTTCTATTTCCCATACCAATGTTATCCCTAATATACCAGCACCGCATATGTACCACTTCTATTTACCATACTAATGTTACCCCTGATATACCAGCACCGTATATGTACCACTTCTATTTCCCATACCAATGTTATCCCTGATATACCAGCATTACTGTATATGTACCACTTCTATTTCTCATACCGATGTTATCCCTAATATACCAGCACTGTATATGTACCACTTCTATTTCCCATACCAATGTTATCCCTAATATACCCGTGCTGTATATGTACCACTTCTATTTCCTATACCAATGTTATCCCTAATATACCAGCACCGTACATGTACCTCTTCTATTTCCCATACCAATGTTATCCCTAATATACCAGCACCGTATATGTACCACTTCTATTTCCCATACCAATGTTATCCCTAATATACAAGCATTACTGTATATGTACTTCAATTTCCCATACCAATGTTATCCCTAATATACTAGCACTGTATATGTACCACTTCTATTTCCCATACCGATGTTACCCCTAATATACCAGCACTGTATATGTACCACTTCTATTTCCCATACCGATGTTACCCCTAATAGACCAGTACTGTATATGTACCACTTCTATTTCCCATACCAATGTTACCCCTAATAGACCAGTACTGTATATGTACCACTTCTATTTCCCATAATAATGTTATCCCTAATATACCAGCACCGTATATGTACCACTTCTATTTCCCATACCAATGTTATCCCTAATATACCAGCACCGTATATGTACCACTTCTATTTCCCATACCAATGTTATCCCTAATATACCAGCACTGTATATGTACCACTTCTATTTCCCATACCAATGTTACCCTTAATACACCAGTACTGTATATGTACCACTTCTATTTCCCATACTAATGTTATCCCTAATATACCAGCACTGTGCATGTACCACTTCTATTTCCCATACCAATGTTATCTTTAATATACCAGCACCGTATATGTACCGCTTCTATTTCCCATACCAATGTTATCCCTAATATACCAGCACCGTATATGTACCGCTTCTATTTCCCATACCAAGGTTATCCCTAATATACCAGCACCGTATATGTACCGCTTCTATTTCCCATACCAATGTTATCCCTAATATACCAGCACCGTATATGTACCACTTCTGTTTCCCATACCAATGTTACCCCTAATAGACCAGCACTGTATATGTACCACTTCTATTTCCCATACCAATGTTATCCCTAATATACCAGCACCGTATATATTTACCACTTCTATTTCCCATACCAATGTTATCCCTAATATACCAGCACCGTATATATTTACCACTTCTATTTCCCATACCAATGTTATCCCTAATATACCAGCATTGTATATGTACCACTTCTATTTCCCATACCAATGTTATACCTGATATACCAGCACCGTATATGTACCACTTCTATTTCCCATACCAATGTTATCCCTAATATACCAGCACCGTATATGTACCACTTCTATTTCCCATACCAATGTTATCCCTAATATACCAGCACTGTATATGTACCACTTCTATTTCCCATTCCAATGTTATACCTAATATACCCGTGCTGTATATGTACCACTTCTATTTCCCATACCAATGTTATCCCTAATATACCAGCACCGCATATGTACCACTTCTATTTACCATACCAATGTTATCCCTAATATACCTGTGCTGTATATGTACCACTTCTATTTCCTATACCAATGTTATCCCTAATATACCAGCACCGTACATGTACCTCTTCTATTTCCCATACCAATGTTATCCCTAATATACCAGCACTGTATATGTACCACTTCTATTTCCCTTACCAATGCTATCCCTAATATACCAGCATTACTGTATATGTACCACTTCTATTTCCCATACCAATGTTATCCCTAATACACCAGCACTGTATATGTACCACTTCTATTTCCCATACCAATGTTATCCCTAATATACCAGCACCGTATACGTACCACTTCTATTTCCCATACCAATATTATCCCTAATATACCAGCATTACTGTATATGTACCACTTCTATTTCCCATACCAATGTTATCCCTAATATACCAGCACCATATATGTACCACTTCTATTTCCCATACCAATGTTATCCCTAATATACCAGCACTGTATATGTACCACTTCTATTTCCCATACCAATGTTACCCTTAATACACCAGTACTGTATATGTACCACTTCTATTTCCCATACTAATGTTATCCCTAATATACCAGCACTGTGTATGTACCACTTCTATTTCCCATACCAATGTTATCTTTAATATACCAGCACCGTATATGTACCGCTTCTATTTCCCATACCAAGGTTATCCCTAATATACCAGCACCGTATATGTACCGCTTCTATTTCCCATACCAATGTTATCCCTAATATACCAGCACCGTATATGTACCACTTCTGTTTCCCATACCAATGTTACCCCTAATAGACCAGCACTGTATATGTACCACTTCTATTTCCCATACCAATGTTATCCCTAATATACCAGCACCGTATATATGTACCACTTCTATTTCCCATACCAATGTTATCCCTAATATACCAGCACCGTATATATTTATCACTTCTATTTCCCATACCAATGTTATCCCTAATATTCCAGCATTGTATATGTACCACTTCTATTTCCCATACCAATGTTATCCCTGATATACCAGCACCGTATATGTACCACTTCTATTTCCCATACCAATGTTATCCCTAATATACCAGCACCGTATATGTACCACTTCTGTTTCCCATATATATTTTACCCCTAATAGACCAGCACTGTATATGTACCACTTCAATTTCCCATACCAATGTTATCCCTAATATACTAGCACTGTATATGTACCACTTCTATTTCCCATACCGATGTTACCCCTAATAGACCAGCACTGTATATGTACCACTTCTATTTCCCATACCGATGTTACCCCTAATAGACCAGTACTGTATATGTACCACTTCTATTTCCCATACCAATGTTATCCCTAATATACCAGCACCGTATATGTACCACTTCTATTTCCCATACCAATGTTATCCCTAATATACCAGCACCGTATATATGTACCACTTCTATTTCCCATACCAATGTTATCCCTAATATACCAGCACTGTATATGTACCACTTCTATTTCCCATACCAATGTTACCCTTAATACACCAGTACTGTATATGTACCACTTCTATTTCCCATACTAATGTTATCCCTAATATACCAGCACTGTGTATGTACCACTTCTATTTCCCATACCAATGTTATCTTTAATATACCAGCACCGTATATGTACCGCTTCTATTTCCCATACCAAGGTTATCCCTAATATACCAGCACCGTATCTGTACCGCTTCTGTTTCCCATACCAATGTTACCCCTAATAGACCAGCACTGTATATGTACCACTTCTATTTCCCATACCAATGTTATCCCTAATAAACCAGCACCGTATATATGTACCACTTCTATTTCCCATACCAATGTTATCCCTAATATACCAGCACCGTATATATTTACCACTTCTATTTCCCATACCAATGTTATCCCTAATATTCCAGCATTGTATATGTACCACTTCTATTTCCCATACCAATGTTATCCCTATTATACCAGCACCGTATATGTACCACTTCTATTTCCCATACCAATGTTATCCCTAATATACCAGCATTACTGTATATGTACTTCAATTTCCCATACCAATGTTATCCCTAATATACTAGCACTGTATATGTACCACTTCTATTTCCCATACCGATGTTACCCCTAATATACCAGCACTGTATATGTACCACTTCTATTTCCCATACCGATGTTACCCCTAATAGACCAGTACTGTATATGTACCACTTCTATTTCCCATACCAATGTTACCCCTAATAGACCAGTACTGTATATGTACCACTTCTATTTCCCATAATAATGTTATCCCTAATATACCAGCACCGTATATGTACCACTTCTATTTCCCATACCAATTTTATCCCTAATATACCAGCACCGTATATGTACCACTTCTATTTCCCATACCAATGTTATCCCTAATATACCAGCACTGTATATGTACCACTTCTATTTCCCATACCAATGTTACCCTTAATTCACCAGTACTGTATATGTACCACTTCTCTTTCCCATACTAATGTTATCCCTAATATACCAGCACTGTGTATGTACCACTTCTATTTCCCATACCAATGTTATCTTTAATATACCAGCACCGTATATGTACCGCTTCTATTTCCCATACCAATGTTATCCCTAATATACCAGCACCGTATATGTACCGCTTCTATTTCCCATACCAAGGTTATCCCTAATATACCAGCACCGTATATGTACCGCTTCTATTTCCCATACCAATGTTATCCCTAATATACCAGCACCGTATATGTACCACTTCTGTTTCCCATACCAATGTTACCCCTAATAGACCAGCACTGTATATGTACCACTTCTATTTCCCATACCAATGTTATCCCTAATATACCAGCACCGTATATATTTACCACTTCTATTTCCCATACCAATGTTATCCCTAATATACCAGCACCGTATATATTTACCACTTGTATTTCCCATACCAATGTTATCCCTAATATTCCAGCATTGTATATGTACCACTTCTATTTCCCATACCAATGTTATCCCTGATATACCAGCACCGTATATGTACCACTTCTATTTCCCATACCAATGTTATCCCTAATATACCAGCACCGTATATGTACCATTTCTATTTCCCATACCAATGTTATCCCTAATATACCAGCACTGTATATGTACCACTTCTATTTCCCATTCCAATGTTATACCTAATATACCCGTGCTGTATATGTACCACTTCTATTTCCCATACCAATATTATCCCTAATATACCAGCACCGCATATGTACCACTTCTATTTACCATACCAATGTTATCCCTAATATACCCGTGCTGTATATGTACCACTTCTATTTCCTATACCAATGTTATCCCTAATATACCAGCACCGTACATGTACCTCTTCTATTTCCCATACCAATGTTATCCCTAATATACCAGCACTGTATATGTACCACTTCTATTTCCCTTACCAATGCTATCCCTAATATACCAGCATTACTGTATATGTACGACTTCTATTTCCCATACCAATGTTATCCCTAATACACCAGCACTGTATATGTACCACTTCTATTTCCCATACCAATGTTATCCCTAATATACCAGCACCGTATACGTACCACTTCTATTTCCCATACCAATATTATCCCTAATATACCAGCATTACTGTATATGTACCACTTCTATTTCCCATACCAATGTTATCCCTAATATACCAGCATTACTGTATATGTACCACTTCTATTTCCCATACCAATGTTATCCCTAATATACCAGCACCATATATGTACCACTTCTATTTCCCATACCAATGTTATCGCTAATATACCAGCACTGTATATGTACCACTTCTATTTCCCAATCCAATGTTATCCCCTAATATACCAGCACCGTATATATGTACCACTTCTATTTCCCATACCAATGTTATCCCTAATATACCAGCACCGTATATATTTACCACTTCTATTTCCCATACCAATGTTATCCCTAATATACCAGCACCGTATATATGTACCACTTCTATTTCCCATACCAATGTTATCCCTAATATACCAGCACCGTATATATTTACCACTTCTATTTCCCATACCAATGTTATCCCCTAATATAAAAGCACCGTCTATATGTACCACTTCTATTTCCCATACCAATGTTATCCCTAATATACCAGCACCGTATATGTACCACTTCTATTACCCATACCAATGTTATCCCTAATATACCAGCATTACTGTATATGTACTTCAATTTCCCATACCAATGTTATCCCTAATATACTAGCACTGTATATGTACCACTTCTATTTCCCATACCGATGTTACCCCTAATAGACCAGCACTGTATATGTACCACTTCTATTTCCCATACCGATGTTACCCCTAATAGACCAGTACTGTATATGTACCACTTCTATTTCCCATACCAATGTTATCCCTAATATACCAGCACCGTATATGTACCACTTCTATTTCCCATACCAATGATATCCCTAATATACCAGCACTGTATATGTACCACTTCTATTTCCCATACCAATGTTACCCTTAATACACCAGTACTGTATATGTACCACTTCTATTTCCCATACTAATGTTATCCCTAATATACCAGCACTGTGTATGTACCACTTCTATTTCCCATACCAATGTTATCTTTAATATACCAGCACCGTATATGTACCGCTTCTATTTCCCATACCAAGGTTATCCCTAATATACCAGCACCGTATATGTACCGCTTCTATTTCCCATACCAATGTTATCCCTAATATACCAGCACCGTATATGTACCACTTCTGTTTCCCATACCAATGTTACCCCTAATAGACCAGCACTGTATATGTACCACTTCTATTTCCCATACCAATGTTATCCCTAATATACCAGCACCGTATATATGTACCACTTCTATTTCCCATACCAATGTTATCCCTAATATACCAGCACCGTATATATTTACCACTTCTATTTCCCATACCAATGTTATCCCTAATATTCCAGCATTGTATATGTACCACTTCTATTTCCCATACCAATGTTATCCCTGATATACCAGCACCGTATATGTACCACTTCTATTTCCCATACCAATGTTATCCCTAATATACCAGCACCGTATATGTACCACTTCTGTTTCCCATATATATTTTACCCCTAATAGACCAGCACTGTATATGTACCACTTCAATTTCCCATACCAATGTTATCCCTAATATACTAGCACTGTATATGTACCACTTCTATTTCCCATACCGATGTTACCCCTAATAGACCAGCACTGTATATGTACCACTTCTATTTCCCATACCGATGTTACCCCTAATAGACCAGTACTGTATATGTACCACTTCTATTTCCCATACCAATGTTATCCCTAATATACCAGCACCGTATATGTACCACTTCTATTTCCCATACCAATGTTATCCCTAATATACCAGCACCGTATATATGTACCACTTCTATTTCCCATACCAATGTTATCCCTAATATACCAGCACTGTATATGTACCACTTCTATTTCCCATACCAATGTTACCCTTAATACACCAGTACTGTATATGTACCACTTCTATTTCCCATACTAATGTTATCCCTAATATACCAGCACTGTGTATGTACCACTTCTATTTCCCATACCAATGTTATCTTTAATATACCAGCACCGTATATGTACCGCTTCTATTTCCCATACCAAGGTTATCCCTAATATACCAGCACCGTATCTGTACCGCTTCTGTTTCCCATACCAATGTTACCCCTAATAGACCAGCACTGTATATGTACCACTTCTATTTCCCATACCAATGTTATCCCTAATAAACCAGCACCGTATATATGTACCACTTCTATTTTCCATACCAATGTTATCCCTAATATACCAGCACCGTATATATTTACCACTTGTATTTCCCATACCAATGTTATCCCTAATATTCCAGCATTGTATATGTACCACTTCTATTTCCCATACCAATGTTATCCCTATTATACCAGCACCGTATATGTACCACTTCTATTTCCCATACCAATGTTATCCCTAATATACCAGCATTACTGTATATGTACTTCAATTTCCCATACCAATGTTATCCCTAATATACTAGCACTGTATATGTACCACTTCTATTTCCCATACCGATGTTACCCCTAATATACCAGCACTGTATATGTACCACTTCTATTTCCCATACCGATGTTACCCCTAATAGACCAGTACTGTATATGTACCACTTCTATTTCCCATACCAATGTTACCCCTAATAGACCAGTACTGTATATGTACCACTTCTATTTCCCATAATAATGTTATCCCTAATATACCAGCACCGTATATGTACCACTTCTATTTCCCATACCAATTTTATCCCTAATATACCAGCACCGTATATGTACCACTTCTATTTCCCATACCAATGTTATCCCTAATATACCAGCACTGTATATGTACCACTTCTATTTCCCATACCAATGTTACCCTTAATTCACCAGTACTGTATATGTACCACTTCTGTTTCCCATACTAATGTTATCCCTAATATACCAGCACTGTGTATGTACCACTTCTATTTCCCATACCAATGTTATCTTTAATATACCAGCACCGTATATGTACCGCTTCTATTTCCCATACCAATGTTATCCCTAATATACCAGCACCGTATATGTACCGCTTCTATTTCCCATACCAAGGTTATCCCTAATATACCAGCACCGTATATGTACCGCTTCTATTTCCCATACCAATGTTATCCCTAATATACCAGCACCGTATATGTACCACTTCTGTTTCCCATACCAATGTTACCCCTAATAGACCAGCACTGTATATGTACCACTTCTATTTCCCATACCAATGTTATCCCTAATATACCAGCACCGTATATATTTACCACTTCTATTTCCCATACCAATGTTATCCCTAATATACCAGCACCGTATATATTTACCACTTGTATTTCCCATACCAATGTTATCCCTAATATTCCAGCATTGTATATGTACCACTTCTATTTCCCATACCAATGTTATCCCTGATATACCAGCACCGTATATGTACCACTTCTATTTCCCATACCAATGTTATCCCTAATATACCAGCACCGTATATGTACCACTTCTATTTCCCATACCAATGTTATCCCTAATATACCAGCACTGTATATGTACCACTTCTATTTCCCATTCCAATGTTATACCTAATATACCCGTGCTGTATATGTACCACTTCTATTTCCCATACCAATATTATCCCTAATATACCAGCACCGCATATGTACCACTTCTATTTACCATACCAATGTTATCCCTAATATACCCGTGCTGTATATGTACCACTTCTATTTCCTATACCAATGTTATCCCTAATATACCAGCACCGTACATGTACCTCTTCTATTTCCCATACCAATGTTATCCCTAATATACCAGCACTGTATATGTACGACTTCTATTTCCCATACCAATGTTATCCCTAATACACCAGCACTGTATATGTACCACTTCTATTTCCCATACCAATGTTATCCCTAATATACCAGCACCGTATACGTACCACTTCTATTTCCCATACCAATATTATCCCTAATATACCAGCATTACTGTATATGTACCACTTCTATTTCCCATACCAATGTTATCCCTAATATACCAGCATTACTGTATATGTACCACTTCTATTTCCCATACCAATGTTATCCCTAATATACCAGCACCATATATGTACCACTTCTATTTCCCATACCAATGTTATCGCTAATATACCAGCACTGTATATGTATGTACCACTTCTATTTCCCATACCAATGTTATCCCCTAATATACCAGCACCGTATATATGTACCACTTCTATTTCCCATACCAATGTTATCCCTAATATACCAGCACCGTATATATTTACCACTTCTATTTCCCATACCAATGTTATCCCTAATATACCAGCACCGTATATGTACCACTTCTATTTCCCATACCAATGTTATCCCCTAATATACCAGCACCGTATATATGTACCACTTCTATTTCCCATACCAATGTTATCCCTAATATACCAGCACCGTATATATTTACCACTTCTATTTCCCATACCAATGTTATCCCCTAATATAAAAGCACCGTCTATATGTACCACTTCTATTTCCCATACCAATGTTATCCCTAATATACCAGCACCGTATATGTACCACTTCTATTTCCCATACCAATGTTATCCCTAATATACCAGCATTACTGTATATGTACTTCAATTTCCCATACCAATGTTATCCCTAATATACTAGCACTGTATATGTACCACTTCTATTTCCCATACCGATGTTACCCCTAATAGACCAGCACTGTATATGTACCACTTCTATTTCCCATACCGATGTTACCCCTAATAGACCAGTACTGTATATGTACCACTTCTATTTCCCATACCAATGTTATCCCTAATATACCAGCACCGTATATGTACCACTTCTATTTCCCATACCAATGTTATCCCTAATATACCAGCACTGTATATGTACCACTTCTATTTCCCATACCAATGTTACCCTTAATACACCAGTACTGTATATGTACCACTTCTATTTCCCATACTAATGTTATCCCTAATATACCAGCACTGTGTATGTACCACTTCTATTTCCCATACCAATGTTATCTTTAATATACCAGCACCGTATATGTACCGCTTCTATTTCCCATACCAATGTTATCCCTAATATACCAGCACCGTATATGTACCACTTCTGTTTCCCATACCAATGTTACCCCTAATAGACCAGCACTGTATATGTACCACTTCTATTTCCCATACCAATGTTATCCCTAATATACCAGCACCGTATATATGTACCACTTCTATTTCCCATACCAATGTTATCCCTAATATACCAGCACCGTATATATTTACCACTTCTATTTCCCATACCAATGTTATCCCTAATATTCCAGCATTGTATATGTACCACTTCTATTTCCCATACCAATGTTATCCCTGATATACCAGCACCGTATATGTACCACTTCTATTTCCCATACCAATGTTATCCCTAATATACCAACACCGTATATGTACCACTTCTGTTTCCCATACCAATTTTACCCCTAATAGACCAGCACTGTATATGTACCACTTCAATTTCCCATACCAATGTTATCCCTAATATACTAGCACTGTATATGTACCACTTCTATTTCCCATACCGATGTTACCCCTAATAGACCAGCACTGTATATGTACCACTTCTATTTCCCATACCGATGTTACCCCTAATAGACCAGTACTGTATATGTACCACTTCTATTTCCCATACCAATGTTATCCCTAATATACCAGCACCGTATATGTACCACTTCTATTTCCCATACCAATGTTATCCCTAATATACCAGCACCGTATATATGTACCACTTCTATTTCCCATACCAATGTTATCCCTAATATACCAGCACTGTATATGTACCACTTCTATTTCCCATACCAATGTTACCCCTAATAGACCAGCACTGTATATGTACCACTTCTATTTCCCATACCAATGTTATCCCTAATAAACCAGCACCGTATATATGTACCACTTCTATTTCCCATACCAATGTTATCCCTAATATACCAGCACCGTATATATTTACCACTTCTATTTCCCATACCAATGTTATCCCTAATATTCCAGCATTGTATATGTACCACTTCTATTTCCCATACCAATGTTATCCCTGATATTCCAGCACCGTATATGTACCACTTCTATTTCCCATACCAATGTTATCCCTAATATACCAGCACCGTATATGTACCACTTCTGTTTCCCATACCAATTTTACCCCTAATAGACCAGCACTGTATATGTACCACTTCTATTTCCCATACCAATGTTATCCCTAATATACCAGCACTGTATATGTACCACTTCTATTTCCCATACCAATGTTATCACTAATATACCCGTGCTGTATATGTACCACTTCTATTTCCCATACCAATGTTATCCCTAATATACCAGCACCGCATATGTACCACTTCTATTTACCATACTAATGTTACCCCTGATATACCAGCACCGTATATGTACCACTTCTATTTCCCATACCAATGTTATCCCTGATATACCAGCATTACTGTATATGTACCACTTCTATTTCTCATACCGATGTTATCCCTAATATACCAGCACTGTATATGTACCACTTCTATTTCCCATACCAATGTTATCCCTAATATACCCGTGCTGTATATGTACCACTTCTATTTCCTATACCAATGTTATCCCTAATATACCAGCACCGTACATGTACCTCTTCTATTTCCCATACCAATGTTATCCCTAATATACCAGCACCGTATATGTACCACTTCTATTTCACATACCAATGTTATCCCTAATATACAAGCATTACTGTATATGTACTTCAATTTCCCATACCAATGTTATCCCTAATATACTAGCACTGTATATGTACCACTTCTATTTCCCATACCGATGTTACCCCTAATATACCAGCACTGTATATGTACCACTTCTATTTCCCATACCGATGTTACCCCTAATAGACCAGTACTGTATATGTACCACTTCTATTTCCCATACCAATGTTACCCCTAATAGACCAGTACTGTATATGTACCACTTCTATTTCCCATAATAATGTTATCCCTAATATACCAGCACCGTATATGTACCACTTCTATTTCCCATACCAATGTTATCCCTAATATACCAGCACCGTATATGTACCACTTCTATTTCCCATACCAATGTTATCCCTAATATACCAGCACTGTATATGTACCACTTCTATTTCCCATACCAATGTTACCCTTAATACACCAGTACTGTATATGTACCACTTCTATTTCCCATACTAATGTTATCCCTAATATACCAGCACTGTGCATGTACCACTTCTATTTCCCATACCAATGTTATCTTTAATATACCAGCACCGTAAATGTACCGCTTCTATTTCCCATACCAATGTTATCCCTAATATACCAGCACCGTATATGTACCGCTTCTATTTCCCATACCAAGGTTATCCCTAATATACCAGCACCGTATATGTACCGCTTCTATTTCCCATACCAATGTTATCCCTAATATACCAGCACCGTATATGTACCACTTCTGTTTCCCATACCAATGTTACCCCTAATAGACCAGCACTGTATATGTACCACTTCTATTTCCCATACCAATGTTATCCCTAATATACCAGCACCGTATATATTTACCACTTCTATTTCCCATACCAATGTTATCCCTAATATACCAGCACCGTATATATTTACCACTTCTATTTCCCATACCAATGTTATCCCTAATATACTAGCATTGTATATGTACCACTTCTATTTCCCATACCAATGTTATACCTGATATACCAGCACCGTATATGTACCACTTCTATTTCCCATACCAATGTTATCCCTAATATACCAGCACCGTATATGTACCACTTCTATTTCCCATACCAATGTTATCCCTAATATACCAGCACTGTATATGTACCACTTCTATTTCCCATTCCAATGTTATACCTAATATACCCGTGCTGTATATGTACCACTTCTATTTCCCATACCAATGTTATCCCTAATATACCAGCACCGCATATGTACCACTTCTATTTACCATACCAATGTTATCCCTAATATACCTGTGCTGTATATGTACCACTTCTATTTCCTATACCAATGTTATCCCTAATATACCAGCACCGTACATGTACCTCTTCTATTTCCCATACCAATGTTATCCCTAATATACCAGCACTGTATATGTACCACTTCTATTTCCCTTACCAATGCTATCCCTAATATACCAGCATTACTGTATATGTACCACTTCTATTTCCCATACCAATGTTATCCCTAATACACCAGCACTGTATATGTACCACTTCTATTTCCCATACCAATGTTATCCCTAATATACCAGCACCGTATACGTACCACTTCTATTTCCCATACCAATATTATCCCTAATATACCAGCATTACTGTATATGTACCACTTCTATTTCCCATACCAATGTTATCCCTAATATACCAGCACCATATATGTACCACTTCTATTTCCCATACCAATGTTATCCCTAATATACCAGCACTGTATATGTACCACTTCTATTTCCCATACCAATGTTACCCTTAATACACCAGTACTGTATATGTACCACTTCTATTTCCCATACTAATGTTATCCCTAATATACCAGCACTGTGTATGTACCACTTCTATTTCCCATACCAATGTTATCTTTAATATACCAGCACCGTATATGTACCGCTTCTATTTCCCATACCAAGGTTATCCCTAATATACCAGCACCGTATATGTACCGCTTCTATTTCCCATACCAATGTTATCCCTAATATACCAGCACCGTATATGTACCACTTCTGTTTCCCATACCAATGTTACCCCTAATAGACCAGCACTGTATATGTACCACTTCTATTTCCCATACCAATGTTATCCCTAATATACCAGCACCGTATATATGTACCACTTCTATTTCCCATACCAATGTTATCCCTAATATACCAGCACCGTATATATTTACCACTTCTATTTCCCATACCAATGTTATCCCTAATATTCCAGCATTGTATATGTACCACTTCTATTTCCCATACCAATGTTATCCCTGATATACCAGCACCGTATATGTACCACTTCTATTTCCCATACCAATGTTATCCCTAATATACCAACACCGTATATGTACCACTTCTGTTTCCCATACCAATTTTACCCCTAATAGACCAGCACTGTATATGTACCACTTCAATTTCCCATACCAATGTTATCCCTAATATACTAGCACTGTATATGTACCACTTCTATTTCCCATACCGATGTTACCCCTAATAGACCAGCACTGTATATGTACCACTTCTATTTCCCATACCGATGTTACCCCTAATAGACCAGTACTGTATATGTACCACTTCTATTTCCCATACCAATGTTATCCCTAATATACCAGCACCGTATATGTACCACTTCTATTTCCCATACCAATGTTATCCCTAATATACCAGCACCGTATATATGTACCACTTCTATTTCCCATACCAATGTTATCCCTAATATACCAGCACTGTATATGTACCACTTCTATTTCCCATACCAATGTTACCCTTAATACACCAGTACTGTATATGTACCACTTCTATTTCCCATACTAATGTTATCCCTAATATACCAGCACTGTGTATGTACCACTTCTATTTCCCATACCAATGTTATCTTTAATATACCAGCACCGTATATGTACCGCTTCTATTTCCCATACCAAGGTTATCCCTAATATACCAGCACCGTATCTGTACCGCTTCTGTTTCCCATACCAATGTTACCCCTAATAGACCAGCACTGTATATGTACCACTTCTATTTCCCATACCAATGTTATCCCTAATAAACCAGCACCGTATATATGTACCACTTCTATTTCCCATACCAATGTTATCCCTAATATACCAGCACCGTATATATTTACCACTTCTATTTCCCATACCAATGTTATCCCTAATATTCCAGCATTGTATATGTACCACTTCTATTTCCCATACCAATGTTATCCCTGATATTCCAGCACCGTATATGTACCACTTCTATTTCCCATACCAATGTTATCCCTAATATACCAGCACCGTATATGTACCACTTCTGTTTCCCATACCAATTTTACCCCTAATAGACCAGCACTGTATATGTACCACTTCTATTTCCCATACCAATGTTATCCCTAATATACCAGCACTGTATATGTACCACTTCTATTTCCCATACCAATGTTATCACTAATATACCCGTGCTGTATATGTACCACTTCTATTTCCCATACCAATGTTATCCCTAATATACCAGCACCGCATATGTACCACTTCTATTTACCATACTAATGTTACCCCTGATATACCAGCACCGTATATGTACCACTTCTATTTCCCATACCAATGTTATCCCTGATATACCAGCATTACTGTATATGTACCACTTCTATTTCTCATACCGATGTTATCCCTAATATACCAGCACTGTATATGTACCACTTCTATTTCCCATACCAATGTTATCCCTAATATACCCGTGCTGTATATGTACCACTTCTATTTCCTATACCAATGTTATCCCTAATATACCAGCACCGTACATGTACCTCTTCTATTTCCCATACCAATGTTATCCCTAATATACCAGCACCGTATATGTACCACTTCTATTTCCCATACCAATGTTATCCCTAATATACAAGCATTACTGTATATGTACTTCAATTTCCCATACCAATGTTATCCCTAATATACTAGCACTGTATATGTACCACTTCTATTTCCCATACCGATGTTACCCCTAATATACCAGCACTGTATATGTACCACTTCTATTTCCCATACCGATGTTACCCCTAATAGACCAGTACTGTATATGTACCACTTCTATTTCCCATACCAATGTTACCCCTAATAGACCAGTACTGTATATGTACCACTTCTATTTCCCATAATAATGTTATCCCTAATATACCAGCACCGTATATGTACCACTTCTATTTCCCATACCAATGTTATCCCTAATATACCAGCACCGTATATGTACCACTTCTATTTCCCATACCAATGTTATCCCTAATATACCAGCACTGTATATGTACCACTTCTATTTCCCATACCAATGTTACCCTTAATACACCAGTACTGTATATCTACCACTTCTATTTCCCATACTAATGTTATCCCTAATATACCAGCACTGTGCATGTACCACTTCTATTTCCCATATCAATGTTATCTTTAATATACCAGCACCGTATATGTACCGCTTCTATTTCCCATACCAATGTTATCCCTAATATACCAGCACCGCATATGTACCACTTCTATTTACCATACCAATGTTATCCCTAATATACCTGTGCTGTATATGTACCACTTCTATTTCCCATTCCAATGTTATACCTAATATACCCGTGCTGTATATGTACCACTTCTATTTCCCATACCAATGTTATCCCTAATATACCAGCACCGCATATGTACCACTTCTATTTACCATACCAATGTTATCCCTAATATACCTGTGCTGTATATGTACCACTTCTATTTCCTATACCAATGTTATCCCTAATATACCAGCACCGTACATGTACCTCTTCTATTTCCCATACCAATGTTATCCCTAATATACCAGCACTGTATATGTACCACTTCTATTTCCCTTACCAATGCTATCCCTAATATACCAGCATTACTGTATATGTACCACTTCTATTTCCCATACCAATGTTATCCCTAATATACCAGCACCGTATACGTACCACTTCTATTTCCCATACCAATATTATCCCTAATATACCAGCATTACTGTATATGTACCACTTCTATTTCCCATACCAATGTTATCCCTAATATACCAGCACCATATATGTACCACTTCTATTTCCCATACCAATGTTATCCCTAATATACCAGCACCGTATACGTACCACTTCTATATCCCATACCAATGTTATCCCTAATATACCAGCATTACTGTATATGTACCACTTCTATTTCCCATACCAATGTTATCCCTAATATACCAGCACCATATATGTACCACTTCTATTTCCCATACCAATGTTATCGCTAATATACCAGCACTGTATATGTACCACTTCTATTTCCCATACCAATGTTATCCCCTAATATACCAGCACCGTATATATGTACCACTTCTATTTCCCATACCAATGTTATCCCTAATATACCAGCACCGTATATATTTACCACTTCTATTTCCCATACCAATGTTATCCCTAATATACCAGCACCGTATATGTACCACTTCTATTTCCCATACCAATGTTATCCCCTAATATACCAGCACCGTATATATGTACCACTTCTATTTCCCATACCAATGTTATCCCTAATATACCAGCACCGTATATATTTACCACTTCTATTTCCCATACCAATGTTATCCCCTAATATAAAAGCACCGTCTATATGTACCACTTCTATTTCCCATACCAATGTTATCCCTAATATACCAGCACCGTATAAGTACCACTTCTATTTCCCATACCAATGTTATCCCTAATATACCAGCATTACTGTATATGTACGTCAATTTCCCATACCAATGTTATCCCTAATATACTAGCACTGTATATGTACCACTTCTATTTCCCATACCGATGTTACCCCTAATAGACCAGCACTGTATATGTACCACTTCTATTTCCCATACCGATGTTACCCCTAATAGACCAGTACTGTATATGTACCACTTCTATTTCCCATTCCAATGTTATCCCTAATATACCAGCACCGTATATGTACCACTTCTATTTCCCATACCAATGTTATCCCTAATATACCAGCACCGTATATATGTACCACTTCTATTTCCCATACCAATGTTATCCCTAATATACCAGCACTGTATATGTACCACTTCTATTTCCCATACCAATGTTACCCTTAATACACCAGTACTGTATATGTACCACTTCTATTTCCCATACTAATGTTATCCCTAATATACCAGCACTGTGTATGTACCACTTCTATTTCCCATACCAATGTTATCTTTAATATACCAGCACCGTTTATGTACCGCTTCTATTTCCCATACCAAGGTTATCCCTAATATACCAGCACCGTATATGTACCGCTTCTATTTCCCATACCAATGTTATCCCTAATATACCAGCACCGTATATGTACCACTTCTGTTTCCCATACCAATGTTACCCCTAATAGACTAGCACTGTATATGTACCACTTCTATTTCCCATACCAATGTTATCCCTAATATACCAGCACCGTATATATGTACCACTTCTATTTCCCATACCAATGTTATCCCTAATATACCAGCACCGTATATATTTACCACTTCTATTTCCCATACCGATGTTACCCCTAATAGACCAGCACTGTATATGTACCACTTCTATTTCCCATACCGATGTTACCCCTAATAGACCAGTACTGTATATGTACCACTTCTATTTCCCATTCCAATGTTATCCCTAATATACCAGCACCGTATATGTACCACTTCTATTTCCCATACCAATGTTATCCCTAATATACCAGCACCGTATATATGTACCACTTCTATTTCCCATACCAATGTTATCCCTAATATACCAGCACTGTATATGTACCACTTCTATTTCCCATACCAATGTTACCCTTAATACACCAGTACTGTATATGTACCACTTCTATTTCCCATACTAATGTTATCCCTAATATACCAGCACTGTGTATGTACCACTTCTATTTCCCATACCAATGTTATCTTTAATATACCAGCACCGTTTATGTACCGCTTCTATTTCCCATACCAAGGTTATCCCTAATATACCAGCACCGTATATGTACCGCTTCTATTTCCCATACCAATGTTATCCCTAATATACCAGCACCGTATATGTACCACTTCTGTTTCCCATACCAATGTTACCCCTAATAGACCAGCACTGTATATGTACCACTTCTATTTCCCATACCAATGTTAGCCCTAATATACCAGCACCGTATATATGTACCACTTCTATTTCCCATACCAATGTTATCCCTAATATACCAGCACCGTATATATGTACCACTTCTATTTCCCATACCAATGTTATCCCTAATATACCAGCACCGTATATATTTACCACTTCTATTTCCCATACCAATGTTATCCCTAATATTCCAGCATTGTATATGTACCACTTCTATTTCCCATACCAATGTTATCCCTGATATACCAGCACCGTATATGTACCACTTCTATTTCCCATACCAATGTTATCCCTAATATACCAGCACCGTATATGTACCACTTCTGTTTCCCATACCAATTTTACCCCTAATAGACCAGCACTGTATATGTACCACTTCAATTTCCCATACCAATGTTATCCCTAATATACTAGCACTGTATATGTACCACTTCTATTTCCCATACCGATGTTACCCCTAATAGACCAGCACTGTATATGTACCACTTCTATTTCCCATACCGATGTTACCCCTAATAGACCAGTACTGTATATGTACCACTTCTATTTCCCATACCAATGTTATCCCTAATATACCAGCACTGTATATGTACCACTTCTATTTCCCATACCAATGTTACCCCTAATAGACCAGCACTGTATATGTACCACTTCTATTTCCCATACCGATGTTACCCCTAATAGACCAGTACTGTATATGTACCACTTCTATTTCCCATACCAATGTTATCCCTAATATACCAGCACCGTATATGTACCACTTCTATTTCCCATACCAATGTTATCCCTAATATACCAGCACCGTATATATGTACCACTTCTATTTACCATACCAATGTTATCCCTAATATACCAGCACTGTATATGTACCACTTCTATTTCCCATACCAATGTTACCCTTAATACACCAGTACTGTATATGTACCACTTCTATTTCCCATACTAATGTTATCCCTAATATACCAGCACTGTGTATGTACCACTTCTATTTCCCATACCAATGTTATCTTTAATATACCAGCACCGTATATGTACCGCTTCTATTTCCCATACCAAGGTTATCCCTAATATACCAGCACCGTATCTGTACCGCTTCTATTTCCCATACCAATGTTATCCCTAATATACCAGCACCGTATATGTACCACTTCTGTTTCCCATACCAATGTTACCCCTAATAGACCAGCACTGTATATGTACCACTTCTATTTCCCAAACCAATGTTATCCCTAATATACCAGCACCGTATATATGTACCACTTCTATTTCCCATACCAATGTTATCCCTAATATACCAGCACCGTATATATTTACCACTTCTATTTCCCATACCAATGTTATCCCTAATATTCCAGCATTGTATATGTACCACTTCTATTTCCCATACCAATGTTATCCCTGATATACCAGCACCGTATATGTACCACTTCTATTTCCCATACCAATGTTATCCCTAATATACCAGCACCGTATATGTACCACTTCTGTTTCCCATACCAATTTTACCCCTAATAGACCAGCACTGTATATGTACCACTTCTATTTCCCATACCAATGTTATCCCTAATATACCAGCACTGTATATGTACCACTTCTATTTCCCATACCAATGTTATCACTAATATACCAGCACCGCATATGTACCACTTCTATTTACCATACTAATGTTACCCCTGATATACCAGCACCGTATATGTACCACTTCTATTTCCCATACCAATGTTATCTCTGATATACCAGCATTACTGTATATGTACCACTTCTATTTCTCATACCGATGTTATCCCTAATATACCAGCACTTTATATGTACCACTTCTATTTCCCATACCAATGTTATCCCTAATATACCCGTGCTGTATATGTACCACTTCTATTTCCTATACCAATGTTATCCCTAATATACCAGCACCGTACATGTACCTCTTCTATTTCCCATACCAATGTTATCCCTAATATACCAGCACCGTATATGTACCACTTCTATTTCCCATACCAATGTTACCCTTAATATACCAGCACTGTATATGTACCACTTCTATTTCCCATACCAATGTTATCCCTGATATACCAGCACCGTATATGTACCACTTCTATTTCCCATACCAATGTTATCCCTAATATACCAGCACCGTATATGTACCACTTCTGTTTCCCATACCAATTTTACCCCTAATAGACCAGCACTGTATATGTACCACTTCAATTTCCCATACCAATGTTATCCCTAATATACTAGCACTGTATATGTACCACTTCTATTTCCCATACCAATGTTATCCCTAATAGACCAGCACTGTATATGTACCACTTCTATTTCCCATACCGATGTTACCCCTAATAGACCAGTACTGTATATGTACCACTTCTATTTCACATACCAATGTTATCCATAATATACCAGCACCGTATATGTACCACTTCTATTTCCCATACCAATGTTATCCCTAATATACCAGCACCGTATATATGTACCACTTCTATTTCCCATACCAATGTTATCCCTAATATACCAGCACTGTATATGTACCACTTCTATTTCCCATACCAATGTTACCCTTAATACACCAGTACTGTATATGTACCACTTCTATTTCCCATACTAATGTTATCCCTAATATACCAGCACTGTGTATGTACCACTTCTATTTCCCATACCAATGTTATCTTTAATATACCAGCACCGTATATGTACCGCTTCTATTTCCCATACCAAGGTTATCCCTAATATACCAGCACCGTATCTGTACCGCTTCTATTTCCCATACCAATGTTATCCCTAATATACCAGCACCGTATATGTACCACTTCTGTTTCCCATACCAATGTTACCCCTAATAGACCAGCACTGTATATGTACCACTTCTATTTCCCATACCAATGTTATCCCTAATATACCAGCACCGTATATATGTACCACTTCTATTTCCCATACCAATGTTATCCCTAATATACCAGCACCGTATATATTTACCACTTCTATTTCCCATACCAATGTTATCCCTAATATTCCAGCATTGTATATGTACCACTTCTATTTCCCATACCAATGTTATCCCTGATATACCAGCACCGTATATGTACCACTTCTATTTCCCATACCAATGTTATCCCTAATATACCAGCACCGTATATGTACCACTTCTGTTTCCCATACCAATTTTACCCCTAATAGACCAGCACTGTATATGTACCACTTCTATTTCCCATACCAATGTTATCCCTAATATACCAGCACTGTATATGTACCACTTCTATTTCCCATACCAATGTTATCACTAATATACCCGTGCTGTATATGTACCACTTCTATTTCCCATACCAATGTTATCCCTAATATACCAGCACCGCATATGTACCACTTCTATTTACCATACTAATGTTACCCCTGATATACCAGCACCGTATATGTACCACTTCTATTTCCCATACCAATGTTATCCCTGATATACCAGCATTACTGTATATGTACCACTTCTATTTCTCATACCGATGTTATCCCTAATATACCAGCACTGTATATGTACCACTTCTATTTCCCATACCAATGTTATCCCTAATATACCCGTGCTGTATATGTACCACTTCTATTTCCTATACCAATGTTATCCCTAATATACCAGCACCGTACATGTACCTCTTCTATTTCCCATACCAATGTTATCCCTAATATACCAGCACCGTATATGTACCACTTCTATTTCCCATACCAATGTTACCCTTAATATACCAGCACTGTATATGTACCACTTCTATTTCCCATACCAATGTTATCCCTAATATACCAGCACTGTATATGTACCACTTCTATTTCCCATACCAATGTTATCCCTAATATACCCGTGCTGTATATGTACCACTTCTATTTCCCATACCAATGTTATCCCTAATATACCAGCACCGCATATGTACCACTTCTATTTACCATACCAATGTTACCCCTAAAATACCAGCACTGTATATGTACCACTTCTATTTCCCATACCAATGTTATCCCTAATATACCAGCACCGTATATGTACCACTTCTATTTCCCATACCAATGTTATCCCTAATATACCAGCATTACTGTAAATGTACTTCAATTTTCCATACCAATGTTATCCCTAATATACTAGCACTGTATATGTACCACTTCTATTTCCCATACCGATGTTACCCCTAATAGACCAGCACTGTATATGTACCACTTCTATTTCCCATACCGATGTTACCCCTAATAGACCAGTACTGTATATGTACCACTTCTATTTCCCATACCAATGTTATCCCTAATATACCAGCACCGTATATGTACCACTTCTATTTCCCATACCAATGTTATCCCTAATATACCAGCACCGTATATATGTACCACTTCTATTTCCCATACCAATGTTATCCCTAATATACCAGCACTGTATATGTACCACTTCTATTTCCCATACCAATGTTACCCTTAATACACCAGTACTGTATATGTACCACTTCTATTTCCCATACTAATGTTATCCCTAATATACCAGCACTGTGTATGTACCACTTCTATTTCCTATACTAATGTTATCCCTAATATACCAGCACTGTGTATGTACCACTTCTATTTCCTATACCAATGTTATCTTTAATATACCAGCACCGTATATGTACCGCTTCTATTTCCCATACCAAGGTTATCCCTAATATACCAGCACCGTATATGTAACGCTTCTATTTCCCATACCAATGTTATCCCTAATATACCAGCACCGTATATGTACCACTTCCGTTTCCCATACCAATGTTACCCCTAATAGACCAGCACTGTATATGTACCACTTCTATTTCCCATACCAATGTTATCCCTAATATACCAGCACCGTATATATGTACCACTTCTATTTCCCATACCAATGTTATCCCTAATATACCAGCACCGTATATATTTACCACTTCTATTTCCCATACCAATGTTATCCCTAATATTCCAGCATTGTATATGTACCACTTCTATTTCCCATACCAATGTTATCCCTGATATACCAGCACCGTATATGTACCACTTCTATTTCCCATACCAATGTTATCCCTAATATACCAGCACCGTATATGTACCACTTCTGTTTCCCATACCAATGTTATCCCTAATATACCAGCACTGTATATGTACCACTTCTATTTCCCATACCAATGTTATCACTAATATACCCGTGCTGTATATGTACCACTTCTATTTCCCATACCAATGTTATCCCTAATATACCAGCACCGCATATGTACCACTTCTATTTACCATACTAATGTTACCCCTGATATACCAGCACCGTATATGTACCACTTCTATTTCCCATACCAATGTTATCCCTGATATACCAGCATTACTGTATATGTACCACTTCTATTTCTCATACCGATGTTATCCCTAATATACCAGCACTGTATATGTACCACTTCTATTTCCCATACCAATGTTATCCCTAATATACCCGTGCTGTATATGTACCACTTCTATTTCCTATACCAATGTTATCCCTAATATACCAGCACCGTACATGTACCTCTTCTATTTCCCATACCAATGTTATCCCTAATATACCAGCACCGTATATGTACCACTTCTATTTCCCATACCAATGTTACCCTTAATATACCAGCACTGTATATGTACCACTTCTATTTCCCATACCAATGTTATCCCTGATATACCAGCACCGTATATGTACCACTTCTATTTCCCATACCAATGTTATCCCTAATATACCAGCACCGTATATGTACCACTTCTGTTTCCCATACCAATTTTACCCCTAATAGACCAGCACTGTATATGTACCACTTCAATTTCCCATACCAATGTTATCCCTAATATACTAGCACTGTATATGTACCACTTCTATTTCCCATACCGATGTTACCCCTAATAGACCAGCACTGTATATGTACCACTTCTATTTCCCATACCGATGTTACCCCTAATAGACCAGTACTGTATATGTACCACTTCTATTTCCCATACCAATGTTATCCCTAATATACCAGCATTACTGTATATGTACCACTTCTATTTCCCATACCAATGTTATCCCTAATATACCAGCACCATATATGTACCACTTCTATTTCCCATACCAATGTTATCCCTAATATACCAGCACCGTATACGTACCACTTCTATTTCCCATACCAATGTTATCCCTAATATACCAGCATTACTGTATATGTACCACTTCTATTTCCCATACCAATGTTATCCCTAATATACCAGCACCATATATGTACCACTTCTATTTCCCATACCAATGTTATCGCTAATATACCAGCACTGTATATGTACCACTTCTATTTCCCATACCAATGTTATCCCCTAATATACCAGCACCGTATATATGTACCACTTCTATTTCCCATACCAATGTTATCCCTAATATACCAGCACCGTATATATTTACCACTTCTATTTCCCATACCAATGTTATCCCTAATATACCAGCACCGTATATGTACCACTTCTATTTCCCATACCAATGTTATCCCCTAATATACCAGCACCGTATATATGTACCACTTCTATTTCCCATACCAATGTTATCCCTAATATACCAGCACCGTATATATTTACCACTTCTATTTCCCATACCAATGTTATCCCCTAATATAAAAGCACCGTCTATATGTACCACTTCTATTTCCCATACCAATGTTATCCCTAATATACCAGCACCGTACATGTACCTCTTCTATTTCCCATACCAATGTTATCCCTAATATACCAGCACCGTATATGTAACAATTCTATTTCCCATACCAATGTTACCCTTAATATACCAGCACTGTATATGTACCACTTCTATTTCCCATACCAATGTTATCCCTAATATACCAGCACTGTATATGTACCACTTCTATTTCCCATACCAATGTTATCCCTAATATACCCGTGCTGTATATGTACCACTTCTATTTCCCATACCAATGTTATCCCTAATATACCAGCACCGCATATGTACCACTTCTATTTACCATACCAATGTTACCCCTAAAATACCAGCACTGTATATGTACCACTTCTATTTCCCATACCAATGTTATCCCTAATATACCAGCACCGTATATGTACCACTTCTATTTCCCATACCAATGTTATCCCTAATATACCAGCATTACTGTATATGTACTTCAATTTCCCATACCAATGTTATCCCTAATATACTAGCACTGTATATGTACCACTTCTATTTCCCATACCGATGTTACCCCTAATAGACCAGCACTGTATATGTACCACTTCTATTTCCCATACCGATGTTACCCCTAATAGACCAGTACTGTATATGTACCACTTCTATTTCCCATACCAATGTTATCCCTAATATACCAGCACCGTATATGTACCACTTCTATTTCCCATACCAATGTTATCCCTAATATACCAGCACCGTATATATGTACCACTTCTATTTCCCATACCAATGTTATCCCTAATATACCAGCACTGTATATGTACCACTTCTATTTCCCATACCAATGTTACCCTTAATACACCAGTACTGTATATGTACCACTTCTATTTCCCATACTAATGTTATCCCTAATATACCAGCACTGTGTATGTACCACTTCTATTTCCCATACCAATGTTATCTTTAATATACCAGCACCGTATATGTACCGCTTCTATTTCCCATACCAAGGTTATCCCTAATATACCAGCACCGTATATGTACCGCTTCTATTTCCCATACCAATGTTATCCCTAATATACCAGCACCGTATATGTACCACTTCTGTTTCCCATACCAATGTTACCCCTAATAGACCAGCACTGTATATGTACCACTTCTATTTCCCATACCAATGTTATCCCTAATATACCAGCACCGTATATATGTACCACTTCTATTTCCCATACCAATGTTATCCCTAATATACCAGCACCGTATATATTTACCACTTCTATTTCCCATACCAATGTTATCCCTAATATTCCAGCATTGTATATGTACCACTTCTATTTCCCATACCAATGTTATCCCTGATATACCAGCACCGTATATGTACCACTTCTATTTCCCATACCAATGTTATCCCTAATATACCAGCACTGTATATGTACCACTTCTATTTCCCATACCAATGTTATCACTAATATACCCGTGCTGTATATGTACCACTTCTATTTCCCATACCAATGTTATCCCTAATATACCAGCACCGCATATGTACCACTTCTATTTACCATACTAATGTTACCCCTGATATACCAGCACCGTATATGTACCACTTCTATTTCCCATACCAATGTTATCCCTGATATACCAGCATTACTGTATATGTACCACTTCTATTTCTCATACCGATGTTATCCCTAATATACCAGCACTGTATATGTACCACTTCTATTTCCCATACCAATGTTATCCCTAATATACCCGTGCTGTATATGTACCACTTCTATTTCCTATACCAATGTTATCCCTAATATACCAGCACCGTACATGTACCTCTTCTATTTCCCATACCAATGTTATCCCTAATATACCAGCACCGTATATGTACCACTTCTATTTCCCATACCAATGTTACCCTTAATATACCAGCACTGTATATGTACCACTTCTATTTCCCATACCAATGTTATCCCTAATATACCAGCACTGTATATGTACCACTTCTATTTCCCATACCAATGTTATCCCTAATATACCCGTGCTGTATATGTACCACTTCTATTTCCCATACCAATGTTATCCCTAATATACCAGCACCGCATATGTACCACTTCTATTTACCATACCAATGTTACCCCTAAAATACCAGCACTGTATATGTACCACTTCTATTTCCCATACCAATGTTATCCGTGATATACCAGCATTACTGTATATGTACCACTTCTATTTTCCATACCAATGTTATCCCTAATATACCAGCACTGTATATGTACCACTTCTATTTCCCATACCAATGTTATCCCTAATATACCAGCACCGTATATGTACCACTTCTATTTCCCATACCAATGTTATCCCTGATATACCAGCATTACTGTATATGTACCACTTCTATTTCCCATACCAATGTTATCCCTAATATACCAGCATTACTGTATATGTACCACTTCTATTTCCCATACCAATGTTATCCCTAATATACCAGCACCGTATATGTACCACTTCTATTGCCCATACCAATGTTATCGCTAATATACCAGCACTGTATATGTACCACTTCTATTTCCCATACCAATGTTATCCCTAATATACCAGCACCGTATATGTACCACTTCTATTTCCCATACCAATGTTATCCCTAATATACCAGCCCAGTATATGTACCACTTCTATTTCCCATACCAATGTTATCCCTAATATACCAGCACTGTATATGTACCACTTCTATTTCCCATACCAATGTTATCCCTAATATACCAGCACCGTATATGTACCACTTCTATTTCCCATACCAATGTTATCCCCAATATACCAGCACCGTATATGTACCACTTCTATTTCCCATACCAATGTTATCTTTAATATACCAGCACCGTATATGTACCGCTTCTATTTCCCATACCAATGTTATCCCTAATATACCAGCACTGTATATGTACCGCTTCTATTTCCCATACCAAGGTTATCCCTAATATACCAGCACCGTATATGTACCGCTTCTATTTCCCATACCAATGTTATCCCTAATATACCAGCACTGTATATGTACCACTTATATTTCCCATACCTATGTTACCCCTAATATACCAGCACTGTATATGTACCACTTATATTTCCCATACCAATGTTATCCCTAATATACCATTACTGTATATGTACCACTTCTATATCAGGGCCGCCCACGTGCTGTTACTTGAATAGATTATTTACTTCTATACTGTCCGGTGTAAATGAGATCTTCCGACTGCTACGACTATGGGAGTTGATACATAACATAATTATTGGTTCTGCGATGCATTTTATTTATTTCTCTTCCATGTTGAAGCTGATGTAAGTTTTGTATCTCCTGTATCCTGTTTATATGTTGTTGTTAGATTTTATTTGATGCAGTGACAGTAGATTAGATGCATAAAATTAGCAACAGTTAGGTCACAAATCCGTTTTCTCTTACTATGTCAGCCTAAGGCCCCTTATACTTGTGTACTTTATGTTTTTGTAGCGCAGAAAACTGTGGATTATATATATGATAAGAGCCATCGCCTAATTTACAAGCTCTGCACAATTAGTATCACAGAGCGGTTTCTTACTGTTAGTTGTTTGGTCTGATTTCCCGTTTCTGTTTGTCCAGTTTCTGTCTGACCCTCTGTGGTGACCACTCCAGAGACGGACACATACGTTTGGAAAAGGAAAATTTAAGTAAAGCGTTTGGAGCAAAGATACTTTGGTACTTTATTGTAAACTTTGTCACTGTGCTTATTTCATTCACCTTGTTTTTTTACTTATCACTTTCTTCCTGTATAACCTTAATCTGTGTTATATAGACATATACATGTATTTTCTTTATTTAATATTGGATCCATATTGTTTATAACACCAATTTTATACTAATGTCTAAGCTATGAAATGACTTGTATTATTGTGTCATGCCTCAATAAAAAAAATATATATAGTTTCCTTCTGTAGAATCACTTGGAATGTTATTTATTGAATATTTAATATTATAGTTAACTTTAATATTGTGTGAATGCAAGAAAAGCAGATTATAATATGAGCAGCTGCTGCTTCCTGCAAACCTGGGGGCAGACACACAAGCAGCAGATAAGGTGGGTGGTGCTGGTAATCTGTAACTAAAGAAAATGGTAACAGCAGCACAGAGTATGTCAGCTCATACAACTCCATTACAACTATGATCAGACAAGACTGACATGGATACAGCTAGGTAACAGAACAGAGTAATGATGTGAGGCTCCCGGCATACTGGTGCAGTGACGCTGTGCTGTGCACCTGTATATAGATAACAGATCATACATCCAACGCTCAGAGATGTGCAGCATCCTGGCATTTTCCATCAGGTGGTACGTATTAGGAGCCATCCATGAGGAATAGCTGTCCTGGCTTTCTCTCTTTGGTATAATATGGTCCTTAAATTAATGATGAGAGTAACATCCTGCACATAATAGTCCTGTAACGTCCAGTTACTCATACAGAGCAATTCCTGTTATTATTAATGGCTTGTGTACAATGTGTCATCTCTGTATTACTCATGTGTTATAAGCTGCAGGATATGATACTCGCACAGCGCTGTCATTCCCTCCATGGCACACATACAATAGAGATGACATATTACACTGGGTGGGGAACAAAAAACAAACATATATTTTTTTCTTGTCCAGGATATAAGATCGGTGTGAGAGTACTCGCAGGTCCTATTTTCACACTAGATCCTCGCTATAGCTGAGCAATTTTCAAATTAATGAAAAATTATAAAATTCAATTTTCTCCATTTGAAGTATGTCGTCTCTTTTTGGATAGTTCTAAAAGGAGCTTAAAATGCGTATTACTGCACAATGGGAATACATTTGTATCGATTCCTATCAGTCATTCAAGAAAACTTAAAGAACAGTATGAAAAGTTGGTCTTACTGAATTGCTTATTCTCAGCATCACTGGTCAGTTTGTGTCGATTTAAAAATGGGAAACTTTCTTCTTGGGCAGCACAGTGGACAGTCGTGCAAAACAAAAGCACTGACAGCAAAACGTATGGCCCCCAAGAGAAGTTATAACTGTAGGAGAAGCCAACATCATTCAAGAGCCCTTAATTGGCAGGAAAAAAAATCATACTGCCGCCTCTCCATATCACACTGGGTATAATGAAACAATTTGTAAAAGCATTGGACAAGTCAGGCGATTGTTTCACATATATTTGTCCAACATTTCCATCTCTTAGTATTGAAAAATTAAAGGCAGGAATTTTTGATGGCCCACAGATATGGAAACTGGTGAAGGATCCAAATTTTACCACATATATGACTGAAACCGAATCTGAAGCATGGCTGAGTTATGTGTCTGTCATTCAAAAATTTTAGGCAATTACAAGGCAGATATCTATCATAAATTAGTCCACATGCTAAAATGTTTTGAGAAAGTAGGTGCCAACATGAGTATTAAAGTACATTTTTTGTACAACCATTTAGATCACTTGTCGTCCAATCTAGGAGATTTAAGCAAAGAATAGGGTGAACGGTTCCACCAGGATATTCAGGTAATGGAAGAAAGATATGAAGGAAGGTGGGATCGTCACATGATGGCCGATTACTGTTGGAGTCTGCAGAGGGACTGCCCACAACAAGAACACAAAAGAAAAGCCTACAAAAAACGGTTCTCATAGCTTCCTAACACTTATGTATGTAATTATCCTGAGTCTTTTTATAACATATTATGAATCAAATTTAATCAGAATAAAAAATATATATATTTAACATTGTTAAATAAAATTTTTCAGAAATATTAAAAAGACATATGCATATCTCAAAAACTAGAGCCAACTGAAAAATATGCATGTTATATTCATGATCAGGAGCACAAAATTAATCGAAATCGACTCTTAAATCTCTGGCAACAGATTGACTGTTAACCAGTGTTATCTTAGACGTATGTACCAACAATATGCTGATATATACCATGATAGGAGGTAATAACAGGACAGGCCAGTGTATCCATGCAGGTGCCCATCAGAGAGCAAATCCCCAACACCAGAGCGGTGTCACAGTGACAGGAGACAGCAAAGAGGGGCACACGTGTAAGACAAAACCTTTCTTGTTTGGGTATGAGAAATGGATACTAAGACAGTCACAGTATAAAGATACTAAAAGCAAAGTTAGGATAAAGCTAAAAAAACAGGACAATAAAAACTACATAAAAACTACATAACAAGAACCTGGGAATAGGAAGAGCTGGTGCAACCCCAATATATACCTATAATCACCCCAATATATACCTATAATCACCCCAATATATACCTATAATCACCGGTACCTAAAGTGACAGAGTAATACAGCTTTATGTCAGTTTATATCCAGTTCTGAATAAGTCATAGTAATTGTCTGACTGACCAATAGTGACCCGGCTTATGCCTGACGTTTGATCTTCTGTGGCCCTGACCTCGGCTCGTACCCTGGTCTATAGCTGACTGCCCTGTCCCTATCTCTGTTATTTTCTCCTGCCAGCTGTGGCTTAATGCGACATGCCCATGAGACACAATTCACCCTTATGCAGAAACCTCTATACTTCCTTGTGACATCTCTGGTAACATCAGTGTTTCCACTAAATCCCATCTTACAGCAAATCACTAGATCTTACACCTAGGAAATCACAGAACATGTGCACCACCGAGAGGACAACTGGGCACTATTCCAGCTTTACTAACAATGTACAAAAACATTCAGGTCAAACAATGTGGTAAATACTAACAAGCGCCACACGCAGCTGTGTTACCCCACATGGACGTCAGACAGGTCCGTGCGACATCTGGTTTATTTACTTGTTACCAAACTCTGTATCTCATATATTTGTAGGTGTATAACAAAGCTTGTATTGTCCTTTCTGTGCTCACTACCTCACTACCAAATGCTCACTACCTCACTACCAAATAATCTCCAGCTCCTCACCTTGCACATTACTGGTGGCGTCACCACTGTGGGAGGTGAGACAGTGCAGGACATACTGAGGACAATCTGTACTGATCCTACTTATCCTGTGATGTCCCTGTATTATTCCTCCATTACTACGTACCCTGCTCACATCTGTATTCTGCTGGGGATATCGGGAGCCTGATGCACTTAATGGACATTACTGTTAGTGGTTTATACCAGGACCAGCAGCTTCCTGTGTCCCAACACTAACTACATTATCTAATAATGTATAAATTACATAAGTGATCATGATTTAATGTCCTTATATTTTGGAATAGTGTAAATAGTAGGTTACAGAGGATCTAATTAGAAGGAACCAGACATCAGACTGCTGTAAGGAGATTAGAGATCCATTTACCAGGAAACCCAACCAGAGAATACTGGATCCAGTGAGATAAAATCAGAGGTTACAGATGTCATTATATCAGCCATCTCACCCCGTCACTTACAGCCCAGTCATCACATGATATCATAGTTTCCCACTTCCCATATTACACCCCCAGCACATTGTCATGATGACAGATTAGTTATGTCCCTATATTACATCATGTGGTCTTGTTACTGCAAATAGGCCAATAGCACAATAATAATCTAATACAGAGCTTCCCAAACTCCCCCATTACAGGTCAGGGTTTAAGGATAGCCATGCTTGAGTCCAAATGGTTAAATCAAATTGACTACAGACTTTCAGATTTAATTTGCGGGTAATTACATCCAAATCAGGTGAACGGTGTAGGAATTACAACGGTTTCTATATGTGCCTCCCACATTTTAAGGGGCCAAAAGTAATGGGACTATCAACTCAAAAGCTATTTCATGGACAGGTGTGGGCTATTCCCTCGTAATTTCATTATCAATTAAGCAGGTAAAAGGTCTGGAGTTGATTCTAGGTGTGACATTTGCATTTGGAATCAGTTGCTGTCGACTCTCAATATGAGATCCAAAGAGCTGTCACTATCAGTGAAGCAAGCCATAATTAGGCTGAAAAATCAAAACAAACCCATCAGAGAGATAGCAAAAACATTAGGTGTGGCCAAATCAACTGTTTGGAACATTCTTAAAAAGAAAGAATGCACCAGAGAACTCAGCAACACCAAAAGACCCGGAAGACCACGGAAAACAACTGTGGTGGATGACAGAAGAATTATTTCCCTGGTGAAGAAAAACCCCTTCACAACAGTTGGCCAAATCAAGAACACTCTCCAGGAGGTAGGTGTATATGTGTCAAAGTCAACAATCAAGAGAAGACTTCACAAGAGTGAATATAGAGGGTTCACCACAAGATGTAAACCATTGGTGAGCCTCAAAACCAGGAAGACCAGATTAGAGTTTGCCAAACAACATCTAAAAAAGCCATTACAGTTCTGGAACAACATCCTATGGACAGATGTGACAAAGATCAACTTGTACCAGAGTGATGGGAAGAGAAGAGTATAGAGAAGGAAAGGAACTGCTCATGATCCCAAACATACCACCTCATCAGTGAAGCATGGTGTTGGTAGTGTCATGGCGTGGTCATGTATGGCTGCCAATGGAACTGGTTCCCTTGTATTTATTGATGATGTGACTGCTGACAAAAGCAGCAGAAAGAATTCTGAAGTGTTTCGGGCAATATTATATGCTCATATTCAGTCAAATGCTTCAGAACTCATTGGACGGTGCTTCACAGTGCAGATGGACAATGACCAGAAGCATACTGCAAAAGCAACCAAAGAATTTTTTAAGGCTAAAAAGTGGAATGTTATGCAATGGCCAAGTCAATCCCCTGACCTGAATCCGATTGAGCATTCATTTCACTTGATGAAGACAAAACTGAAGGGAAAATGCCCCAAGAACAAGCAGGAACTGAAGACATTTGCAGTAGAGGCCTGGCAGAGCATCACCAGGGATGAAACCCAGCGTCTGGTGATGTCTATGCATTCCAGACTTCAGGCTGTAATTGCCTGCAAAGGGTTTGCAACAAAGTATTAAAAAGTGAATGTTAGATTTAGGATTGTTTAGTTTGTCCCATTACTGTTGGCCCCTTAAAAAGTGGGAGGCACATTTAGAAACCGTTGTAATTCCTACACCGTTCACCTGATTTGGATGTAATTACCCTCAAATTAAATCTGAAAGTCTGCAGTTAAAGCACATCTTGTTTGTTTCATTTCAAAGCCATTGTGGTGGTGAATAGAGGCCAAAATATGAAAATTTTGTCAATGTCCCAATATTGACTGTATAATAAAGTATAATATATTAGTATATAGTGTGATAATGCAAATGTCATTTACCTTTCACTAAGCAGGGACAGCAATCTAGGCCGATAATGTATTTATGCTGGTTTTGAAAATTTTCAGTACTGCAAAAACCGCTGAAATTTCTATATATTTCTTGAGGCTCACACACATTGTTTTTCTCCTGTATGACGTTTCTGATGCCTAAAAAGATCTGATTTCTGTGTAAAACATTTGATACAATCGGGACATGGAAATGGTTTCTCACCTGTGTGACTTCTCTGATGTACAACAAGATATGATTTGTGTGTAAAACATTTCCCACATTCAGAACATGAAAATGGCTTCTCACCTGTGTGGACTCGTTGATGTTTAATAAGCTCTGCTTTTTCTCTAAAACATTTCCCACATTCAGAACATGGAAATGGTTTCTCACCTGTGTGATATCTCTGATGTCTAATAAGAGCCGATTTATGTGTAAAACATTTCACACATTCAGAGCATGGAAATGGTTTCTCACCTGTGTGAGTTCTTTCATGTTTAACAAGGTTTGATTTATATGTAAAACATTTCCCACACTCAGAGCATGGAAATGGTCTCTCACCTGTGTGACTTCTCTGATGTGTAAGAAGATCTGATTTCTGTGTAAAACATTTCCCACACTCAGAGCATGTAAATGGCCTCTCACCTGTGTGATATCTCTGATGTGTAACAAGATATGATTTGTTTGTAAAACATTTCCCACACTCAGAACATGGAAATGGTTTCTTACCTGTGTGACTTCCCTGATGTCTAATAAGATCTGATTTGTCTCTAAAACATTTACTACACTCAGAACATGGAAATGGCTTCTCACTTGTGTGACGTTTCTGATGTCTAACAAGCTGTGATTTACATGTAAAACATTTCCCACACTCATAACAGGGAAATATTTTACCAGGTGTATGAGCTGCACTATGTGTAATAAAAGCTGAGATATCAGGAGAACATTGGTCACAATTAGAGGGATCACATGACATAGCTGCACTGCGAGGTACTGGATTTATATTTAGCATAACGGGTATATCTTGTGGAGATTCCTGTGTGATGTTATCTTCTATTTTAATATCTGTAGATAAGATGGGATCTCCCTCCAAGTCATTCCTGCTTGTGTGTCCATCTGCTGGAAATACAATAACTGTATTATTATTATGCACAGTTCTCTATTATGGCACATACTGAGAGCCCTTTATATAGCACAGACATACTGAGAAGTACTTTATATAGCACAGACACACTGAGGATCTCTTTATATAGCACAGACATACTGAGAAGCTCTTTATATAGCACAGACATACTGAGAAGCACATTATATAGCACAGAGATACTGAGAAGCTCTTTATATAGCACAGACATACTGAGAGCCCTTTATATAGCACAGACATACTGAGAAGCACTTTATATAGCACAGAGATACTGAGAGCCCTTTATATAGCACAGACATACTGAGAAGCACGTTATATAGCACAGACATACTGAGAAGCACATTATATAGCACAGACACACTGAGAAGCACATTATATAGCACAGACACACTGAGAAGCACTTTATATAGCACAGACATACTGAGAAGTACTTTATATAGCACAGACACACTGAGAAGCACATTATATAGCACAGACACACTGAGAAGCACTTTATATAGCACAGACATACTGAGAAGTACTTTATATAGCACAGACACACTGAGAAGCACATTATATAGCACAGGCACACTGAGAAGCACATTATATAGCACAGACACACTGAGAAGCACATTACATAGCACAGAGATACTGAGAAGCACTTTATATAGCATAGACATACTGAGAAGCACTTTATATAGCACAGAAATACTGAGAAGCACTTTATATAGCACAGACACACTGAGAAGCACTTTATATAGCACAGACACACTGAGAAGCACATTATATACCACAGACATACTGAGAAGCTCTTTATATAGCACAGACATACTGAGAAGCACATTATATAGCAGAGATACTGAGAAGCTCTTTATATAGCACAGACATACTGAGAAGCACATTATATAGCACAGAGATACTGAGAAGCCCTTTATATAGCACAGACATACTGAGAAGCACTTTATATAGCACAGAGATACTGAGAAGCACTTTATATAGCACAAACATACTGAGAGCCCTTTATAGCACAGACATACTGAGAAGCACTTTATATAGCACAGACATACTGAGAAGCACTTTATATAGCACAGACATACTGAGAAGCAATTTATATAGCACAGACACACTGAGAAGCACTTTATATAGCGCAGGCATACTGAGAATCACTTTATATAGCGCAGACACACTGAGAAGCACTTTATAGCACAGACATACTGAGAAGCACTTTATATAGCACAGACATACTGAGAAGCACTTTATATAGCACAGACATACTGAGAAGCAATTTATATAGCACAGACACACTGAGAAGCACTTTATATAGCGCAGGCATACTGAGAATCACTTTATATAGCGCAGACACACTGAGAAGCACTTTATATAGCACAGACACACTGAGAATCACTTTATATAGTGCAGACACACTGAGAAGCACTTTATACAGCACAGACACACTGAGAAGCACAATATATAGCAGACACACTGAGAAGCTCTTTATATAGCACAGAGATACTGAGAAGCTCTTTATATAGCACAGACATACTGAGAAGCTCTTTATATAGCACAGAGATATTGAGAAGCTCTTTATATAGCAGACATACTGAGAAGCACTTTATATAGCACAGAGATACTGAGAAGCTCTTTATATAGCACAGAGATACTGAGCTCTTTATATAGCACAGACATACTGAGAAGCACTTTATATAGCACAGACACACTGAGAAGCACTTTATATAGCACAGACATACTGAGCAGCTCTTTATATAGCACAGACATACTGAGAAGCTCTTTATATAGCAGACACACTGAGAAGCACTTTATATAGCGCAGACATACTGAGAAGCACTTTATAAAGCACAGACACACTGAGAAGCACGTTATATAGCACAGACACACTGAGAAGCACGTTATATAGCACAGACATACTGAGAAACACTTTATATAGCAGACACACTGAGAAGCACGTTATATAGCACAGACACACTGAGAAGCACTTTATATAGCACAGACACACTGAGAAGCACTTTATATAGCACAGACATACTGAGAAGCACTTTATATAGCACAGACATACTGAGAAGCACGTTATATAGCACAGACACACTGAGAAGCACGTTATATAGCACAGACACACTGAGAAGCACGTTATATAGCACAGACATACTGAGAAGCACGTTATATAGCACAGATATACTGAGAAGCTCTTTATATAGCACAGACATACTGCGAAGCACTTTACAGAGAATATTTAGTAGTCTTCAATCTAGCACCCTGCACCTGTCACAACCCGTGCAGTTCCTCTTTCCTGCCTGGGGTGTCACTCTCTGCTCTGGTGCTTTTTCGCCCACTCAGCTAATGCAACAAACTTCTGATATACAGACCAGTATGTGCTAGAAGGTGGAGACAGGAGGACAGGGTAGGGGATGGCAAAGAACAAAGAGTGGGGGAGGCAGCAGGACTAGGTAGGGGAATGGTGCAGGGCCCAGAGCAGGGGAAGGCAGCAGGACAGGGTAGGGGTATGGTGCAGGGCACAGAGCGGGGGAGGCAGCAGTACAGGGTAGGGGTATGGCGCAGGGCATAGACGGGCAACAGCAGAAAGAGTAAGAAATCAGTAGGGCAGAGCAGGATAAGAATATTGGGTCAGCAGATAAAGCGCAACAGTACAGAGCATCCAAGCACAGAGACTGGAGGGACCCATTATACAATGACGGGAGTGTGGTTATAGCTGTGTGTGTGAGAAGGTGGAGTATATGTGACTCATATGTTGTGATGTGTAGTATACAGTATATTGAAAACCAGTCAGTCAATATTACTCAAGGAAGATAATGGGTATTATCACATGTACTAGTGCACGAGGAGGATCATGGGTAATGTCACATGGGGTATCATTCCATTAACCAGTGATTTAATCATTATAGTGATGTCTCTTGATGAGCTACACCAGAGAGAGGGGGAGAGCAGGAGTATAATAGGGGCTGATGGCTCCTGATATATGAGATACACCAGAGAGTGTGGGGAGGAGAATGGTCAGATCTCTGGGCTGGTAACACACAGTGACATGATGTGAGGGGGAGAGCAGGAGTATAATAGGGGCGGATAGCTCCTGATGTATGAGATACACCAGAGAGTGTGGGGAGGAGACTGGTCAGATCTCTGGGCTGGTAACACACAGTGACATGATGTGAGGGGGAGAGCAGGAGTATAATAGGGGCGGATAGCTCCTGATGTATAAGATACACCAGAGAGTGTGGGGAGGAGACTGGACAGATCTCTGGGCTGGTAACACACAGTGACATGATGTGAGGGGGAGAGCAGGAGTATAATAGGGGCTGATGGCTCCTGATGTATGAGATACACCAGAGAGTGTGGGGAGGAGACTGGACAGATCTCTGGGCTGGTAACACACAGTGACATGATGTGAGGGGGAGAGCAGGAGTATAATAGGGGCTGATGGCTCCTGAAGTATGAGATACACCAGAGAGTGTGGGGAGGAGACTGGACAGATCTCTGGGCTGGTAACACACAGTGACATGATGTGAGGAGGAGAGCAGGAGTATAATAGGGGCTGATGGCTCCTGATGTATGAGATACACCAGAGAGTGTGGGGAGGAGACTGGTCAGATCTCTGGGCTGGTAACACACAGTGACATGATGTGAGGGGTAGACCAGGAGTATAATAGGGGCTAATGGCTCCTGATGTATGAGATACACCATAGAGTGTAGGGAGGAGACTGGTCAGATCTCTGGGCTGGTAACACACAGTGACATGACGTGAGGGGGAGAGCAGACGTATAATAGGGGCTGATGGCTCCTGATGTAGAAGATACACCAGAGAGTGTGGGGAGGTGACTGGTCAGATATATATCTCTCCTTGTCAGAAGTCAGTTAACATACCAGTATATTTTTTGGATTGGGGAAGGAAATGCACACAAAACTGGGAGAACATACAATCTCCACACATATAATACACTGGTTAAAATCAAACCGAACACTATATCATGGTGCAGAGAGAGAATGTGACTCTTTTCTGTAGTAAGTGTTTATTACTCACCTGTGCTGATATCTGTAGGGATTTCCTCCTCCTTACACTGCTGATCACACCTCACATACGTCTCTTCTCCCTCTATATCTTCTGCCTTATTATCAGTCACATACGTCTCTTCTTCTCCCTCTGTATCTTCTGCCTTTATATCAGTCACATACGTCTCTTCTTCTCCCTCTGTATCTTCTGCCTTCATATCAGTAACATACGTCTCTTCTTCTCCCTCTATATCATTTATCTTAATATTAGTCAGATCTTCACCCTAATTAAATCAGAGAATAAAAAACTGCATAATGTCTGATGTCATTACTTGAGATTACACAGTATAATATCAGTGTATAAGACACACACAGCTTCTGTAGTATATAGTGACAGTCACTTTGGTATATTGGTGAGACCATAAATCCCATCTACCTGATCCTCCTGTGGGGTCCTGTGATTCTCCTCTATACAATCCTGTGAATAAAGAGGATGGGGACATCTCTCTGGGGTATTTCTGTTACTGGGTCCATCTGTAGGAGACACACAGTGACTGAGTACATTGTATATATGTGATTATCAGATGATGTGTGTATATAGGGAACCACCATACCTGCTCTCCCTTGTACAATAAAGGACAGTCTCCTCTTACCCAGTGATGTGAGGGGCCGGTGATTCTCCATCATCACGTCCTTGTACAGACCCCTGTGTTCCTCTATATACTTCCCCTCCTGCATAGAAACATTCAAAATGACATCTTGACAACTTATAGGAACCTGACACACACAATGATACAGTTATCCAGACACATCCCCTGGTGTTACTGTATAATGTCCCATTCCCAACAGTCACCTCTCCAGTCATCCCCCAGACACATCCCCTGGTTTACTGTATAATGTCCCATTCCCAGCAGTCACCTCTCCAGTCATCCCCCAGACACATCCCTTGGTGTTACTGTATAATGTCCCATTCCCAGTAGTCACCTCTCCAGTCATCACCCAGACACATCCCTTGGTGTTACTGTATAATGTCCCTTTCCCAGCAGTCACCTCTCCAGCCATCACCCAGACACATCCCCTGGTGTTACTGTATAATGTCCCATTCCCAGCAGTCACCTCCCCAGTCATCACCCAGACACATCCCTGGTGTTACTGTATAATGTCCCATTCCTAGCAGTCACCTTTCCAGTCATCCCCCAGACACATCCCCTGGTGTTACTGTATAATGTCCCATTCCCAGCAGTCACCTTTCCAGTCATCCCCCGACACATCCCCTGGTGTTACTGTATAATGCAGTCACCTCTCCAGTCATCACCCAGGCACATCCCCTGGTGTTACTGTATAATGTCCCCTTCCAAAGCAGTCACCTCTCCAATCATCACCCAGAAACATCCCCTGGTGTTACTGTATAATGTCCCATTCCCAGCAGTCACCTCTCCAGTCATCACGCAGACACATCCCCTGGTGTTACTGTATAATGTCCTATTCCCAGAAGTCACCTGTCCAGTAAGCGGCTGAAAGATCTTGTTGGTGAGTTCCAGGATCTTCTGGTCATTGTGTCTCTCATGTATCAGTGAGTGAGGTGGAGGCACCGTGATGGGGCTCTGGGCCCTGCTTACTCCTCCTAACACATGGGGACGGCTGCTGGGTGTCTCACACTCACCTGATGTCTTCTTCACTACTGTGTAATCCTGTGTATTGGGGAGACAAAAATGAAAACATCAATTAAACTCAACCTATATGGGGTTGTTTATTCAGGTGTTAACTTTGCATAATATATAAGAAGACTATTTCACAATATCAAGTCTTACATATAGGAAAATGTAGAGTATATCGTACGCAGATCTGACATATTTGTGTCAGTGACAAAAAGAAAAGAACATACTGCGAGCAATGTACTAAATCCCAACTCAAGTGAGGACTGTGGGACTTATACTATATCTGAGACTGGCTACCTGCTGCTCATTATTACTGAAGATATAAGTGATGTCACTGTGATACTCGCAGATCCCCTCACCTTCCAAGTCATGTCCCTGTATTATTACTATAGATATAAGTGATGTCACTGTGACACCCCCAGATCCCCTCACCTCCTCAGTCATGTCCCTGTATTATTACTATAGATATAAGTGACGTCACTGTGCCATCCCAGATCCCCTCACCTACCCAGTCATGTCCCTGTATTATTACTATAGATATAAGTGATGTCACTGTGGCACTCCCAGATCCCCTCACCTCCCCAGTCATGTCCCTGTATTATTACTATAGATATAAGTGATGTCACTGTGACACCCCCAGATCCCCTCACCTCCCCAGCCATGTCCCTGTATTATTACTATAGATATAAGTGATGTCACTGTGACACCCCCAGATCCCCTCACCTCCCCAGCCATGTCCCTGTATTATTACTATAGATATATGTGATGTCACTGTGACACTCCCAGATCCCCTCACCTCCCCGTCATGTCCCTGTATTATTACTATATATATATATATAAGTGGTCACTGTGATACTCGCAGATCCCCTCACCTCCCCAGTCATGTCCCTGTATTATTACTATATATATATATATATATATATATATATATATATATATATATATATATATGATGTCACTGTGACACTCCCAGATCCCCTCACCTTCCAAGTCATGTCCCTGTATTATTACTATAGATATAAGTGATGTCAGTGTGACACTCCCAGATCCCCTCACCTCCCCAGTCATGTCCCTGTATTATTACTATAGATATAAGTGATGTCAGTGTGACACTCCCAGATCCCCTCACCTCCCCAGTCATGTCCCTGTATTATTACTATAGATATAAGTGATGTCAGTGTGACACTCCCAGATCCCCTCACCTCCCCAGTCATGTCCCTGTATTATTACTATAGATATAAGTGATGTCACTGTGGCACTCCCAGATCCCCTCACCTCCCGTCATGTCCCTGTATTATTACTATATATATATATAAGTGGTCACTGTGATACTCGCAGATCCCCTCACCTCCCCAGTCATGTCCCTGTATTATATATATATATATATATATATATATATGATGTCACTGTGACACTCCCAGATCCCCTCACCTCCCCAGTCATGTCCCTGTATTATTACTATAGATATAAGTGATGTCAGTGTGACACTCCCTGATCCCCTCACCTCCCCAGTCATGTCCCTGTATTATTACTATAGATATAAGTGATGTCACTGTGACACTCCCAGATCCTACCTCCCCAGTCATGTCCCTGTATTATTACTATAGATATGTGATGTCACTGTGGCACTCCCAGATCCCCTCACCTCCCGTCATGTCCCTGTATTATTACTATATATATATATAAGTGGTCACTGTGCCATCCCAGATCCCCTCACCTCCCCAGTCATGTCCCTGTATTATTACTATAGATATAAGTGATGTCACTGTGACACTACCAGATCCCCTCACCTCCCCAGTCATGTCCCTGTATTATTACTATATATATATATATATATATATATATATATATGATGTCACTGTGACACTCCCAGATCCCCTCACCTCCCCAGTCATGTCCCTGTATTATTACTATAGATATAAGTGATGTCACTGTGACACTCCCAGATCCCCTCACCTCCCCAGTCATGTCCCTGTATTATTACTATAGATATAAGTGATGTCACTGTGACACTACCAGATCCCCTCACCTCCCCAGTCATGTCCCTGTATTATTACTATAGATATAAGTGATGTCACTGTGACACTCCCAGATCCCCTCACCTCCCCAGTCATGTCCCTGTATTATTACTATAGATATAAGTGATGTCACTGTGATACTCGCAGACCCCCTCACCTCCCCAGTCATGTCCCTGTATTATTACTATAGATATAAGTGATGTCACTGTGACACTCCCAGATCCCCTCACCTCCCCAGTCATGTCCCTGTATTATTACTATAGATATAAGTGATGTCACTGTGACACTCCCAGATCCTCTCACCTCCCCAGTCATGTCCCTGTATTATTACTATAGATATAAGTGATGTCACTGTGATACTCGCAGACCCCCTCACCTCCCCAGTCATGTCCCTGTATTATTACTATAGATATAAGTGATGTCACTGTGACACTCCCAGATCCCCTCACCTCCCCAGTCATGTCCCTGTATTATTACTATAGATATAAGTGATGTCACTGTGACACTCCCAGATCCCCTCATCTCCCCAGTCATGTCCCTGTATTATTACTATATATATAAGTGATGTCACTGTGACACCCCCAGGCCCTCTCACCTCCCCAGTCAGCTCGTAGATGATCTCCAGGGTGAGATGTAAGATCCTCTCAGTCCTGTGACTTTCGTTCTTGTCCATCCTCAGTGAATCGGAGAGAATACAAATCGTGTGATGTGTAATAAAGACTCTGATTCCTCACAGCAGTACTGTCTAGGAATAAATATAATATAATACACATCACAGATAACACATGTAACACAGTCAGACATGTTACACTGAGTGACCAGTAAGTCTCCCCTTTCCCCCCAGCCATAGAGCCCTGGTCAGTGTCTATCAGATATTCCTGTGTCCCAGTCCCATAAGGCTCCTCAGAGGCCGTCACACAACGCTGTACTGCATAAGTTTACACCAATGCTTCTGGCTGGGGGTCTTATTCGTCCCAGATACATATCAGATGCTCTTTGCACCACTGGAAATTTTACATCGGTGTTAGGACACTGTCCTTTATTTTGTATCTGGCCTGTAGTACCTCTGTGCTACCAGAGGTGCTGCTGATGTATTCAGACATTGTCTCCTCACATGAAGGAGTTAATATCACTCTTTTTATCACCTGCACCTGCCATACAGACTATTTATTCATGCCCCTCACCACGCCCCCTGCTGGTCATTGATTGTTATCCCTGGATTGTATACAATGGCCTGAACCTGATCTCCTGTCTACTGGACTTCTGCAAACTGCATCTCCACTGCTGTCTGTGAATCTGTCTCATCTACTTTGCAGCTTATTGCCTTTGGTTGTATCCAGTCTGTATATCCCCAGCCTATAATATGTGCAGCTAAAGCCAGCTGGGCCTCTGCAAGCTGTTCCTCCTATTGCTGCATGTGACTCTGACTCACCCACTCTGCAGTATATGGTTCTTGTTTGTATCCAGTCTGTATATCCCCAGCCTATAATATGTGCAGCTAAAGCCAGCTGGGCCTCTGCAAGCTGTCCCTCCTATTACTGCATGTGACTCTGACTCACCCACTCTGCAGCATATGGTTCTTGTTTGTATCCAGTCTGTATATCTCCAGCCTATAATATGTGCAGCTAAAGCCAGCTGGGCCTCTGCAAGCTGTCCCTCCTATTACTGCATGTGACTCTGACTCACCCACTCTGCAGTATATGGTTCTTGTTTGTATCCAGTCTGTATATCCCCAGCCTATAGTATGTGCAGCTAAAGCCAGCTGGGCCTCTGCAAGCTGTCCCTCCTATTACTGCATGTGACTCTGACTCATCCACTCTGCAGTATATGGTTCTTGTTTGTATCCAGTCTGTATATCCCCAGCCTATAGTATGTGCAGCTAAAGCCAGCTGGGCCTCTGCAAGCTGTCCCTCCTATTACTACATGTGACTCTGACTCACCCACTCTGCAGCATATGGTTCTTGTTTGTATCCAGTCTGTATATCCCCAGCCCATAATATGTGCAGCTAAAGCCAGCTGGGCCTCTGCAAGCTGTCCCTCCTATTGCTGCATGTGACTCTGACTCATCTACTCTGCAGCATATGGTTCTTGTTTGTATCCAGTCTGTATATCCCCAGCCTATAATATGTGCAGCTAAAGCCAGCTGGGCCTCTGCAAGCTGTCCCTCCTATTACTGCATGTGACTCTGACTCACCCACTCTGCAGCATATGGTTCTTGTTTGTATCCAGTCTGTATATCTCCAGCCTATAATATGTGCAGCTAAAGCCAGCTGGGCCTCTGCAAGCTGTCCCTCCTATTACTGCATGTGACTCTGACTCACCCACTCTGCAGTATATGGTTCTTGTTTGTATCCAGTCTGTATATCCCCAGCCTATAGTATGTGCAGCTAAAGCCAGCTGGGCCTCTGCAAGCTGTCCCTCCTATTACTGCATGTGACTCTGACTCATCCACTCTGCAGTATATGGTTCTTGTTTGTATCCAGTCTGTATATCCCCAGCCTATAGTATGTGCAGCTAAAGCCAGCTGGGCCTCTGCAAGCTGTCCCTCCTATTACTACATGTGACTCTGACTCATCCACTCTGCAGCATATGGTTCTTGTTTGTATCCAGTCTGTATATCCCCAGCCTATAATATGTGCAGCTAAAGCCAGCTGGGCCTCTGCAAGCTGTCCCTCCTATTGCTGCATGTGACTCTGACTCATCCACTCTGCAGCATATGGTTCTTGTTTGTATCCAGTCTGTATATCCCCAGCCTATAATATGTGCAGCTAAAGCCAGCTGGGCCTCTGCAAGCTGTCCCTCCTATTACTGCATGTGACTCTGACTCACCCACTCTGCAGTATATGGTTCTTGTTTGTATCCAGTCTGTATATCCCCAGCCTATAATATGTGCAGCTAAAGCCAGCTGGGCCTCTGCAAGCTGCTCCTACTATTGCTGCATGTGACTGACTCATCCACTCTGCAGTATATGGTTCTTGTTAGTATCCAGTTTTGCAGACCCTCAAGTTTCTGTTACCACCAGTTCCAGTCCGGTTCATGTATCACTCCTGGATTCTCTGCATTGCCTGCACTATGTTTCTGTTTCAATCAACAATTTATATTTCACTATGCTCCTGACTCCACAGCTATCATTACAGGTATCCAGTTACATAACAATGGGACAGAAACGAGGGCTTTCCAGATAATTTGGTTTCTGTTCTAATTTCACCCTAGAAACGGGCAATGTCAGACCACATAATTACATAAAATATAAATTACACAAATGACACTATTTACTCTATTTCCTAGAGACATATATATTACATACATGCACTACCATTCAACAGTTTGGGGTCACTTAGAAATGTCCTTATTTTTGAAAGAAAAGCACTGTTTTTTTCAATGAAGACAACTTTAAATTAATCAGAAATACATTGTTAATGTGGTAAATGACTATGCAAGCTGTAAACGTCTGTTTTTTAAAGGAATATCTACATAGGTGTATAGAGGCCCATTTCCAGCAACCATCACGCCAGTGTTCTAATGGTACATTGTGTTTGCTAAGCGCGTTAGAAGACTAATGAATGATTAGAAAACCCTTGTGCAATTATGTTAGGACAGCTGAAAACGGATTTTCTCGTTAGAGAAGCTATAAAACTGGCCTTCCTTTGAGCTAGTTGAGTATCTGGAGCATCACATTTGTGGGTTCGATTATACTCCCCAAATGGCCAGAAGAGAACTTTCATGTGAAACTCGAGTCTATTCTTGTTCATAGAAATGAAGGCTATTCCATTTGAGAAATTGCCAAGAAACTAAACATTTCCTACAAAGGTATGTACTACTCCCTTCAGAGAACAGCACAAACAGGCTCTAACCAAAGTAGAAAGAAAAGTGGGAGGCCCCGGTGCACAACTGTGCAAGAAGACAAGTACATTAGAGTCTCTACTTTGAGAAATAGACGCCTCACAAGCCCTCAACTGGCAGCTTCGTTAATTGGTACCCGCAAAACGCCAGTGTCAACGTCTAGAGTGAAGAGGCGACTCCGGGATGCTGGCCTTCTAGGCAGAGTGGCCAAGAAGTCATATCTGAGACTGGCCAATGTAAGGAAAAGATTAATGTGGGCAAAAGAACACAGACATTGGACAGAGGAAGATTGAAAAAAAGTGTTATGGACAGACGAATCGAAGTTTGAGGTGTTTGGATCACACAGATGAACATTTGTGAGACACAGAACAAGTGAAAAGATGCTGGAAGAGTGCCTGACGCCATCTGTCAAGCATGGTGGAGGTAATGTGATGGTCTTTGGCTGGTTTGGTGCTGGTAAAGTGGGAGATTTGTACAAGGTAAAAGGGATTTTGAATAAGGAAGGCTATCACTTCAGTTTGCAACGCCATGCCATACCCTGTGGACAGGGCTTGATTGGAGCCAATTTCCTCCTCCAACACGACAATGACCCAAAGCACACCTCCAAATTATGCAAGAACTATTTAGGGAAGAAGCAGACAGCTGGTATTCTGTCTATAATGGAGTGGCCAGCGTAGTCCCCAGATCTCAACCCCATTGAGCTGTTGTGGGAGCAGCCAGACCGTATGGTACGCAAGAAGTGCCCATCAAGCCAATCCAACCTGTTGGAGGCGTTTCGGGAAGCGTGGGGTGAAATTTCTTCAGATTACCTCAACAAATTAATAGCTAGAATGCCAAAGGTCTGCAATGCTGTAATTGCTGCAAAAGGAACATTCTTTGACGAAAGCAAAGCCTGAAGGACAAAATTATTATTTCAAATAAAAATCATTATTTCTAACCTTGCCAATGTCTTGACTATATGTTCTATTCATTTTGCAACTCATTGATAAATAAAAGTCAGTTTTCATGTAAAACACGAAATTGTCTAGGGTGACCCCAAACTTTTGAATGGTAGTGTACATAGAAATAACATCCATGCATAAATACATACATAATCAGAATGGGACATTGCTGAGGTTTTGTCACAAACTCTGGGAGTGATTCCTGAAATCCTCCATAACTCTCTCCTGGGACATGGCCAATACGTTATCATTCCTCGCACAGATAAATTAGTGTTCCTGCTAGGCTGGTTTAGCGGGGCGCGGCACCCTGCTCTCCTTCTGGAGGGCAAAAAGCACCCTGCCCTCCAGAAGGAGGGCAAAAAGCGCCCTGCCCTCACAGCCTGCGGGTGCCGTCTTCACCATCTGGTCGCAGTGTCCCGCGGGTGGATAAATGTGCGGTGACCCGGTCACCGCCGGAGAATAGACGCCGGGTGCATGCGCCCAGCATCTATTCTCCCTGTCTGCAGCGCTTGGGGGCTGCCCGGCGTGTCCGTAAGTGCCGGGCACACCCCCAAGAGTGACAAAAAGGGGACGCGTCTTATAGACACGCCCCCTTTCAATGGCCACACCCCCTTTTCGGGTGCTCGCACAAAAGTGCCCTCTCTAGCTCCGGCGCCCTGCCAGCCGCCGGAGCTAGAGTGAACACAATATATGAGACATTGTTCCATTATAAAGACTCCCGATGGCTGATCATTACCGCTATATGCTCCTTATTGCGCCTGTATATGCCACTAATAAATTATCTGGTTTCCAAAGCAAAAGACCTAAGAAATTCAGCACCCTGGAATTTTTTCACAGCAACTGTGAGGAACACAGACGGGGCCTGGATCGCTTAGAGCAGCTGTGAGGAACACACACGGGACCTAGATCGCTCAGAGCAGCTGTGAGGAACACAGACGGGACCTACATCGCTCAGAGCAGCTTTGAGGAACACAGACTGGACCTGGATCGCTCAAAGCAGCTGTGAGGAAAACAGACGGCCCTAGATCGCTCAGAGCAGCTTTGAGGAACACAGACGTGATCTAGCTTGTTCAGAGCAGCTGTGAGGAATACAGACAAGACGTGGATCGCTCAGAGCAGTTTTGAGGAACACAGACGGTACCTAGATCGATCAGAGCAGCTGTGAGGAATACAGAACCTGGATTACTCAGAGCAGCTGTGAGGAACACAGATGAGACCAATTGGAATATAAAGAGGAGACAAGGAAACCCGAAAACAGAGAGAGAGAAGATACTGGAGAGAAGATAAGTACTGGAAGGAACATGTGCCACCACCAAAAAGATGAACAGAAAGAAATAATAAGCAATCTTTCTGATCAAGTCCTCAATAAGGCCCAAATTCAAACTTTGCTCTTACATATACAATGGGGCACAGCCAATGGGACGTATCCAATGGGAAGGCTATTTACAGCTGTTTGCAAGAAAACGATTATTACACCAGTTTTACTCTAATAGAGAACACAGCACAAATATAACAGCAAGGACCCTAGCAAAGACCAGGCGTGCTCCACATGAGAATTAGTGCTGCGAACAGGGACCTACTGTGGAAACCAAATTAAGCTACAGAAAATTATAAAAAATATTGAAAAACCAAAAATCCAAATTGTATCAAGATTTTACCATCTGTCTATTGGTTACTGTTATCATGGATGTTATCTCCACGGAACTGGACTCATTACAGCCACATAGGAGGAGCTGAACATCTAAGATCTAACAAAGAGAAGAAACCTCAGCTGTGAGAGAGATACAAAAATGGAGAAATATTATCATGAAGCCGTCCAGGAAGGATGGGAAAGCGGTACTATGGCCAACGACAATGTGCAATAGGGAAGCAGCGAGAGAAACCTCTATGATATAAGCGGCTATGAGGAACCCTACCAATAACTGTACACGGACACAAGGTGGCAGCAGAGACCATCAGAGCAGGGTCAATGTATAATAGGGAAGCAGCGAGAGAAACCTCTATGATGTAAGCGGCTATGAGGAACCACAGACACAAGGTGGCAACAGAGATTATCAGAGCAGGGGCAATGTATAATAGGGAAGCAGCGAGAGAGACCATCCAGTAGATACATACACAGCGCGTGCCCACCATCGCTATTACTTACACACTTTTATTATACACTCATCTTTATTATTATAGGCTTGAGCAACTATTTCACTCATAACGCTAATTTTTATCTATAAATACTTGTATAATTTAATTATTTACAGTCACGACAACCAGCAAGCACTTACTACTAACATACCTGAAAAGCATTAATACACAGATTACATTTACATGACATGATATTATCCGTTTAGTCTCACAAGTTACTTATCCACATCCTCAGACTTGTTTATAACGGTGTAACCATGTAATAGGCGTTGTAGCATGTGATGTAACCGCAATCAGCTGTGCTTCAGTAGACAAGGTCCCCGAAAACGCCACCCGCTGTGTCCCTCAGTTTTTCAGAGGCGATCTGATCTATATATATAGTGTTCCCTCTAGCTCCGGCGGGAGGCAGGGCGCTGGAGCTAGAGAGGGCATGCCCGTGCACGCGCCGAAGGCGCGCGTGCGACCGAGAAGGGGGCGTGGCCATCGGAAAAGGGGGCGTGTCTATAAGACGCGTCCCCTTTTTGTCACTCTTGGGGGCGTGCCCAGCACTTACGGACACGCCGGGCAGCCCCCAAGCCCTGCAGACAGGGAGAATAGATGCCGGGCGCATGCGCCCGGCGTCTATTCTCCGGCGGTGACCGGGTCACCGCATGTTTCTCCACCCGCGGGACACTGCGTCCCGCGGGTGAGAACGGCTCCCGCAGGCTGTGAGGGCAGGGCGCTTTTTGCCCTCCTCCTGGAGGGCAGGGCGCTGCACCCCGCTAAAACAGCCTAGCGGGAACGCTAATATATATATATATGCAAAACGAATGCCCTCTGACTCCCTGTACCACCCTGCAATACTGCAGCAGTCTGTGACCGATGACATCACTTCCGGAATCACACCCCAGAATACTGTGCAAAAGTAATTCTGGAGCGCATGTACCAGGGACAGATATTTGGCTGATCTCAGCAAGTACAGAGATTAGCTGCAGCAGGGGGCACTGATCATCAGGTAAGTTCTGCATGTGGGGGAGTATTGCCCATGGGGGGCGAGGGGTAATACTCCCAACAGGGTCCAGTGTTCACTCTAGCTCCGGCGGCAGGCAGGGCGCCAGAGCTAGAGAGGGCAAGTATGTGCGCGCGCCGAAGGCGTGGCCATGAAAAGGGGGCATGTCTATAAGACGCGTCCCCTTTTCGTCATACTTGGGGGCGTGCCCGGCACTTACGGACACGCCGGGCAGCCCCCAAGCGCTGCAGACAGGGAGAATAGATGCCGGGCGCATACGCCCGACGTCTATTCTCCGGCGGTGACCGAGTCACCGCACATTTCTCCACCCGCGGGACACTGCGTCCTGCGGGTGAAGACGGCACCCGCAAGCTGTGAGGGCACGGCGCTTTTTGCCCTCCTTCTGGAGGGCAGGATGCTTTTTGCCCTCCAGAAGGAGAGCAGGGCGCCGCGCCCCGCTAAAACAGCCTAGCGGGAACGCTAGGAGTCTACAAGCACCAGGGATGGGGGGTAATACTCCAATAAAGTCATTTGGGGAGGAAAGGTAAAAGGGTGGGCAAAATAGGATGACAGTTTATCCTCACCAGGAATATAATTATAGTCCTTGTTATTCCTGAAGTCAATACAAGTTGATCTTTTTGGTCAGGAAAGTTGTGAGGTCTGGTTTTCGGCACATGGTGGTTCCTTGTTGTGTCCTGGACATCACTATATAATAATAATACCACATAACAGTGGGCCTGATTCCATATGGATCACTATTGTAATTCCAGCTGTGAATGCTATCGCAATGCCGTCACACAGCCATCATAGAGACCCCCACTACCGCTATCTCACATCCATAATAGCTTGCAGTCCTGCATATACATCAGACACATCGGACCCTCTGACCACTCCCCTCACCAACCCCAAAACACTGATCTGAAGTCACTCACTCTGCGATGGCTTTGTATCTGCATGAGTGATTGCAGAGCAATAGCAATGTTAACTCACACACGCTCTCAGCGATGCAAACGCATGCGAAGTGCGCACCATCGACCGAGCAGCGTACGCTATCGCAAAAGCAATCCATTCTGAATCAGGCCCAGTGTGTGCTGGGACATGTGTTATCCACCACATATATCACTGTACGGTCCCCTCTCCCCTACATAATAATAATACCACATATCAGTGTGTGCTGGGAGCTGTGTTATTCCCCCTCATATATCACTGTACACTCCCCTCTCCCCTACATAATAATAATACCACATATCAGTGTGTGCTGGGAGCTGTGTTACTCCCCCTCATATATCACTGTACAGTCCCCACTCCCCTACATAGTAATAATACCACATATCAGTGTGTGCTGGGAGCGGTTTTATTCCCCCTCATATATCACTGTACAGTCCCCTCTCCCCTACATAATAATAATACCACATATAAGTGTGTGCTGGGACCTGTGTTATCCACCACATATATAACTGTACTGTCCCCGCTCCCCTACATAGTAATAATACCACATATCAGTGTGTGCTGGGAGCGGTTTTATTCCCCCTCATATATCACTGTACAGTCCCCTCTCCCCTACATAATAATAATACCACATATCAGTGTGTGCTGGGACCTGTGTTATCCACCACATATATCACTGTACTGTCCCCACTCCCCTACATAGTAATAATACCACATATCAGTGTGTGCTGGGAGCGGTTTTATTCCCCCTCATATATCACTGTACAGTCCCCTCTCCCCTACATAATAATAATACCACATATCAGTGTGTGCTGGGACCTGTGTTATCCACCACATATATCACTGTACTGTCCCCACTCCCCTACATAGTAATAATACCACATATCAGTGTGTGCTGGGAGCCGTTTTATTCCCCCTCATATATCACTGTACAGTCCCCTCTCCCCTACATAATAATAATACCACATATCAGTGTGTGCTGGGACCTGTGTTATCCACCACATATATAACTGTACTGTCCCCACTCCCCTACATAGTAATAATACCACATATCAGTGTGTGCTGGGAGCTGTGTTATTCCCCCTCATATATCACTGTACAGTCCCCTCTACCCTATATAATAATAATACCACATATCAGTGTGTGCTGGGAGCTGTGTTATTCCCCCTCATATATCACTGTACGGTCCCCTCTCCCCTATATAATAATACCACATAGTGTGTGCTGGGAGCTGTGTTATTCCCCCTCATATATCACTGTACAGTCCCCTCTCCCCTATATAATAATAACACCACACATCAGTGTGTGCTGGGAGCTGTGTTATTCCCCCTCATATATCACTGTACGGTCCCCTCTACCCTATATAATAATAATACCACATATCAGTGTGTGCTGGGAGCTGTGTTATTCCCCCTCATATATCACTGTACGGAATCAGTATGAAATACCGGCGGCCCTGTGGCCGACAGTTCGAATCCCGTCAGCGCCTGGCCGACAAAAGCAGAGATCCCGGCAGCGGAAGCCCGACAGCGCTGGAAATCCCGATCGTGGATAGGTATCTACTAACCTAACCTAACCCCCTAACCTTCCTTAGGGGTGCCTAACCCTAACCTCTCCCCCCAAGTGCCTAACCCTAATCCCCCCTCTAAGTGCCTAACCCTAACCCCCCGCTTCCCCGCTGCCTAAACGTAAGTCCCCCGGGGGTGCCTAACCCTAACCCTCCCTCCCCTTAGCCTAACCCTAAGTCCCCCCCGGGTACCCTAAACCTAACCCTCCCCCCCCCCCGAGGCTGTCCGCTGGCGGCGCCCGGCATCCCTTCGATTGGGATGCCGGGCGCCGGTCTCCCGGCGTCGGGTAAATGACAGGCGTCTAGATATAGACGCTGGTCATTTATCCCACGCCGGGATAAAGCAATCGGGAAGCCGGCTGTCGGGATTAAGACAGTCGGTTTTCCGATTGCATCCCACTGTTCAGTCCCCTACCCCTATATAATACCACATATCAGTGTGTGCTGGGAGCTGTATTATTCCCCCTCATATATCACTGTACAGTCCCCTCTCCCGTATATAATAATAATACCACATATCAGTGTGTGCTGGGAGCTGTGTTATTCCCCCTCATATATCACTGTACGGTCCCCTCTCCCCTATATAATAATAATAATACCACATATCAGTGTGTGCTGGGAGCTGTGTTATTCCCCCTCACATATCACTGTACGGTCCCTTCCCCCTATATAATAATACCACATATCAGTGTGTGCTGGGAGCTGTGTTATTCCCCCTCATATATCACTGTACAGTCCCCTCCCCCTATATAATAATAATATAATATATACAGTAACAGGACACGATACCTGGCTCCGGCTGTCAGGAATGTCTATGACAAAATGGCAGCTAAAGCCCCTGTGGCCCCGCCCCCTCTGCTCTGTGACTGGGAAACTATAAGAATATGGCCGACGGTCACCGTACATGAGGGCACCATTAGACTATTTGGCTGTTACTCTAGTGATGAAGCTGTGAGCGGCAGGTGCAGGTGGCTGCTTAGTTACAGAACGTCCTTCCTACTGTGTGCCGTCTGATTGGCTACTCGCTGCTGCCAATCACTGCACTGAGGGTTGAAAGAGGAGGGCGCTCGTTACGATACAGGGTCGGGGCTGGCGGTAGCCATAGCTACACGGAAGTGGAGAGGGGCGTGGTTATGTAGAGGGGCGTTTCTCCTACTATGAATTCCGGGTGAGAGGAAGGAAGTGGCAGCAGGTAATGGTAGTTACTAATATTATACAGCTACTTATTATACCCATAGAACAGATTGTTGTCATCTTAGAACACAGGTGGAGCATCCTTCTCTGCATTATTGTCATACATGTGGTGCAGACTCTGGTGTTACATATGATACAGTTGTAGCAGACATCAGTTTTAGATATAGTAAAGGTGGAGCAGACCGTGGTGTTACATATAATACAGGTGGAGCAGACCCTGGTGTTACATATAGTGCAGCTGGAGCAGACCCTGGTGTTACATATAGTGCAGCTGGAGCAGACCCTGGTGTTACATATAGTACAGCTGGAGCAGACCCTGGTGTTACATATAGTACAGCTGGAGCAGACCCTGGTGTTGCATATAATACAGCTGGAGCAGTCTCTGCTCGGTGGGTAACATACTATAGAGAAAGGGAGGTGTCCGGTGCACTCAGCCCCCCCCCCCCCCTATACAGAACGTATCAGCTGTAGCTGGCTGTCAGTACCCTCAGTAGGTGGTTATTAGTGTTACATATAATACAGCTGGAGCAGACCCTGGTGTTACATATAATACTGGTGGAGCAGACCCTGGTGTTACATATAATACAGCTGGAGCAGTCACTGCTCGGTGGGTAACAGACTATAGAGAATGGGAGGTGTCCGGCGCACTCAGACCCCCCCCATACAGAACGTAGCAGCTGTAGTTGGCGGTCAGTACCCTCAGTAGGTGGTTATTAGTGTTACATATAATACAGCTGGAGCAGACCCTGGTGTTACATATAATACTGGTGGAGCAGACCCTGGTGTTACATATAATACAGCTGGAGCAGTCACTGCTCGGTGGGTAACAGACTATAGAGAATGGGAGGTGTCCGGAGCACTCAGACCCCCCCCATACAGAACGTAGCAGCTGTAGCTGGCGGTCAGTACCCTCAGTAGGTGGTTATTAGTGTTACATATAATACAGCTGGAGCAGACCCTGGTGTTACATATAATACTGGTGGAGCAGACCCTGGTGTTACATATAATACAGCTGGAGCAGTCACTGCTCGGTGGGTAACAGACTATAGAGAAAGGGAGGTGTCCGGAGCACTCAGACCCCCCATACAGAACGTAGCAGCTGTAGCTGGCGGTCAGTACCCTCAGTAGGTGGTTATTAGTGTGGAAGTGACAGAATACACAGAGAGACACCATAGTGTACACCGGGTGATGTATAAGATGCACAGACGTCCTCTGTAATAGGCCCTGCTGAGTCCTCACCTGTCTGAGGCTTTCTTAGCTTTATTTTCATTCCTATAATTATCACCAACCTGTTTGGAGCTAACTCTGCTCCCAGCACTTTATCTCTTACTACCCTGTGAGTAGGGACCAGTGTTTCCCAGTCCTCAGGGAACCATAACAGTGCATGTTTACCAGGTCTCCTCACAGAATCCCCAGTGAGATAATTATCACCAACCTGTTTGGAGTTCCCTCCGCTCCCCGCACCTTCTCTTTTACTAGCCTTTGTGTGGGTGTGGTATAAGTGATAGACAGTAATTAGATAGACAATGTCTAGATGGACAGTCAATAGTTCAAAAGTTCGACAGGGACAAAAGTCAGACAAACTAAATTTCAACATGTAAAAAGGTCAACAGGTACAAAAGTTCGACACAAAAATGGTCGACACATTTTTTTTTTGTTGCTTTTTAGCCCTAATCTTCACCCTAACTTTCCCCTGGTGCCTAACACTAACCGTCTGGGTAAGTGCCTAACACTAACCGTGGGGGTAAGTGCCTAAACCTAACCCTAATAAAATAAAAAAGTGTCAACCATTTTAATGGCGACCTTTTGTACCTGTCGACCTTTTTACATGTCGAACTTTAATGTGTCTGACTTTTGTACCTGTCGAACTTTTGTCCCTGTAACTATTGACTGTCTAACTTTTAGTGTCTATCTAGACATTGTCTATCTAATTACTGTCTATCTGTAGTCCGGAACTACCTGTGTTTAGGGACCAGCGTTTACCCGCACCACTCCTCAGGGAACCACGACATTGCGTGTTTTCCAGATCTCACAGAATCCACAGTGAGATAATTAGCACCTGTTAGGGACACCTGGGGCCTGGAAATGGGAAACACTGATCTTCAGTGTGTAAGTGATTACCTTCCAAGAAATGCTTCAGCCTCTTCCCTATGCTACATAAACATGGCTGGCAGGATTGTCACATATGGAACGAACATCCTACAGTGGTAGGCTAACTGTGGATTCCAGCATGACAGGGCATGCTGGGACTTAATATGTACACACACTGTACAATATTATTCACAATCTGGCCGTTTTCGATGCATTGGAATGACAGATCGTGCATATAGATCCACCGATACCTGTTAAAGAAAACCATACCATACTGACCTCTTCCTATGCGTGGATCATGTCCTCTTCCATCCATGTATTCATCCAGGGTTTTGGTAAAAAAAAAATGACAATTACCTGGACCACCGAACTCTAAGGACAGTACTACCTGAATGACGGCTCAGTGGCTGAGAGAGGCAAGCCTTACGCCTCTCAGCCAATGAGCGGTTCCCACCATTGAAGTCATTGGCTGAGAGGCAGAAGGCCTTTTTTTATTTTTCACTTTGTATTCATTGTTTTAACACAGATTCACGGGCGGATCTCACTGATACGTCCATGGATCTGTGTCTTAGTGATTTTTTTTTTTTACAAAGGTGCTTGTAGCAGGGATCTCCCTGATCCGTGCATGTATCTGTCTGCTATCGGGCACAATCTACTGATCTGCAAATCGTTAGATCGTGCACGATAGACCTTCTGTCACATTGTGCATCGTGTCCTTGAGTGCCAGGGAGCTGCCGGGGAGAGTTCAAGGGAAATCGCTAATGAGATTGTATCGTTACCTCCATCGTTCTGTGTGTAGGGGCCTTTATGGTTTCCTTACAGCTGCGGATCCACATACTGTATAACACTGCTGACTCTCAGTAATTATTACAGATGTGGGAGCAGGGAAATAAGATGGGTGATTGTACACAAGTCGCCCAGATATTAGGAGACAGAGGAATAGGGCAGTAGTGGGGGAGAGAGGCTGGGCTGGGAGATGTGGTGCACTATCGGAGGGTGTATAATGGGGGAGGGGGAGCAGAGAAGTAGGGTAAGATGATGGGGGCAAAGACTTTATCCTAGGTTACTGGGGAGAATGACCTGAGGGTGGAATGAGGAGGAAAAGGTGGGTGGGCTGTGAGGGATCTGACCTGGGGAAATATCTTGTCATATGGTGTTGTGTACTTGTGTATATTATACTATGTGTAGTAATCACTGGTTATCAGGTGTTTGACCTATGTATAGTAATCAGTGTGATCAGTGTGTATCAGGTGTATGCTATCAGGGTGACCTGTGTATAGTGATCAGTATGTATCAGATGTGTGATATCAGGGTGACCTGTGTATAGTGATCAGTGTGTATCAGGTGTGTGATCTGTGTATAGTGATCAGTGTTACCTGTGTATAGTGATAAGTGTGTATCAGGTGTGTGATATCAGTGTGATCTGTGTATAGTGATCAGTGTGTACCGGGTGTGTGATATCAGTGTGACCTATATATAGTAATGATCAGTGTGTATCAGGTGTGTGATATCTGTGTGATCTGTGTATAGTGATCAGTGTGTATCAGGTGTGTGATATCTGTGTGATCTGTGTATAGTGATCAGTGTGTATCAGGTGTGTGATATCAGTGTAACCTGTGTATAGTGATCAGTGTGTATCAGGTGTGTGATATCAGTGTAACCTGTGTATAGTGATCAGTGTGTATCAGGTGTGTGATATCAGTGTGACCTGTGTATAGTGATCAGTGTGTATCAGGTGTGTGATATCAGTGTGACCTGTGTATAGTGATCAGTGTGATATCAGTGTGACCTCGGGGAAGAGAGAAGGACTTAATGGTCTCTCAGTGTTTCCTGCTTGATTGTGTTACATATATTCTATAATATTTATTATAATTAGTATATTTATTCCAGGAAAACGTGAAGAACCATAGAGTCTTTGCCAGAGGTAACGTGAGGTGAGACGTGTCCTGTATAACTCACTGATCACTGAGGATGGACACTGACAGGAGTCACATGACTGAGAGGATACTAAATCTCTCCCTGGAGATCATCTACCTGCTGACTGGGGAGGTGAGGGGATAGGAGAGTGTCACAGTGACATCACTTATATTTATAATGATAATAATACAGGGACATGACTGGGGAGGTGAGGGAATCTGGGAGTGTCACAGTGACATCACTTTTATCTATAGTAATAAAATACAGGGATATGACTGGGGAGGTGAGGGGATCTGGAAGTGTCACAGTGACATCACTTATATCTATAATAATAATACAGGGACATAGCGTTCCTGCTAGGCTGTTTTAGCGGGGCGCGGCGCCCTGCCCTCCTTCTGGAGGGCAAAAAGCACCCTGCCCTCCAGGAGGAGGGCAAAAAGCGCCCTGCCCTAACAGCCTGCGGGAGCCGTTCTCACCCGCGGGACGCAGTGTCCCGGGGGTGGACAAACATGCGGTGACCCGGTCACCGCTGGAAAATATAGACGCCGGGCGCATGCGCCCGGCATCTATTCTCCCTTTCTGCAGCGCTTGGGGGCTGCCCGGCATGTCCGTAAGCGCCGGGCACGCCCCCAAGTATGACGAAAAGGGGACGTGTCTTATAGACACACACCCTTTTCATAACCACGCCCCCTTTTTGGGCGTGCGCGCGCACAGCATTGCCCTCTCTAGCTCCAGCGCCCTGCCTGCCGCCGGAGTTAGAGGGAACACTAGGGACATGACTGGGGAGGTGAGAGGGTCTGGTAGTGTCTGTCACTGTGACATCACTTATATATATATATATATAGTAATAATACAGGGAAATGACTGGGGAGCTGACGGGATCTGGGAGTGTCACAGTGACATCACTTTTTTATTTATATATATATATATATATATATATATATATATAGTAATAATACAGGGACATGACTGGAGAGGAGAGAGGATCTGGTAGTGTCACATTGACCACTTATATCTATAGTAATAATACAGAGACATGATGGGGGAGGTGAGGGGATTTGGGAGTGTCAAAGTGACATCACTTAATGTGATAATTTATAACGCATTCAGAAATGGGCTCACTTGAAATAGAATGCGGCAGGCAATTATCGGTCTGTGTCCCAGTTTGCTCCTCCAGCAATCAGGTAACAAGAGTACCTTGGTACTTCCTCTCCTCCACTACTCAGGATTACACAGTAGTGAAGAAGACATCCGTTGAGTGTGAGACACCCAGCAGCCGTCCCCGTGTGTCAGGAGGACTGAGCAGGACCCAGAGCCCCATCACGGTGCCTCCACCTACCTCAGTGATACATGAGAGACACAATGACCAGAAGATCCTGGAGCTCACCAACAAGATCATTCATCTGCTGACTGGAGAGGTGACTGCTGGGAATGGACATTATACAGTAACACCAGGGGATGTGTCTGGGTGATGACTGGAGAGGTGACTGCTGGGAATGGGACATTATACAGTAACACCAAGGGATGTGTCTGTGTGATGACCGGGGAGGTGACTGCTGGGAATGGGACATTATACAGTAACACTAGGGGATGTGTCTGGGTGATGACTGGAGAGGTGACTGCTGGGATTGGGACATTATACAGTAACACCAGGGCATGTGTATGGATGATGACTGTATCATTGTGTGTGTCAGGTTCCTATAAGGTGTCAGGATGTCACTGTCTGTGTCTCCATGCAGGAGGAGGAGTATATAAAGGAACACAAGGGTCTGTACAAGGACGTGATTATGGAGAATCACCGTCCCCCCACATCACTGGGTAAGAGGAAACTGTCATTTATTGTACAGGTATGAGGGCCTCCTATATACACACATCATCTAATAATCACATATATACAATGTACTCAGTCACTGTGTGTCTCCTACAGATGGATCTGGTAACAGAAATACCCCAGAGAGATGTCCCCATTCTCATTATTCCCAGGATTTTACAGAGGAGAATAACAGGATCCCACAGGAGCATCAGGTAGGTGGGATTAGGGTCTCGCCAATCTATGTGTTTTCTAATATACTCGTATTGTGCTGTTTACTCTCAATGGAATCAGACGTTATTATTTTATGGGTAATTTAGAGTGAAGTTCTGACTAATATTGAGGCAGAAGATATAGAGGGAGAAGAAGAGACGTATGTGACTGATATGAAGGCAGAAGATATAGAGGGAGAAGAAGAGACATATGTGACTGATAATAAGGCAGAAGATATAGAGGGAGAAGAAGAGACGTATGTGAGTGGTGATCAGCAGTGTAAGGAGGAGGAAATCCCTACAAATATCAGCACAGGTGAGTAATAAACACTTACTACAGAAACTCATCACATACTCACCTTGCTCAGTGATTACATCAATCTCTTATCCTACACCCTCCTCTATCAGTGCAAACTAATGAGGGAAATTAATCTGCAGAGTTGGAGAGTCAGGAGCCATCAGCCCCTCTTATAATCCTGCTCTCCCCCTCACATCATGTCACTGTGTGTTACCAGCCCAGAGATCTGACCAGTCTCCTCTCCACACACTCTGGTATATCTCATACATCAGGAGCCGTCAGCCCCTATTATACTCCTGCTCTCCCCCTCACATCATGTCACTGTGTGTTACCAGCCCAGAGATCTGACCAGTCTTCTCCCCACACTCTCTGGTGTATCTCATACATCAGGAGCCATCAGCCCCTATTATACTCCTGCTCTCCCCCTCACATCATGTCACTGTGTGTTACCAGCACAGAGATCTGACCAGTCTCCTCCCCACACTCTCTGGTGTATCTCATACATCAGGAGCCATCAGCCCCTATTATACTCCTGCTCTCCCCCTCACATCATGTCACTGTGTTACCAGCCCAGAGATCTGACCAGTCCCCTCCACACACTCTCTGGTGTATCTCATACATCAGGAGCCATCAGCCCCCATTATAGTCCTGCTCTCCCCTCACATCATGTCACTGTGTGTTACCAGCCCAGAGATCTGACCAGTCTCCTCCCCACACTCTCTGGTGTATCTCATACATCAGGAGCCATCAGCCCCTATTATACTCCTGCTCTCCCCCTCACATCATGTCACTGTGTATTACCAGCCCAGAGATCTGACCAGTCTCCTCCCCACATATTCTGGTGTATCTTATACATCAGGAGCCATCAGCCCCTATTATACTCCTGCTCTACCCCTCACATCATGTCACTGTGCATTACCAGCCCAGAGATCTGACCAGTCTCCTCCCCACACTCTCTGGTGTATCTCATACATCAGGAGCCATCAGCCCCTATTATACTCCTGCTCTCCCCCTCACATCATGTCACTGTGTGTTACCAGCCCTGAGATCTGACCAGTCTCCTCCCCACACTCTCTGGTGTATCTCATACATCAGGAGCCATCAGCCTCTGTTATACTCCTGCTCTCCTCCTCACATCATGTCACTGTGTGTTACCAGCCCAGAGATCTGACCAGTCTCCTCCCCACACTCTCTGGTGTATCTCATACATCAGTAGCCATCCGTCCCTATTATACTCCTGCTCTCCCCCTCACGTCATGTCACTGTCTCCTTCCCGCACTCTCTGGTGTATCTCGTATATCAGGAGCCATCCCGGTACCTCAATGTGGAGCGGGGATTAAGTCCGGTGGCTGTGGTGATGCAGACAGACTGTGCAGCCAGAGTTACTGTATTCGGGAGCCTAGTCCCAGTCTGCAGGGCTACGAGCTCCCGAATGCTATGGAACTAGAGCCTAGCTCACAGTCCCCACCACTGAAAGAGTTAAGCTCCAGCGCTAGTTTCTGGGGCTTGTGTTGGATAAATACTACATATAATATCTATGGCTGTGTGCAGGTCATTGGTATAAAAGCCTGATACAGTGTAATATGTAAAAGTAACATTGCACTTACCTCTTCCCTGGTGATCTAGGGGGATTTGGATCCCTTTGTGGGCGGCTGGTCCCCCTCCCATGGAATCAGAGTGACCTCCCATGCAGCCTCCTGCAGCAGAGTGACATGAGGAGATGCAGGGAGAGCAGCCAGCACAGCCAGCTGATTGGTTTCTCTGAGCTCCAAAGAGCTGACACTCGGTGGCCAATAGACTGCTGTCTGGGGATCTTTTCTCCCTACATCTAGTCCCAAATTCAGACAGGGGAGGTGATAAGGTCTCCTAGCAGAATTCTGGAAGTAAAGTTTTAGACGTCACAATCCCCCCTCCAGACTTGTTGGCACCTGGGCTGTGGCTAACTCTACATGTGGTCTCAGGCACAGAAGAGTGACCACTCCCTACTGTACACTAGGGACAATGATAAATGTGTGCATGTACAGCATATGCACTTAGCTGGATTGGTTAAATGACCAGGGCAGGCTTCCCCCTGTGGTATTCTGTGTTAGAACTGTGTAATAAGGGTGCCTGTGAACCCTGAGTATATGGAGTCTGGAACATCAAGAAGGATTGTACTTCTGCAACATTTTGTATGCTGTGATTGCCCCAAGCACCTTCAGCAATGGGAATTGTCTCTTTCAAGACGTTTGAGCAATAAACATTTTGCCTTTAGACGCCTGCATCTGCTTGTATCCTGTGACCACCAGAATAGGGCAAAATGCTATTCCATTCTCCAGCTGTTCTGGATTGAGGCCATGTCTCATAGCTGAAACCCTCTGTCAGATCTCCGTGTAGACTAGTCCATACTAAGAGACCATTGGGAATTAGTCGGCACTGCCCAGGAAGCGTTGCAGCAGTGTGTCCACACGTACCCAGAAGAAGCCAGCTCCAGGTGCTGGTAATAGGGGCATGGGAGGAGTAGTTCCAGGTGCTGGTAATAGGAGCGTGGGAGAAGTAGTTCCAGGTACCGGTGTTGGAGCCTGGCGGTGGCAGCGAGTTTCCCGCCCACTAGGCAGTGGGAGGAGTCAGTAATAGCGCAGTCACTGCCGGTGAGAGGGAATCCCTAGGAGTGGTGGAGTAAGCTGACTCGGGTTACTCAGGGATCAGTAATCACCCTCTATTCTATCATGTTATACATCTGTGATCACCTGGCAGAGTAAGCTCATCCAGTCACAGACGGCCTTACTGATAAAGGGCCCATTTATGGACTGACCCTACATGCCGCCCAGTATATTGTGTCCTGCACAGGGGACTCTAATCACCACTGACCAGACTGTCTGTAACTTCTTATTCTGTGCTGGTAGTAACAATGGTCACACGCTGCTAGCTCTGCGGGTGGTTGTTCCCGCTTGTAATCTGTGCCGACTCCTTCCTGCTGGTTATGTTACTGTCACCTCAGCATCTAATGATCACATATACAGAATGTACTCAGTCACTGTGTGTCTCCTACAGATGGAGCCAGTAACAGTAATACCCCAGAGAGATGTCCCCGTCCTCTGTATTCCCAGCACTGTACAGAGGAGAATCACAGGACCCCACAGGAGCATCAGGTAATATAGGTTCTTCCTAAGGATCCAAATTCCAAAGTGACTTTTTATTAATGAATTAATCTGCTTCTAATTGATTGTCATTTTTCTATTATACTATTTATTCTCAAATAATGTGCTCAGACAGTATTAAAGTGTTTTCTTCTTCATTGCCATAGAGGACACAGGGACAACGCTCGTCTGGGGCTGTGCAATAGGACTGCTCACCAGACAGTTAATCTTCTTTGACTTCAGGGCAGCCCAGCCTCCTCCCCCTATACCCCGCCCCCAGCTCCAGGCAGCCCAGCCTCCTCCCCTATACCCCGCCCCCAGCTCCAGGCAGCCCAGCTTCCTCCCCTATACCCTGCCCCCAGCTCCAGGCAGCCCAGCCTCCTCCCCTATACCCTGCCCCCAGCTCCAGGCAGCCCAGCCTCCTCCCCTATACCCCGCCGCCAGCCCTAGGCAGCCCAGCTTCCTCCCCTATACCCTGCCCCCAGTTCCAGGCAGCCCAGCTTCCCCCCCTATACCCTGCCCCCAGTTCCAGGCAGCCCAGCTTCCCCCCCTATACCCTGCCCCCAGCTCCAGGCAGCCCAGCCTCCTCCCCTATACCCCGCACCCAGCCCCAGGCAGCCCAGCTTCCTCCCCTATACCCTGCCCCCAGCTCCAGGCAGCCCAGCCTCCTCCCCTATACCCTGCCCCCAGCTCCAGGCAGTCCAGCCTCCTCCCCTATACCCTGCCCCCAGCTCCAGGCAGCCCAGCCTCCTCCCCTATACCCTGCCCCCAGCCTCCTCCCCTATACCCTGCCCCCAGCTCCAGGCAGCCCAGCCTCCTCCGCTATACCCCTCCCCCAGCTCCAGGCAGCCCAGCCTCCTCCCCTATACCACACCCCCAGCTCCAGGCAGGCCAGTTCTCATTTTGTGCCGGCAGGAGCCGGGCACCCTTCTAACATTGGTCCCATATCTTTATTTTATTTTTTACATTTTATTCTAATTGAGTGAGTAAAGCTGACGCTCCACCAACCGCTGGCTTCGGTAGCCGTGGTGCTGGCAACTGGGTCAGCGACCTCGTCCGTGTACTCCTCTAGCACAGAGGACCCCAGCTGCAGCCGTCACCAGGGAGAATCAGGTAAGGTGGCTTCCTGCAAATTCACCCACCGGCTCTAACAAGCCGTCAACACCTGGGCTCCTGTCTCCCCGTATACCTCACTCTCAGGTCAGGTTATACAGACAGTCTCCGGAGAGCTGGGCTCCTGCCTCCCTGTATACCTCACTCTCAGGTCAGGTTATACAGGCAGTCTCCGGAAAGCTGGGCTCCTGTCTCCCTGTATATCACTCTCAGGTCAGGTTATACAGACAGTCTCCGGAGAGCTGGGCTCCTGTCTCCCCGTATACCTCACTCTCAGGTCAGGTTATACAGACAGTCTCCGGAGAGCTGGGCTCCTGCCTCCCTGTATACCTCACTCTCAGGTCAGGTTATACAGGCAGTCTCCGGAAAGCTGGGCTCCTGTCTCCCTGTATATCACTCTCAGGTCAGGTTATACAGACAGTCTCCGGAGAGCTGGGCTCCTGTCTCCCTGTATATCTCACTCTCAGGTCAGGTTATACAGACAGTCTCCGGAGAGCTGGGCTCCCGCCTCCCTGTATACCTCACTCTCAGGTCAGGTTATACAGGCAGTCTCCGGAGAGCTGGGCTCCTGCCTCCCTGTATACCTCACTCTCAGGTCAGGTTATACAGGCAGTCTCCGGAAAGCTGGGCTCCTGTCTCCCTGTATATCACTCTCAGGTCAGGTTATACAGACAGTCTCCGGAGAGCTGGGCTCCTGTCTCCCTGTATATCTCACTCTCAGGTCAGGTTATACAGACAGTCTCCGGAGAGCTGGGCTCCCGCCTCCCTGTATACCTCACTCTCAGGTCAGGTTATACAGGCAGTCTCCGGAGAGCTGGGCTCCTGTCTCCCTGTATATCACTCAGGTCAGGTTATACAGACAGTCTCCGGAGAGCTGGGCTCCTGTCTCCCTGTATATCACTCTCAGGTCAGGTTATACAGACAGTCTCCGGAGAGCTGCGCTCCTGTCTCCCTGTATATCACTCTCAGGTCAGGTTATACAGACAGTCTCCGGAGAGCTGGGCTCCTCTTTCCCTGTATACCTCACTCTCATATCACTAATATGGTTTCCTTTAAGGATCCAATGGAAAGGAAGTTGGAAAGCTTCCTTAAGGCTATTTATTCCCATGCAGGTGCTATCACACCTTCGGCTATAGCTTCCGCTTGGGTGGCTAAGACCATCGGCAGTTGGAAACGACCTCTCTTCTGGTACTCCTAGGAACCAGTTATTGTTCCAAGTGGCGCATATTAAGGAGGCTGCCTCCTATCTGGACGAGGCAGCCCTTGACACTAGTATAACCTCCAAAGTGTCAGCTTCCCCCATCGCGACTAGGAGAGCCCTCTGGCTTCATTCCTGGCGTGCAGACTCTAGATTCTAAGAAGGCTATGGAGGCCCTTCTTTATTATGGGGAAATTCTTTTTGGTCCGGAATTGGACAAGGTGGTGGCATCTAAGACAGCGTTTCTACCATCTGTAGCAGCCCCTAGATTTCGAGCGTCTAATTTTCATTCTTTTCATCCACAGGGAAAGGCTAGGGGCCAGTCTTCCTCCAGGTCCCATGGTTCTTCCTCCAAGGGCTCCATACCCAAATCAAAAAGCGCTGGGCTGCCAGTGTTCCCGCCACCAAGCCTGACGACAAGACTGCATCCACACAGGGCAGGCCTCCACCTTGGGGACCCCAGCATAGGAGGCTGACTTCTGCTTTTCTCCGAGACCTGGCTGGCCAACACATCGGACCACTGGGTATGGGAGGTGGTTTCTCAGGGCTACACTCTAACCTTCTGAAGGCGTCCTCAGCCCAGTTCTTTTCCACAGGTTTTCTAGCAGATCTACAAAAAGCAAAAGCACTGCTGGAGTCATTTCACTCCCTTCTGGCCTACAAGGTAATTATTCCAGTACCCAGGGCTCAGAGAGACACGGGCTTCTATGCCAATCTCTTCTTGGTTCAGAAGTCAAGCGGTACCTTTCATCAATACTAAAGTCACTCAACCGCTTCTTGCGGATCCCCAGATTTCGTATACAATTTCTATGTTCTATCATTCTATCACTGGAATCGGGAGATTACATGGCCTACCTGGACACTCAGGATGCTTATGTACATGTTCCTATCTGGCTCAGTCACCCGTGCTTCTTCTGGTTTTGCGGTCCGGGTGGATCATTACCAATTTTGGGCTTTGCCATTTGGTCTTTCCACGGCTCCACGAAAATCATGACAGTCATGGCATCTCCTTTACAGGTGTTAGGATTCTCCATTACCTGGACGGCCTTCTTATCCTGGGCCAGTCTCCAGATGTCCTCAGTGAACATCTTCATCTGGCTCCACCTGGGGGCCTGAATGTACTTAACTGTTTAGTGAGTCAAACTTCAGGACAGGATGCGCAGATTCTTGCATCACTGCCGAGTATCCACTCTTGCATGCGGGTCATGGGCACACTTGTTTTCCACCTTTGACACCCAGTTTTCCAGTTGGCCGCTTCAGGGGGCAGTTCTGACCCGATGGAATGGATCCTATCCACATGGACATGGGCCGCCCCTTTTAGATTCAGAATTGGGTTCTGCTCCTCACCGATGCCAGTCATTTCAGGGTCAGTGAACGGTTCAGGAGACCAGCCTTCTGATCAACATTCTGGAACTCTGAATGGTCTTTCAGGCTCTGTGTCTAGTGCAACTGCTCCTCCAACATCGTCCAGTCCAGGTTCACTCCGACAACGCAATTGTCGTTGCCTACATCAACCATCAGGGAAGCATTTGCAGTTGCGGCGCCATGAAGAAGTTGAGTCGCATTATTAGCTGTGCAGAGCTTCATCTTCCAGCTTTGTCGGAGGTCTTCATTCCAGGGGTCCAGAATTGGGATGTGGACTTTCTAAGCCGCCAAGATCTTTCCCTCGATCGGGCCTTTCTTTGGACACAGGCTACCTTCTGAAGGTCGTTTCTCGGTTCCATATCAACTAGGAGATTGTCTTTCGCTGGAAGAGGCCTCTTTGGATGTGATGAGCGCCCTCCAGATCTACGTAGACCACTCTTACATCCGTAAGTCCGTTTCCATATTTGTGCTCTATGGCTTTCACAAATGGGGCTGGCTGGCTACAAAGCAGACCTTGGCCCGCTGGCTTTGTTTGACTATCTGCCACGTGTATGTGGTGACATTTCTCCCAGCACCAGCCGTGGTGACATCTCATTTCACCAGGTTGATAAGTACTTCTTGGGCAGCACGCCATGGTAGGCAGAGAATCTCTGCAGGGTGGCTACGTGGTCTTCTGTCCACGTTTCTTTTTCTATTCCTTTGACACCTTTGCCTCTGCAGACGTGGCATTTGGGTGGAGAGTTCTCAGTGCAGCTCAGGAGCATCCCCTCCCTTATGGGAATTACTTTGGGATATCCCAGATTTGTCCCTGTGTCCCTTATAGGTAGGAAGAAGAAAGGAAGATTTATGCTCTTACCTGGTTAAACCATTTTCTTCAAGTTCCATAGGGGGCACAGGGCGCCCACCCTTACGCACTTGGCTTGCGGAGGTTTGTTCTGTTTCTGGTTCCCCTGTCCATCTCTTTGTGTGTGTTTGGAGATGTGTGTCTGCCAGTCTTCCTTCTTCTCGCTCCTGCCTTGGGCTTGCTAACTCAACTGGCTTGCCTGGGCCTGGGAGTGGGGTATAGATGAGAAGGAGGCAGGGCTGCCCTAAATCAAAGAAGTGTGTAGTGCCCTATACCAGCGTTGTCCCTATTGAACTCGAAGAAAAGGATTTAATCAAGTAAGTACACAAATCTCCTCATTTGATTGTTTTGTGGGTAATTTAGGATGAAGACCTGACTGCTATTAAGGTGGAAAATATAAAGAGAGAAGAAGAGATGTATCTGACAATTATAGAGGTGGAAGATACAGAGGGAGAAGAAGAGACGTATGTGACTGATATGAAGGCAGAAGATATGCAGGGAGAAGATGAGACATATGTGACTGATATGAAGACAGAAGATATAGACGGACAAGAGACATATGTGAGAGGTGATCAGCAGTGTAAGGAGGAGGAAATCCCTACAGATATCAGCACAGGTCAGTAATAAACACTTACTACAGAATAGAGTCACATATTCTCTTTGCTCAGTCACTACAATAATCTCTTATTTCTTACCCTCCTCTGTCAGTGAACAGTTTATATTTTAGTAAAGCTAATTATAGAAGAATCATCCACAATTTATATGAGACATGGAAAGTGTAATCAGACGTGACAGAATGATGTCTAAGTCTATGAGGGATGTAATAGTAGTATATATCTAATGCAAATATGTCACTGCTTACCACACTGCTATTGGCTGCTTTCCACACTGGTTCCACCCACTGTGATGAATAAGTGCTCTGAGGTAAGTCAGTAGATGATTGTGTGATCTTACTCACTACTGTTTTCAGCTGTAATTCCAATGTGCTTTCATCTGAGGAACAGTTTGTGAGGTAAATCAATATATTTAAATGCCCTTATAAACAAATTAATAAATGTGTGTGTGTTAATATAGAGGGAGAGAGTAACAGGACAAGAAGGAGCTCATAGTGTAATAAATAAAATACCAATTGATGGGTGTAAAATAGGTAAGGATATGCTTATCTGAGTGTGGTTCCACTCAAGGGTGATGAAAGTCAGGATAATCTCTCCTTGGACACTTTTTCAACCACCTTTAATGATCTCCATATCTGGAATACAGGCCAGCACTAAGCAAACAGAGAAGACTCATGATGTAATAATTGTCACCTGGTTCTCTGCCCACACCTTCCTGATCTGTTACCGTTTCCGGCTTTCACATCGAGAAATCCATGGTTTTGGACGGAAGACGTTGCGTTTAGGTTTTTGTAAGCCTACCCTGCCCTAAGGGAAGCTTTTCAGCTTTCCGTGGTCCAGTGTCCCCCAGCTTAGATGAAAGAGAAAACAGGAATTTTGTAATAACTTTTACATCCTTTTCTCTGATTCCATCTGGGGGACACCGTGTTCCCACCGTTGCACTCTGTTGTTTTGTTGGTTGGTTCTTGCTGGTTTGTATATTACACTGTGTTGTTTCCCCTTGGTTTATCGCTACTTTTGAAGTTGTACTGATGACGAAGAGGTTGCAAAGGGGAGGAGCTACCATCTTACAGGTATACTAGTCTAATAAGTGCCAGCTCCTACGGTCCTCTCTGCTACCCATGATCCAGTGTCCCTCAGATGGAATCAGAGAAAAGGATATAACAGTAAGTACAAACATCCCATTATCCTACTCGTGTGTGCCTGACATTTATTGATGGAGAGTTGTGCTGGAAGCCACATGGCTTGTAGTAAGGGTAGCACTTGCTGATGGTGTGATATAGTCATCTCAGCAGCAGTGAGAAAATGTCCAGTGGGCCAGTGGGCGCTGTCACATGTGTTGTCTGTGCTCAGCATGGAGGACATGCACATGGGCATAGTACTATGTAAAGAGACGGAATTGTCTAGGGAACAAAGTAACAACACCTTTTTCCAAACCCTAGTGATCTGCAACCCCGTGTCATCACATTTGGTGGCAGCAGTGGGATCGCTCAAGTTAAAAGCTCAGCAGCAAGAATCAGCAGAATGGAGACAGCAGCACCAACAACGCTCGCTGAATGGGTTCTAAAATGGCATAAAAGAGCTGCCATGGTACTGGCTGGAGTAGAGGTCGTCTGCACACTCAGCAGTACCAGGAGACATTTGAGAGCCACATTGCCAGGGGCCAGGCTGTGAAACAAGCAGATTGCTGGTGGTTGTTAGCCTCACACCAAAGATGGCACTACATAAGCGTGAGGGCACCACATAGACCCTACAAAAGTGGAGACTGTGGATGAAGGAGCCCTGTTATGCCTACAACATCCTTAGGAGTCCTTTAAAGTTGCTTAGGAAGACATTCAATGGTGAAGCTAATAGATGCCTTCCTCGGATGCCTAAGGCAGGCTACAGCTCAAAGTGTGGATCAATGATCAGCCTGGAAGTCAGGAGTGGGAGAGGGGCGGCCATTTACAAGTGTGTTTGGGCCACAGTTATTTGCTACCAGAGACATGTAATTAGGAATCTGGTGGAGGATGTAAAAATTGTGACCTGCTAATCATAATTCCACCATATCCAATAGGCTATGCACTAGACTTCTCAGGTAGCATGGCCTTCTGACCCAGGTTTGGTTATAACACCAGTAAGTTTGTGCTGAGAACATGGACTAAAAAGTTGGATAGGAAAGTAAAGAAACCGGAATTGTGTAGGTGACTAAAGTTACAACGTCTTATTCCAAACCCTACCTGGACTGTACTTTTTAGCCCAGTGTTCTTTAATTACTTCATACCCTGGTGCTTATACCAGCCCTTTACTGATAATATGACATTGTATTTACATTTATGGTTATGTGTTGCCGTGTGACATTAGGTGATAGATGTTTCCATACAGAATGTTTATCCCTATGCCCTTAGGAATAGATCATACCAGAAGTACCTGTGAGGGAAATATGACATCAAGGCCAGCACAATGTGGTAAGCGGTGTATGCATTGCAGAGAGTAGCCCGGCGCCTTCCGTGCCCCGTTCGCAATGTAGCTTTCTCCTTTGTGAGTCCCGGCATCTCCTCTCTGCATCTTTTCACATCCCCCTTCAGTTATATTCTCCTTAATTTAACACAATTTAAAATACTGACATAGTTTGGACTCGAACCTGTCACCTCTGCTTTGCAGTCAGACAACATACAAATAGAGGGATTTTCTGCCACAATGGAAGCCTTTGAATTCTAACTAAATGCAGCTAATTCACATTCTCTGTAATTTAAAATACAGTCCTACCATGGATTTGAACTTGGCACCTTATACTTTGCAGTTAGTCACCTTACCAATGGAGCCACTTGCTACTATATTAGAAATATGATGGCACAAGTTTGCAGGAGGGTGCCTTACACCCTATCATCGGCCCTTCTTCACAGGTTAAATTCTCCCTCCACAGTTGACACTCAAGGGTTGAGTGAATTAAGGTACCTTGTACCTTCTTTTTACTCCCTATTGCCAGAGAGCCAGGAGTCTGACCCAGCAGGGTACTGGGGGCAGGATAGCACAAAGACCCCACCAATCTGAACCTTCGGTAACTCCCCTGAGCAGATCCTTCCAACGAGGGTATTAGGAGGGTGATAAAGGAGGGTTAGACTGAGGGCTGTAGAGATGAGTCCCTGGCCCTAGGATAAGAGGTGATACTCTGCCAGGGAATCATTGTGGAAACTGTCGTGTGGAATTGTATTACTGAAGTGTGCTGTGCTCTATATCACCCATTCTGATCAATAAACCACCATTGGTTTTCATCTACCACCGTGCCCAAGTAATCTGCAGCCCCATAGCCTCTGTAATTACGTGAATAATATGTGGTGCACCAATGCTGCCTTTATTGAGACTTTCTGTTGTGTGGATGTGGAATGTCTAGAGAAATCTTATCAGTGATAGTGGTGGCTGTTTATATTCCCCCCGTGTGATGTTCTGGGTTGTTTGTGGACCCGGGGTGGTAGCAGGAGTGATCACAGAAGCAGATTTAAAAATAAAACTAGAATTTTTAATAAGTGCTTGAGTAGACAGATAATGGCAATAAATAAAAGTCCAGGAATATATAATGTGCACAAGAGTTCTGTGGTGGGAGTAAAAGGGTTAATGTCCAAGTAGATACAATTAAAGCTGTCCAGGTGTGCAGGTAGTGAAACTGAAAATAATCAAGCCAGGTTTGTAGTGAGCTGAAAATAAACAAGCCAGGTATACAAGTAGTGAACTGAAGCGCAGGATGTCAGCAGGCTCAGGCACTCAGGTATGGGCAAGGGTGATGGAGGAAGCGGGGTAGTCCAGTGGGAGCTAGGAGCTGACAGGCAGACTGCGAATTCACAGGAACAGGTAAGCACAGAGAACTCCCTCTCAGCTAGGCTGAGATACACGTTGCACTGGCAAAGAAGGAAGGCACTGACCCTTCCTAAATACCCCATGCCGTGCTGTTACTGACCAGAGGGAACATGTGACTCACCAGGATTGGCCAGCCGCATCACATGGCCAGAAGGCAAGATGGCGGCGCCCATGCCAAACGGAATGGAGACGCCGCCAGGCCTTACCAGCGCAGAGTGACAACAGGCCCGCACAACAACGCGCGCAGCCAAAGCCCCCCGCCAGACACCAGCTCCGCCACCAGACAGCCCGCGCCATAATGACCTCACAGGTAACACTCGCCTAGCGCCATGCTGAAATACCCTGGCCGTGACACCCCGCAGGCAAATGAGGGTTGTGCTCTGGACATTGTATGTAATGCCCGAGCTAAACCACAATCTGCTTATGTGGAAGGAGCATCCAGTGACTGTGTGTCACCAGCCCAGAGATCTGACCAGTCTCCTCTCCACACTCTCTGGTGTATCTCATACATCAGGAGCCATCAGCCACTATTATACTCCTGCTCTCCTCACATCATGACACTGTGTGTTACCATCCCAGAGATCTGGCCAGTCTCCTTCCCACACTCCCTGGTGTATCTCATACACCAGGAGCCATCAGCCCCTATTATTCTCCTGCTCTCCTCCTCACATCATGCCACTGTGTGTTACCAGCCCAGAGATCTGACCAGTCTCCTCCCCACACTCTCTGGTGTATCTCATACATCAGGAGCCATCAGCCCCTATTATACTCCTGCTCTCCCCCCTCACATCATGTCACTGTGTGTTACCAGCCCCGAGATCTGACCAGTCTCCTCCCCACACTCTCTGGTGTATCTCATACATCAGGAGCCATTAGTCCCTATTACACTCCTGCTCTCCCCCTCACATCATGTCACTGTGTGTTACCAGCCCAGAGATCTGACCAGTCTCCTCCCCACACTCTCTGGTGTATCTCATACATCAGGAACCATCAGCCCCTATTATACTCCTGCTCTCCCCCTCACATCATGTCACTGTGTGTTACCAGCCCAGAGATCTGACCAGTCTCCTCTCTGCACTATAAAACCATATACTCACACATCACAACAAACTCCATGTATATACACACACACAAAGCTATAAGCACACACTTATTATTGCACAGTGCTTCCACCAATGCTTGTCTACAATGAATGATTCGGCCTATAAAAGTAGTGTGACTCTGACAATGGGACTGTGACACCTGAGTGTGACCAGAGGAATATATAATGACTGTTGCCATTTGCTACCTTTGTGCCTACCTGGAGACCTGTGAGTAGTGTAACCGGTGGCCAGGACATGCTGCTAGTGTACACAGCTACTGTGCTTCCACATCTCCAGTGTGTATGTGTGAGAGTAGTGACTGGTTGCCCTGTGTCACTGGCTTATGTGGTTTTCTGTCCCATGATACTAGCTGGGCAATGTGTAAGGTTGGGGAATGTTACTCACCACATGTCACCGTGGCTGGGTCTATGCCATCTGCTTGGTAATCCTGTTGTGTTTGTATTTTATCTGTGCAGCAAGAGCCATATCTGCTGTATGTACAGTTATTATTGTAATAATTAGCTGTACCGTAGTTTGCAAATTAAAATTAGACATCGTGGTCTCACTATCAGTATTATTTACTGTTATTCTTAGGGGGTCCGTATGCCTTACGCAGTATAAAAACATAACACATTGCAAGCCTAACGAGGGAATAGTGCATAAGACTTACAGTACAAAACATTGTAGCACATGGGATACCAGCTATAACAACATTGAAGCTTATACAGTCACAGTAATCACAGAAGCAGCATGGGCTGAGCCCAATGGTTCTGTTAGTATTGGGGAGGAGGTAATAGTATAGGTCAGGGGAGCGAGAGCACAAAAGGAAAGAGGGCCCTGCTCATTAGAGCTTACAATCTATAGGTGGAGGGGCTGACAGAGAGGGGTGACACACGGGAGAGACAGTGAGCGAGGATCATAGTGAGATGAGTTAGAATGAGAGCAGGGAAGCTTTAGTAGAGGTCAAGGTGGGACGTAGTAGAGGTGGGATTGAGAGTCTATATGAAGCTTAGAAAGAGGTGGAGAGTCTGAGAGTATGAGAGTTCCAGTGGTGGGGAGCAGCACCAGCAAAGTCTTGGAGGCAGGAGGGGAAGGATACAATTAGTTGGGAGGAGAGGTGCCAAGCATTGTCGGGGCAAAGTGGGTGATGGTAGTCTAGAGGGAGATGCAGTTGGAGATATAGGGGGAAGAGGGCTTTATAGGTGAGTAAAAGGTGTTTGAATTGGATTCTGAAGGAGATGAGGAGCCAGTGTTGGACCTTTTGGGATAGTGGAGGCAGAAGCAGTAGATTGGAGAAGATGAGCCTGGCAGCAGCATTGAGGACAGTTTGGAGTAATGAGAGATCAGAGTTGGGGAGGACACACGGGAGGAGGTTACAGTAACCCAGTCTGGAGGTGACTGGTGAGTGGATGACTGGGAGAGGGACTGAATGAGGGTATTGAGAGGGTGGAGTTGAGGATATCTCCAAGACAGAGGACTTGTGAGATGGATGACATGGTGAGGTTGCTGATGGATAGTAAAATTGAGGGAGGTGAGAGGACTCCAGGTGGTGGGAAGACAATCAGCTCATTCTTAGACATGTTAAGTTTAAGAAAATGTTGAGACATCCAGAACATTTGCTCCTCAATATAAACAATTATGTCTATCCTCATACGTTTGTTTCCAGTAGATGGACGCACAAGCAGGAATACCTCGGAGGGAGATCTCATTGTGTGTCCAGGTTTTAAAATAGAAGATAAGAACATCAGACAAGATTGTCCAGGAGAAAACCCCATTACCCTAAATATACATCCAACACTTCACAGTGCGGATATGTCATATGGTCCCTCTAATCATGAGGAACGTTCTTCTGATAATTCAGATCTTGTTACACACAATACAGCTCATAAAGGTGATACGATATTATCTTGTTTTGATTCTGGTAAAAGTTCTATACATCAGTCATTTTCTGTTACACATCATAGAAGTCACACAGGTGAGAGGCCATTTCTATGCTCTGAGCGTGGGAAATGTTTTACCAAGAAATCACATCTTGTTAGACATAAGATGACACACACAGGTGAAAAGCCATTTCCATGCTCTGACTGTGGGAAATGTTTTACACATAAATCAGATCTTGTTACACATATGAGAAATCACACAGGTGAGAAACCATTTTCCTGTTCTGAGTGTGGAAAATGTTTTACACATAAATCATCTCTTGTAGTACATCAGAGAAGTCACACAGCCGAGAAGCTACTTCCATGCTCTGATTGTGGGAAACGTTTTACCAAGAAATCACTTCTTGTTAAACATCAGAGAACTCACACAGGTGAGAGGCCATTTCTATGCTCTGAGTGTGGTAAATGTTTTACCCAGAAATCACATCTTGCTAGACATAAGATGACACATACAGGTGAGAAGCCATTTACATGCTCTGACTGTGGCAAATGTTTTACACATAAATCAGATCTTGTTACACATCAGAGATGTCACACAGGTGAGAAACCATTTTCCTGTTCTGAGTGTGGGAAATGTTTTACACAGAGATCATCTCTTGTTGTACATCAGAGAAGTCACACAGGTGAGAAGCTACTTCCATGCTCTGATTGTGGGAAATGTTTTACCAAGAAATCACTTCTTGTTAGACATCAGAGAACTCACACAGGTGAGAAGCCTTTTTCATGTCCTGAGTGTGGGAAATGTTTTATACGGAAAACACATCTTCTTATACATCAGGGAAGTCACACAGGTGAGAATCCATTTCCATGCCCTGAGTGTGGGAAATGTTTTATACATAAATCAGATCTTGTTACACATATGAGACGTCACACAGGTGAGAAACCATTTTCCTGTTCTGAGTGTGGGAACTGTTTTACACAGAGATCATCTCTTGTTGTACATCAGAGAAGTCACACAGTTGAGCAGTTACTTCTATGCTCTGAGTGTGGGAAATGTTTTACCAAGAAATCACTTCTTGTTAGACATCAGATGACACACACCGGTGAGAAACCTTTTTCATGTCCTGAGTGTGGGAAATGTTTTATACGGAAATCACATCTTCTTATACATCAAAGAACTCACACAGGTGAAATACAATTTCATTGAGCTGATATTCATGGACCCTAGGTGCTGCACAGAGCACAATTCAGGTGTGTAGGAGGAAAACACAATAAATAGTCTTAATAACGACTAAGTAAACAACAATATGTAGTTGGTATCTAGTGAGGAAGTCTATGTCATGCTGCCAGTCTATACGTTATAGTCACACATAAACAAAGTACAACAGCAGGAAGTGGAGATGGTTCAGGAAGAGCATAGATCACAGCGCAGTCAGTCACCAGGAGCGTCTGCAGGTCACATATAAAGAGTTAATAACACTGTAACTGTATATGATGGTAGCGTAATAACACTGTAACTGTATATGATGGTAGCACAATAACAACCAATCTAGGGAGACTCATCCTAGCTGGAGTTTCTACATATAGTTCCTACCAATTGGTGTTTATTGCACTTCCATCATATACAGATAGTGTTATTAGCTCTGTACCATCATATACAGTTACAGTGTTATTGCGTTACCATCATATACAGTTAGTGTTATTGTGCTACCATCATATACAGTTACAGTGTTATTGCGCTACCATCATATATACAGTTACAGTGTTATCAGCTCTGTATATGTGACCTGCAGACGCTCCTGGTGACTGATCGCAGTGTGGTTTATGCTCTGACCATTTCATTCACCTTTATCACATTTATATGCTTGAGATATTAAATAGCTGCTGAATATTTACACTATGGCCGATTGATGAAATTAATGTATATTATTTAGGTACTACTTATGGTGCATCAATACTAAATACTGTAAAAGCTGTGTACATTAATGTATATAATAAAAGCCTTTGTGGCCTACAATATGTTGAATGTACCATTCGTTTCCTGAAATCTAGACTCAGGGAACACAGAGTGAACATAGTAAAGGGTCACTAGCCGCGCAGTGTGTCGCAGCACTTTGCTACCAATCATAGCTGTGCTCCTGAAGGCCTGTCACATGTAGGGGTGCAGCATGTGAGGAGGACAAGCAGGGGCGCAGACAGGAACTTATGTGCTAAAGAGGCATTTTGGGTGTTTACATTACAAATCTTGTTCCCACGAGGGCTCAGTGATACTATAGATTATGAGTCCTGTCCTGTGCTTAGATGTTGGTGTAGTCAGCCTGGTCAGCTGGACCCGTATATGAGGCCATAACTGCATCTCTTTTTGTACAAATAGGGGTTACATGACTTGTGTGTGGAGTCTGTTACCCGTATTCCCCACATGTGTAGGTAACACGATACCAGGATGAAATGAATAACTGATAGAGGAGACCAGCCTACAATGATGGGATGTGCAGGACATGTAATTCTCTCTGTATTTAGGTCTCATACCCGTATTCCCCACATGTAGGTAACACGATACCAGGATGAAATGAATAACTGATAGAGGAGACCAGCCTACAATGATGGAATGTGCAGGATAAGACATGTAATTTTCTCTGTATTTAGGTACGTTCAGCATTAATAAATGCACCACTAAGACACATTGTGGTTAGAGTGGTGTAACTAGTGGTATATTTCCTGTAATAGGTAAAGAAGATACATGTGTTAATGTTTGTGGGTGTAGAGTAGTCTTTCAAATTTGTCTACTGCAGCAAGAGGTAATAGGTTTGAGGCCAAGTAAGAACTTGGGGGGACAAATATGTAATTTGTGGTTCAATACAATACAAATCCTTATACTTTATAGTCACATGATGTAATTATATACATGGATAACAACTAGCTAATTTATTCTCAACTATAACCCTTTTCTCATATTTTACTCTCATTTGTTTGTATACGAGTGAACTTTAGCGCCCACTGATAATGTGTTATATGAGGATTTAATAACATGGGAGAAAATTGGGCTAGATTGTATAAAAGTACATAAATATGAAGATTATATTGTTGACTATTAAATGATTGAAAAATAAATTGGACTATACCTTATGAGCGAGTCATATTACAGTGACTTTGATGATAGGGATAATAGAATATGTTAACTTAATAGAAATAGGTCTAATCTGAGCCCAGCTCCATCACTAGCAGGTGGAGAGATAGAGCAGTGGTAGAGAAAAGGTTTAGGAAGCACAAGGTGATAAGTTCGAGTCCTGGGAAGGGAGGTGGATCAATTTTGGTGAGAACATTGAATTTAAATCAGGATATTATATCTTAAGGATGACAAACCTCCAGTTTTAACATAAAAAATAGCTATTCTGAATGGGGGTGCTACCATAGACACAAATTATCAATGAAACAATTGGGAAAGAGAAGCTTTGTCAGCTATGGTGTACTCACAGAAACATATAATAAAATATAACTTTGTATGTTTCATTCTAAAATATGGAATCAAGTTTTAAAACTAGCAAAATAAAAACAGAAAGAAAATGAAAATTGTGAAAAGAATGTGCAGTGTATTTTATTCACATTTTCTAACTATGTCAATCAAATATGTTATCAATAAAGTTGGATGTGTAAGAAATTGTCAGTGTCCCGTGTATTTTTGGAGTATTTTATGAGTGATTACAGTAATATTCTTGACCTTATATTTGTACATATATTTAATACATATATATTATTTGGGTGGTTTTACAGATTTTTGAATAAAATCTCAATGAGCCTGTATTTATGTATATGGCACAGTATTTGCCTCCAGAGATCATATATATCTCCTATTGTAAGGCATTAGAACTACTTATATAAATGTATTTGAACTTCACCAAAATTAATTTTTATGAAGAATCCAACATTTGAGGTCAAAGTATAACCTAAACTATTTTTTATATAACCACACACAGATATTAACAATTGGAGATAGTTGACTTCCGGTTCTGACTGCATGGAGTGAGCGTCTCCCTCCTGGTGCTCCGCCATGAACCCAGTGAATTTAACTTTTAAAGGCTAATTAAACAGTCTCCAAAAGGGATTCCGATTACTATTATATTCTCCGGTGCTTTATGGAGAAATTCTTCTCTCCTGCATCCTCTGCCGCTCCAACCTAGACAAGGAAAATGCCAGACTGAAGCTAACATGGAGGTACTCCCCAGCGCACAATAAAGCTGCATCCTCTGATGCTGGTACAACGCAGATTACCTCCCCTGCCTCCTACAGTGCAGTCGTAGAGGCAATTAAATCCACTATGGGTCGCCTTTTAAAACAAGCTGTTAGTGACATTTTAACACAGTTACAGCAATTGTCCCACAGAGTGACGCAGAGCATAGAGTAGGCTCCCTCTATAACCATATGGCGGATGTTCAATACTCCATAAAAAATTGGAAAAGGAGAATTTTCAATTGAAAAATAAACTTGATGACCTTGAAAATAGGTCTGGAATAAACAACATCAGGGTGGTGGGGTCACCTGAGTCTGTGAAGGGACAGGTGCTGGCACAGTTTGTTCCATCCATGCAGAGTGGGTCCTTCTAGTAGACCCACAGATACCAGACCTAGGGTCACATTATTTAAATGCTGAAATTATATCCACAAGGTGGTGTTTTGGAGTGTTTAGCAGAAGAATAGGAATATCTCCTGGGGGGGCCATAAATTATATATCTTCCAAGATTTTTCTGTGGATCTCACACGTGCCCAAAAATCTTCTTCACCAATTTGTTCAGAACTCATCCGGGAATGCAGGAAATTCATGCTGATATACCCTGCTAGACTCCGCTTGTTCCAAGGGGATTCCTTCTAAGACCTCACCTGCCCAGACGACGCACAAGTATATTTACATGAGAAAGCTCAATAATGAAGTGCAGATATCTCCGACCCAGTTTCTGCTCCATGGGCTTAAATGCAAAATCCAGTCATGCCCACCTATTTTTCTGAATAGGATATTTATATATTGTTTATTATACACGTCTGATTTCTATTCTTGTTTTATATCACTATTTTCTATTATATATATATATATATATATATATATATATATATATATGGTTTGGTATACTCACTATGATATCACCCCCTGCTTCTCTACTACAGGGGTAGTGGCTAAAAGCTTGCGTGGAAAGGTTTCTGTATACAGTATTACTGTACATATTGTGGTTTGGGTTTATTTACACCAGGAAGTTGTATAGATCTGGTATATTTACCTGCCCTGTTACAGGGATGTTTATCCTATGGGTTATTATAACATCGCTCCCCTTATTTTGCTGTGTCTGTCTTTTTTCCTCATGTATCTTCCCTCCTGCACTTCCTCTTCCCTGTTGTTCCCATGCTCATAACTGTTATCTGATATCTATAAGGAACTGACCATCATGTCTATTCCTATTGCTATAATGTGTCAGCTAAATATAGGATCTTGGGATATTGGGAGCATTAATTCTCCTGCTAAGAGGCGTAGGGTACTACTTTATCTGGCCAAACAGAATATGGATATAGTATTTCTTCAGGAGACAGTGACCTGAAACCAGAAGCCTATGTAGAAAAAGGGAAACACAAGGAAATGGGAAAACAGGTCCTGCACAGGAATGGTGATAACATTGTGTATCATTTATTATAACCAACTGTAGGGAATATTATATTGGGTTCATATCTATAAGTAATAGAGTGCTCCCAGGAATCAATATATTTGTATATCTGGTTGGTATTTTGCAAAGGCAAAAAGAAAGAATTTATTTTTTGGGGCACTCTTTATGTGTAACAAGTGTATTGATTGTAGTAATTAAAACAACTTTTATTTCTACCTACTTTAAAAAAAATAATAAAGAGAAATTATGAAAAAAACATGGTTAGGTGAAATTCAGAAAAATATGGTAATCATAGATAATATCTGAAAGATTACCTACCGGTCACAATTAATGAATGGGTATACTGAGATACAATAAAAATTCTTATATTGCCCAGTAGGGAATGAAAATATTTAAGAGATTAGTTATTTGTCACTTGCACAATTAGTCCTACAGTATGTTTTTTTGCCCAACAACATAGTATGTCAATAATATTCGGACAGGGATAGAATTATTGCACACCTCCCAAGAGGTAGTAATGTTGTACAAAATATAATGGGTTCAAATATTCACCACCACATAATATCTGTATATATGCGTCTAACAACACAAAATCTATTTAGAATATTGCATATACCCCCTTCAGTAGCAGCGTATGAATAATTCCACACATCCCATTGGGTAACAGTATATAATCATGGATTAAATAATTGCACATCTCCCATAGAAAAGTTTGTATTGTTTGCACAGAGTGTGGTGGATTCAAATATTCCCCTCCATGTGATATCTGTCTTATTGCCCTGATAATACAGTTCTATTTATAGCATTGCATTTATCCCCTTTAATATCAGTTTGTGATTAGTTGCACATGTCCAGTTTGGTAGCAGCATAAATAATGACAATTTGGCGCATTAATGGCCCCGGTGACCTTAGAGGAAGTACAAAGAGTCATTTAACACCTGAAGCCGGATAAAATACCTGGACCTGCTGGTCTTGGGAATGATTTTTATAAATTACTTTCATCTACAATTGCTGACACCTTAGTATCCATTTTTTTACCCAATATTTTTTATTGGCAGGTATTTATCACAAGGTATAGAGTACACAACCAAAGTACAACAATATAACAATCATGTTACATTATAATAGAAAGAACAAAAGGTCTTATATATATATTTTCACATATTGGTATTGAAAACATTCAGAACAAATATGAGCGGGTCATACATATATTCATCTGAAAATTGCAAAATCGGTGTTAAACAAGTTACACAAAAACAATTCAAAAAGCTATTTCATATTTCAAAAATAGTTCCCAGAGCTGAGTATTTCCATATTATACCAGGATGTGAGAGTGAAACATTTCCTTAAGGCTTCTCTTAATGTAGCTGATAAGGTGTGTATATAAGGAAGCCAGATGTTGAAAAATGTCTTTGCTAGTTTCTCTTTTTGTATTGTGGTGTTTGTCCAATCCATTGAAAATAGGAATGAGAGCCTAGGATATATTAGTGAGATGGGTATTGGTTTAGGAGTAATACACTAGGAAAGTATGTTATTTTTTTGTGGCTGCAGCCAGCTTATTAAGCAAGATGCGGTTGCCTTTTGTCAAGGTATTCGAGTGTGTATTGGGATAGATTCCCCAGAAAGCCGAAGTTTTATAGATAATGAATTGGATTTTTAATTCACCAGTGATATAGGTTTGAAGCGATTCCCATATTGTCTGTACCTGTGGACAAGTCCTCAAGCAATGTACAATATCTGCCTCTGGTGATCCGCATTTGTAGCAGTTAGAGTTAGGAGCGTTTCCAATAAGGAATTTTAATTTGGGTGTGACATAGGATCTATGTAGAATTTTTTGATGCATTTCAGTGTAAGAAATATAAACTAATTGTCTAGTTTGGTGTTGGCCTCCAAAATATTATTTATTATAAGTTCAGGGAAATCTGATTGCCATTTCAACAGTCCCACATTACCGGACTCTAAATTAAGCAATGGTCGGGAGTGAGTGTAGATGAGAGAGGTGGTAAAGGAAGTCCTCATTTTACATCGCACCATCCCATCCAATCAACAATCCCTGTCCTCATTAGTTAAGGATGAAAGGATGGTTGAAATATAACTATTAGCTTTTGTAAGAATTGGAATAATGTGATAGTTAGTGAAGGATATTTCTCCTTTATCTGAGAATGGGTAAGAAGAGTCATGGTCTCGTCTTGTAAAAATTGATAAGCATAACGTAGACCCCCATTATACCATGTCCTAAAAATTGGAGAAGATTTATGTGGGTCAAATTTAGGATTACCCCATAATGACTGGAAAATAGAGGAATATCTTGATGTGTTTAATTTTTGGTGGATCGCTCTCCATGCCATACAGGTAGTTTACAATAACATATTGTTTTTAACATTTTCTGGTATGGCTTGTGGGGGTGTGTGTAGAAGTGATACTGAATACGAATATGGTAGAAAAGTTTGTTACAGACCTAATGTTGTATTTGTATTATATCCTCCTATCCAGTCTAGAGCAATTCTGTAATTAGCTGCCAGTGCATAGGTACATATGCAAGGTACATTAAGGCCTCCCATATCTTTTGATTGTTGCAGCTTAAATAGAGAAACTCTTGGACGTTTCCCTGCTCAAATAAATTTAGATAATGCTTTATTAAGTTGATCAATAGCAGATTTCGGCAGAATTATAGGGAGCATTTGTAGTGCATATAAAAATCTCGGAAAACATTTTATATAAATGGCATCGGCCTGTGTTTGTCAGAGGGAGGTGAGCCCATTTTGTAAAGTCAGAATAAATTCTAGTGAAAAGAGGCAAGTAGTTTGAAGTGTATAGTTTGGAAGGGTGATTAGGAATTTTTATGCCCAAGTAGGTAAGACAATTAGCAGTGGCCCAATGGAATGGAAAGGAGGTACCCCATCTCAATTTTGCAGATGCAAAAAAGGCTAGTGCTTCTGTCTTATTATAATTCATTTTAAATCCAGATATCAAATTGAAAATGTCTAACATCTTTAATAGATGAGGAATAGCGACCTGTGGATTCCTGAAGTAAAGCAGTATGTCATCGGCAAATGCCGAAAATTTAATTTCTATATGGTTAAATCGGATACCTTGCCATCTGTACTCCTTTAGGAAGTGTCGAAATAGGGAGTCAAGCACCAAATTAAATAATAGTGGGGACAGTGAGCATCCCTGTCTTGTGCCTCGGGATAAATTAAAATGATTTGTATCTTGAGCGTTTATGGTCAGGAAAGCCACTGATGTCTGGCATATTGTGTGAAATACATGTAGGAACTCAGGGATGATTTCCTGAAGTTGGAGAATTCTGGTTAGATGGGACCAGGAGACTCTGTCGAACGCTTTATCAGTGTCACAGCTGATAACTATATTTCTTGTTCTAGTGAATTATGTGTGTGGAACATGGCTGCCAGTAAAGTGCGAACATTATGTACAGAGTATCTATTTTTAAGAAAACCTGTTTGTGCTGGATGCAATAGTCTAGGTAATATCAACTGTAGGCGAGAAGCCATAATTTTCGTAAAGATTTTGAAATCTTAGTTTAAAAGGGAAATTGGCCTGTATGAGGAAACGAGCATTGAATCTTTGTTAGGTTTGGGAATCAGTATTACTCTGGCAGTGTTAAATTCTTTGGGAGCAGGGTTGCCGGTGAGAATAGAGTTGAATAGTGTAGAGAGATAGGGTTGTATCTGGGAAGAAAGGATATTATAATAAGCTGCCGAAAGGCCATCAGAACCTGGTGTTTTCCCGGTGGGTAAGGACTTAATAATTGTGTTTATTTCCATTTCAGTGATTGGAGAGATATGAGTAATTCTCTATCTGCCATAGTGAGTGTTGTGAGTTCTGCTTGATTTAGAAATGTTAAACCTTGAATAGGGTCATCAAAAGGAGCTGTATACAAAGATTCAAAGAATTCCAAAAATAATTTGTTAATGTGTACTGGGTCAGTTATATTCACATCCTGAGCAGTCCAGAGGGAAGATATATGTTTATAAACATTAGATGACCTCGCCAAACCAGCTAATAACTTCCCTGGGCGATTACCCCATCTAAAAAAAAATATTTTTCTGGTATGACAAATGGAGTTGTGCTTGTTCAGTGCATAGCATGTCATAGACAGATTTAGCATCTTTATATAGCAATCTATGAGCCTCTGAGGGATTAGCCAATAAATTTGAATATGCCGTTGTTACTTCACGGGTGGCCTGGGAAAGCCTCTCTTGGAATTGTTTCTTATTTGAAGCAACATAGGACAGTAAATGACCCCTCAATACTGGCTTTGACGCTTGCCAAAACAAGTTAATGTTCTCAGTGTGAGCTTGGTTATTTTGTGTGTAGTTATGAAAAGATTGCAGTAGGTGATTTTTAAAGTTGTCAGAGGAGGCTAGGTAGTCAGGAAATCTCCAGTTGAAAGAGCTATAGCATGGTGAATTTAAATATATTGTGAGATTAATGGGTGCCTAATTAATGATTAATGACAGAGAGGAGGATTTTGGCGATCTTTGAATCTTCGACCCTATGCAACAAAGAGTCTGATATGAGCCAGTAGTGTAGCCTAGAGAAGGATTTATGTGACTCCATCATTAAAGATAGTGTGGATGGAGCATTACGAGAGTATCCCATTTGTCTAGGACCACCTAAGGTATCTAAGGAGGCATCAAGAATAGCATTTAGATCTCCACCAAAAATTAAAGCCCTCTGTCCAGCTCTGTAAATGAACAAATATGTCTGAAAAAAAGGTGGTGTTTGGGCCTGTAGGGGTGTAAACACAGGCCAAAGTACACATTTCATGTTCAATATCAACTTTTAAGAATATAAATCTTCCCTCAGAATCTATCCATTCATCTGTGATCTCATAATGTAAAGATTTGCCAAATAAAATAAGTACACCACTGGATTTTGTGACAAAAGATGCACATTTGTATTCATTAATCCAGGTGTCTTTTAATGTGATAGGATCATCAAATTTCTTTCAATGTTTTAATATCTTCTTTCTCTTAATTGGGGTGTTCAACCCTTCCACGTTCCAAGAGACTAGTTTGAGAGTATTTTTGGCAACAGTGTCAGAGACAGCACTATCAGGTCTCACTGACCTCAATCTATACCCAGTCTATGGAAGTAAGAAGGGCAAAGCCACATTATATATACCGTCCGCCCATCCCAGCTAGCAGGCATAAGGTCATTTAAAACTCTAAAAAGAATGAATGTTAAACTTTTTGAAATATAATTGTATACCTCAGTGTGCACAATTTTACCAGTAATCCAAACAAGTTGTGACCTGTCAAAACATTTACAATTTTTTTTAACCCAAAAGGACGATTTCAAAAATCGTCGTTTCATAAAAAGAAAAATTACTCGCTTAGAGAAAATTAGTTAGTGAGAAAAGAACATGAGTGAGAGAACGTACCCACTCCGCTTAATTATCCAGGGTAGATATAAAACCTTGTATCTCACCAACATCAATAATAGTATGAATACCGTATTGAGCCGTAATAGTAATAGCAATATTATAGGCATGAACATAATTATAAAAGACAGATATATAAACGATACTAATCAATCTACGTGTTCAGTCATTGTCATCCATCTGTGAACCAGGAGAAGCGGAATTCAAAGAAGTAAGGAAGGGCTTTGCCGTGTTAGGGGAATCAAAGTAGTATGGCTTTCCCGCGTTTATAACCCATAATTTTGCGGGATACAGTAGGGCGAAGCGGATTCCTTTAGAGAAGAGTTCCTTACATACTGGGGAAAATTCTCATCTTGATGATACTTGGAAAGAAAAGTCTTGAAAAATAAGTAATTTGTTTCCATCATAGCAGAGATTATCTTGTTTCCTATATGCTTCGAGAAATACGCTTCCAGAAGTTTCACCTTGTCAATGTAGTTTAGTAGCTTAAAGATGACTGGTCTGAGTTATTGTTATGAGGATTGACGTTCTGGTCCGATACGGTGTGCATGGTTATACCTTGCATAATGACGGTGCTGATGTGACTCCCATGGTCTCAGGGAGCCAGTTAGAGACCAAGGAAAGAAGATCTTTGAGTCGCACCATTTCTGGGAGACCAATGAGGTGAAGATTGTTTCTTCTGTTGAGATTTTCCAAATCTTCAATATTGTCATTTAAAGCGGCTAAATTTGAGTCCTGAGATTGCAGTTGTGATTTTGCGTCTCCAATTCGAGGCCACGTCTTCTGAGAGGTAGATAAGCTGCAACAGCTTCTGGAGTTTAGGATGGTCCCAGGGGCCAGGCAGTAGACCTGGGTTATAGTGGGAGTCTAAAGGTCTCCGTTTGGACGCCGGTGACCGTGGTGATGGTCTGGTGGGGTAGGTAGAGAGTCCACAGGGGGAAAGCTCCACACAGTTGCGTCTGTCTTGTTTGCTAGCTAGGTCGTGGCAGATTGTCTTAAGATTTACAAGGTAAGTTCTGTGTGAAATGAAGGGTATCACTTATAAGACCTCTGGTCCCAAGGGACACCAGCTTCCAGGGTGACAGATTATTTGCACTAGTACTGCAGTCACTATTACAGGATGAGTGATGGGTCTGTCAGACTAGAAGGTGAAGGGCTGTGTAGTGGTACAGGAGGGTTCACCAAACCAGCTGTCTGTGTCCCACTGGAGGGGATCTGAGGGTAGGAGGGAGCTTTTCTGGATGTTTGGCAGCAGGGTCCCTGTTTGTCTCCAGGAGCTCAGTGTATTCCACCCAGTAATGGAGGTCATAGCCTCAGTTAGCTTATACACTTAACATGCACTGTGGTATAGTAAAGTACACAGGGCAGGAGGGACCAGGAGGAGGAAAGTGACCTGTTGTGACTGCCTGCACTTTATAGCTGGCCGCAGAGTAAAATCTGGGGCAGTGTTACGTGGATTGAGAGAAGCCAAAATGTCATCCCGCGAATCACGGGTCGCGGTTCCGTTCACTGACCTTTCCAGGAGACCCTTTATAATGTAGACTGCCTGTCTGAAGACCCCAGTCAGGTTTATATATGGCTGAGTACAACCTGGAGGTCATGGCAATGTACAGCAGTGATCGCTGTCGTCTCGGTCCACACACCAAAATCGAGGCCGGGGCTGCTGGATGTAGTGTAGGCCGCGGCGGCCCTGGAGCAGTGCTTCTCTCCCGGAGCCAAGATATTAAATACCCCTTATATGGAATGGACATAGATCTTCCCCCCCTCCTCTATTATGTGTTTTCCTATTTTTATCCCTCCTTTCTTTTATACTTTGATGTATTGTAGTGAATTATTAATGGTTCCTTTGTATAGCCAAAATAAGTATATATATACTGTAATTATTTGGTCCCTGCCTATTTTGGCATCAGAGTGTATTATTGTCTATGTTTTCTTGCTTACTCTAATGGCGGGCATGCTGTTTTGTGTGACTGGAAGTTTCCCTTTCTTATAGCACTTAGGGATCAAAGATATTTGTACTTGTTATGTAATATGGCATACATGGCTCTTGTTCTCAGTATTACATTCTGTTTGTATGATGAAAATCTTAATAAAACAGATTTAACTAACAATTATACACAGTTATATACACAGTGTCTGTCACCTAGAATGTATATAAATCCTTTGTGATAGAATCACTGGTAAAGTGCACAATAAAAACTAGCTGCGGCTAGCTTGCACAAAAATCCTGGACTGGTGTGCTGTTTCCTGGCTGCTGTGTGTTTGGAGGTGTCCATCTACCCCAGGAGAGGGGCCTCTTACCCCGATCATATTACAAGTGGTGGAGAATGCGGGCATACACACTAAAAATTGCAGCAATAGGAAAAGTTTACATTTGAAATTTAAAGTGACAGACAACAATCTGTTGTTTTGGACATCAACTTGTATCCTGTAAAATTAATGGTGATGGCACTGGCAGATGCTTAGGTGAGCCAGATTCTGCTTGAAACCTACACCCAAAGATAACATAGAACGGTGTTAGACCTGGCTCATGGTCACATAACTACAGGTCACCTAGGGGTAGAAAAAACAGGTTTTCTGGCCCAGGGTTTATAAAGAGTTATCTGAATATTGTGCATCCTGTCCTGAATGTCAGTATCATGCTCCAAGGCCACATTTTAAAAGTCCACTTGTCCCATTGCCCATTATTGAGGTTCTGTTTGAAAGAATAGATGGATGGATTTGGTTGGACCTCTAATGAAATCTGCCCAAGGCCATCAATATATTTTGATGATAATGGATTATGCGACCAGATACCCAGAAGCAATACTATTGCACAATACATCAACAAATACCATTGCTAGAGACTAAGGGCCTGATTCAGACTTGGGAATAGAGTGAGATATGTCTCTCAACTGATCATCTTGGTGAAACTATGCTGCACTGCAGGTGAGGCAGATTTAAAATGTGAAGAAAGATTTAGATTTGGGAGGAATGTGTCCAAACTGACATCTAAATTGTAGATTAATAAAGCTGTGCAGTATTTGTGGGCTACATGCAAAAGCAGCCAGTATTTACCCCACATGCAAACAAATGTATGTATTTACACCCCTTGCATTGCAATATGGTTTGTTCAGGTTCACAGTTAAGTGCTATCTCTCTCTATTCCCAAGTCTGAATCAGGTCCTTAGTCCATGTCTTTAGCAGGTTGGGAATACCTAAGGAAATCCTGACTGACCAAGGTACCCCCTTTATGTAAAAAAATCATGAGAGTTTTGCGCCTGTTTAAAATGAATCAGTTAAGAACCTCTGTGTATCACCCGCAGACTTATGGGTTAGTGGAGATGTTTAACAAAACTTGGGATTATTTATTACCTTATTTATTGCTGACCATAAGAGAGGTTCCCCCAATCCTCCACAGGGTTTTCACCTTTTGATGTGTTGCATGGGAGATATCCAAGGGGATTACTGGATATTGCCAAAGAGAAATGGGAGGGGTAGTCTAGTCCATATAAAACTGTTATTGAGCATGTTTCTCAAATGCAGGAAAGAATTGCTGAAGTTGTGCCGATAGAGAGAGAGCACTTGGAACAGGCCCAACAGGCACAGCAGTGGGTGTACAATTGCAATGCCCAGTTACGTGTATTTGCTCCTGGGGACAGAGTGCTGTTTTGGTTCCCACAGTAGAAAGTAAACTTTTGGCTAAATGGCCCTTTGAAATCCTAGAAAAAGTTGGGGAGGTTAATTATAAAGTTTACCAGCCTGGGAAAAGAAAGCCAGAACAGATATACCTTGTCAATCTTATAAAACCCTGGAAGGATATAGCAGCTATGTCAGCCGTCCCAGTCCCTCCAGTAAACCCAGGGCCTTTGGTTCCCGAATTAACAATAGCTGAAACCCTATCAACTTTTCAACAGCAGGAGACTAAAGATTTTCTTATAAGTTACAGGGTTTTGTTTTCAGACATACCAGGTAAAACCACAGTCATATAACATAATCACTAACTCAGGGGTTAAGATGAACCTAAAGCCCTATAGATTACCAGAAGCTCAACGCGAATCAGTGTCCAAAGTAATTACAAAAATTTTACAGTTGGGTGTAATTGAAGATTCACATAGTGAGTGGTCAAGTCCCATTGTGCTTATTCCAAAGCCTGATGGGAGTTTGTGCTTCTGTAATGATTTCTGTAAGTTGAATAATGTGTCAAAGTTCGATGCCTATCCAATGCCTAGGGTGGATTTCTGCACCAGAAGGGTTGTTCCAATACAAGATGTTACCATTTGGCTTACATGGGGCACCTGCTACCTTTCCAAGGATGATGGTCCCATAGACAGTATTTCAAAGGATGATGGTGTCGAAGTCAAAAATATAAAATACACTACAAAATATGCCTTATATCCCAGACTTTAACAAAATCCCAGTTTACATTTCAAATTGGCCTAAAACACAATATCAGATTGTTCTGTCCAAAGCTTTTAAAATAGACCTTGGATTGATTGGGAGTGTAAATACCGTATGTTTGCTTCAATTGTTAACTTGGACAATTGGAATTTGTTGCTGATCAAATAGACCCTGTACTGTAATTGTCTCTGGTCTGCAGAAAACCAACAAGAAGGTCAGATAACATACAAAATGCTAAGGATATGCAGATCTTTAATTGTAGCTCCTGACTGCATGCCATTATCTGTGCATTTTACTATAAGTTGTATTCAATATGTATATATAGTACAGATCAGACATTTATATTAGAATTAATAGTGACATGTCCAATGTATTATATATATCCTGGCTTTTGGCTCACACAAACCTGCCTCCAACTCATTAATTTACACATAGTAGTCACACATACAACCAACGGTTTACACCAAAGTACAAATGTATTAAAGAGAAGAAAACCAGCTATACATATAGTCCAGGGACGGGACCACATGTTAATATTGTGTTTGGGGTCATAATGTACAGAATTGTATTAGAAGCCGGTGGTTGCGAATAGTTTGTCGCACAGTGCAGCAAGCAGATATTAGTAATGACGGATTTATGTTTAATATAGCATACCCTCCAACTATACTGTTTTAGCAGGTACAGTACTGTTTTCTAATGGTCTGTACCGGCAAATGGGGCTGTACCGTTTTGTACCGGGTTGGTACACTCACCAGATTTGTTAAGCAGCGCTGTTGGGACACAGGACTCCCGCAGCGCTGCTGAGTGACAGCCGGCCTCTGTGCTTCTCTGCCCTGACCGCCAGCACCGGTATACATACAGAACATGCAGTATATTACTGCAAGTTCTAAACTAGCCAGCGCCCGATGCCTCCAGCCCCCATGGACATGCCCCTTTACCCGTGACCACACCCCTTTATCTGAGGCCACGCCCCCATGTACCGGGTTCTTACTGGGAAATATTGGAGGGTATTATATAGTATATAACAATGGTTGATTTGAACTAGCTTTTTGGTGGGAACCCAGAGGTGAACATCTGCAACAGCATCCTGAGCCTAGGCATCGCCCACTGTTTGAACCAACCAATGAACCCCAGTGAACTGGAAACGTCCAGCCCCTGAACCAATGGAAGAAGACACAGTCTGCTATTATATACACCCATAATTTTACTGTATAAATTAGGCTCCCCTGGTCCAGAGAGTAGTAGCTGTATTCTACCAGTCATCTGGTGACGACTGTACTCTGGATCCAGGGAGCGCATGCAAACGTATGTATACTGGTTTTTTAACTCTGACCTTTTTTACTGAATTGTTTTGTACCACTGTATAACTTGTGATAATAATGTTATATCCTTTTAATACAATATTTACCTTTGTGTGTTGGACCACAGAAACTGGTGTGTGTGTGTTCACTTGTTTTCACATAAGATTATTATACTGTGATATATATATATATTGCACTGTAATTCACATTGTGTTTTGATACGAAGATAGTGACTATTATGCATGCTGGTGTTGTTACAATAAGGGAAGGTATTGCGTATGCATCACACATTGCGTATCACATGTTGCATACACTGTGCATCCATATTTGCGTATCGCCATATGCAAGGTACGTCCACATGGCGTCAACAGCCGTAGAGAGATTTAAACAGGATCTCACAATGGATACAATTCTAAGGCCCCATAGACAGTATGCTGCTGCCTATCTAGATGATGTAATCATCTATAGTCTTCATTGGCAGTCTCACTTACCCAGAGTACAAGCAGTGTTGGACTACATCTATAAGGCTGGATTGACAGGGAACCCAATTTTGCCACCATTGCAGTCCCACTAACAGACCTTACCAAAGGCATACCTGGGAGAGCAGGTAGTCAGGCTTGTTCAGAGACACTGTGATGTACCACTTGTAAGTACTGTGCATATGCCTATGTTGGTGGTTAAGGCAGTAGGCCCTACCACTTTGAGAGAGGAAATTTATTGTCTAGTTAGTGCCCAGATGGGCTAAGATTTATTTTTGTTTTACATTTTTATACTACACAATAAAAGCTAGCTTGCACGAAAACCCTGGACTGGTGTGTTGTTTCCTGGCAGCTGTGTGTTTGGAGGTGTCCATCTACGGAAGGAGGGGGACCTTCTACCCCAATCCTATTACAGCACATACATGCATACATACATACACACACTCTCTGTATTCATTTTATCCTTAATGATAATGGGTAATGAATATTTTTCAGTATAACAGCAGTATATTAGTATATTTAAACATTGAAGATATATCTTTAATTTAAAAAAAAAATGTGCTATGAATAACGTTTGCACTATTGGGGTAGGAATATGGTATTGGGATTGCATAGAATAAAAGTATAGGGTAATATTACTGTTATTCATATGCTTCTGAGGACAATGCCGGGAATTTATTTCATTGTCTATACAGGAAACTATAATAACAGGTTAGGCTGTGGGTGTGAGACTTAGACTGTGGGGGTTTAGAGCTAGGCTTTGGGGGATAGGGTTAGGCTGTGGGTGGAAGGGTTAGGCTTTGGTGGGTTAGGGTAAATCTGAGGGGGTAGGGTTAAACTGAGGGGGTAATGTTAGGCTGTGAGGGGGTAAGGTTAGGCTGTGAGGGGATAGGGTTAAGCTGTGAGGGGATAGTGTTAGGATGTGAGAGGATAGTGTTAGGATGTGAGGGTATAGAGTTAGGCTGTGAAGGGGTAGGGTTAGGATGTGAGAGGATAGTGTTAGGCTGTGAGGGGATAGGGTTAAGCTGTGAGGGGATAGTGTTAGGATGTGAGAGGATAGTGTTAGGATGTGAGGGTATAGAGTTAGGCTGTGAAGGGGTAGGGTTAGGATGTGAGGGGGATAGGGTTAGGATGTGAGAGGATAGTGTTAGGATGTGAGGGTATAGAGTTAGGCTGTGAAGGGATAGGGTTAGGATGTGAGGGGGTAGGGTTAGGCTGTGAGGGGATAGTGTTAGGCTGTAAGGGGATAGGGTTAGGCTGTGAGGGGGTAGGGATAAGCTGTGAGGGGATAGGGTTAGGCTGTAAGGGGATAGGGTTAGGCTGTGGGGGGTTAGGGTTAAGCTGTGGGGGGCACTGGGTTAGGCTGTGAAAGGGTAGAGTTAGGCACTATATGGAGGATGCCAGGTGTAAAGTCACATGACCACCAGGACACAGAAGTCGCTGCAGCCATCAGGAGCAGGTAAGTAGCTGCTGGGTCACCAGGGATAATATGGTGACATTATACAGATCTACATGATGACTATCAGCATGGCTAAAGTCATTATTCTCATGTCAGCATTATACATGTGGCCAGATCACACCCTCGATGGCTTGGTTCCAATGTTCAATGGTTTACCCAACAAGGCTGAGGTTCCAATGTTTCATCACCATGTGACATTAGTTCTGATGTTGGTTCACTGTGACTGACTCCCCCAGCCTGACTATCACCCACTTACTCCAGAGACTCTTCCACCAGATACACAGCTTGGGTGGCGGCCAGGTGTCTATGATGTCACGGTAACACTCATTATGTCACTACAGAGCCGCTCTGCCTGACAATGATGGAGGGCACTGCTGATTGGCTAAGCTCAGAGTCAGTCAGGGCAGTCACAGGTGGTGGAGCAGTGTGGGACCACTGCTGATTGGCTAAGCTCATAGTCCATCAGGACAGTCACATGGGGGTCACAGGTGGCAGAGCAGTGTGTGATCACTGCTGAGCACGAAGCACAGTAACAGCCAGCCTACCATTATCAGGAGGTGGTGAGTCAGCTCAGCCAGTCCAGCCGTAACCATAAAGAGTCATCAGAAGTTCAGAACACACTGATATTTCACAACCAATGTTAAAAATTTCATATATTGTCACCAAAGCTATATACATCAGCACTATCAATGTTTTCTTCATGTCCAATTCTTACTGTAATATAGACATTGGTAAAAGTATCTAAGTTGTCATCAGAGAAAATGTGGAGACGATTTACCATAGATGGTTCCAGCGACAATTCCCAGCATCCTCCTCCAGTCCTCACACCTAAGCTGGGGAATGTGCAGAGGGGCGGGTGCATGTGTCCATGTATAAGGGGTTCTAAGCAGGTATTCTGGCATTGTGACTGCACAAGTCAGGTAAGTCCGACAAATTTATATACTGTTGTGCAGCTTTGGGTTGATTTTTGGGGCGTGGGTCCCCTGGATTGCTTTGGTTGGGTTGCTTCAGGGCATCACATTATAACACATTATTCATTTTTTGCACTTTTGTAACACTTCCATTGTTTGTTTATTATATATGTATTTTCACATCTTCCTATATATGCAGCAGCAGCAGCTCTTATCTATTTAATCTTACACTTCACCTTTCTCTTTAGAGTGATGCCCTGGGGTGGCTCACCTGAGCTGGGTTGAGGGTGTCCTGCGCAGTGGATTTGAACCCCAGTATGTTAGGTACCTACCCTACAGAGGTTACTTGGATATGGTGGATAGGCCCATAACCTTGGCCATGATTATGCTAAAAGCCTCTATTGATTGCAAATGTTATTGCATAATGTATTTATATATATAATCAGTAATTTGGAGTTGTGCACCTGTGATCTGTTTGTTTCTGTCCCTACAATAAAATATATATAATGGGAGGTGCTACCTGTTGAGACAACAGGTAGCACCTCCCATTATATATATTCTGGCTTTTGCATCTGCCAGGACAGTATCGGAATTGGGAGCATTCTACTGTGGCCCCCTCTTCTGGATATTTCACCTAGGCAGGGCTGTGAGTCGCACTCGCCCTGCGTTTCTTCCTAAATTGGTTTTTAGGTTTCATATTATTCAGGAACTTATTGTACCGGCATTTCAGTCACCAGTTGTATCAGCTGGTGAGACCTTATTGGCTGTGGTCCGTGCTCTCAGGGTTTACGTGGACCGTACCAGTTCCTTCTGGAAATCGGACTCCTCATTTGTGCTCTATGGATTTCACAGGAAAGGATGGCCTTCCAATAAACAAACATTGGCTAGATGGCTTCGTATAACTTTCTCAGGCCCTCCTGTTCCAGTTTCTGTTAATGCTTATTCTACTTGGTCTGTGGGCCCTCATGGGCGGCTTGCGGTGGCGCCTTGGCTATTCAGCCTTGCAAGGCAGCCACGTGGTCTTCCACCCAGACCTTTCTAAAGTTCTATGCATTTGATACCTTTGCCGCTCAGGCTGCTTCCTTTGGGCACCAGTTTCTTCTCTCAGCGCAGGAGCATCCCCACCCTAAAAAAGAACTACTTTGGGACATCCGCACCCGCCCTGACGCACCTGGCTTCATATGGACTGTATTACTGGTCACCGGTTTGCCGTCTCCTTCTCTGTGAGTACTTCTTCAGTGTTCCAGTCTTTTATCTCTCACTCTTTCCTCCTCCTGCCTTTGGCTACTTACAAACTGAGGTGCCTCTGGCTCGGGGGCAGGGTTATAGGGAGAGTGGACCTAACGCATCCTGGGAGCTTAAAGTTTTAACTGCGTGGTGCCTGGATTTGGTTCCCAACCTATACCCCAAGGTCTCTCTGGAAACTATGGACACTGAAGAAGAAAATGCAAATATAATTTACCCATAACTAAGCAGGGCCAGCAATCTAGGCTATATTGTATTTATAAAGGCCATATTAAACACAAGTGAGTAATAAATAATATAGGAGGTCCTAAATGAACCAGTGGAGTGAAAATGTTTTAAAACAAATATACAAATAGTAGACCAAAAAAAATTAATAAAATCAATAATTATAAAGGGAAGAATAATCAATAATAAAAAGACAGAATTTTAGAATAGGTAATTGCATAAATTAAAACTAAAAAAATACAAACAAATCAATATAAAATATACATTAAAATGTAAATCACTAACACATTGAGGATAAACAGGGTTGAATTTTTTCTACCAATGTCAGATCCGTGCTGATGTGCAACACTGTTGCCAAATACATCATAAATATCAGACACTGTTGCCAGTTCATGTTAACAGTGTTATTAGATGGAAAAAATAGGATAAATAAATCTCCTCCCTTTTATACTTTATTCCTGGACTTGAGGGTACTGGATAAAATTGTAAGTATGCACTGGCCAGTGATCAGAGGATTTACACAGGTATCGATCCTATAGGGTTTAACTCTCCTATAAAAGTGGATTCTCAGCTAAGAGGATTCACTTTATATTTCTGACTATTGGAATAGCGGTGAGCAGCAAGTGCACCATCTGATTTGCACACAAGTATATATAAAGCAGAGACTATGGGCCTGATTCAGAGCCGCTCGTAAGCGGCCGCTCATTCGCTCCGAGCGATGTTTGCCCAACTGCGCATGCGTACGGATCTAATACGCATGCGCGAACCAGTCAGTGCGGCCGAAATTCGTTTGTTCGCTAAATAGTGAATGCCTGCTATTTTGAGTGACAGGAGGAGGCGTATGTGGGTGGTAACAGGGGAAGGTGCTTGAAAACGGGGAGTGGAGATCCGAACGCAAGCGTGCTTAAAGGTCAAAACGGGCGTTTTAAGGGTGTGCATAATACAGCAGCGTCATTGACCACGTCACTGGGTTATTTTATATCCAGAACTGCTCGCAAGATTGTGGTAGCAAAAACCAACCACAAGAATAGCGAGCAGTTCATACGCTGGTCGATGTACTCGATTAATCTAATAAATAGCGGACATGACGTAGGATGTGAGCGGCCAGGTGGCGTATTTTTCAAAAAACTACCGCAAGTTTTGTTCGCTCATTCAGACATAGAGGCGTGAAGAGACCGCAAAGAGCGAATGGTTCATTTGAATAGCCACCCCTATTTTCTGGACGAACGACCGCAAATAGCGTCCGGCTCTGAATCAGGCCCTATATACTCTCTTATATAATGGATCAGTATTGCTTCCACTTTCCTGTTTACTGATATTTTAATTTCAAGAGAGATTCTTATAGGTAGCAGCTTGTATGAATATATTGTTACTTATTTGATCTGATACATTTATTAGTTATGTGAGGTTCTTGTGAATAAATGTGTAATATGAACCAAAGAACCTACTTATTTGTACCATTCAAACATGCAAATTGTAGTACTCACCTATCAGCAATAGCGCGCCCTTTTGTTTCTGGTCTTATACATCGTGTCAGATTGGCATCTGACATCTAGTCCAGCGGCATTGCTATAAGAGACCATTTTATATGTAATTAATATATTCTATTTTTTTACATGTTTTCATTTTTATTATTTTTATATATTTTTTTTTTACACCCACAAGTGCCAGGATCATTGGAGCTTTCAGTTAATACTGAATACCTGCAGTTTCCATAGTTTCTTCCTTATGGATGAATTTTGGACACGTTTTTTAGATGTATGTAACATGATTTTGAGACAGATTAAATGTGGGGAAGAAAGGATAGTTCAGAGTCAATGATGACACCTGGACAGTGAGTTTGTGGGGTTGATTGTCGAGTTAGCAACAGTGCTAGAGATAGCAGATAACTACTATTGGCCGATGGAAATATCATTCTGTTTTGGAAATGTTAAGTTTGAGGTGGTGAGATGACATCCAAGATGAAATGGCAGAAAAACATTTAGTGACAAGGACCAGCACAGATGGTGACAAATCTGGGGAGGATAGGTAGATTTGAGTATCGTCTGCATAGATGATACTGAAATCCGAAAGAGCTGATTAGTTTGCCATGAGGTGGTATAGATGAGAAAAGCAGAGGACCTAAGACTGAGCCTTGCGGTACTACAACTGAGCAAAGAGGAGGTGGAAACAGAAAAACAAACAGTGAAAGAGCAATTAGATAGGTATTACTATTATTATCATTTATTTATATGGCACCACAAGTGTTCCACAGTGCCTTAAAAAGTACATAAACAAATAAGTAACCAGTGACACAATACAAGGCAGGACACGGACATGGATAATAAACATAGCTATACAATAGAGTGACACAGATGGGGCAGACAGGGAGAAAGGAAGATGTAGCAGCAAGTTAGGATGAGAGCTGGAAGGCTTTAATGAAGTAGTGGGTCTTAAGAGCTTGTTTGAATGATTGTAGAGAGGTGCAGAGTCTGATGGGGAGAGGGAGGGAGTTGGAAAGGTAGGGAGCAGCACGGGTAAAGTCTTGGAGGTGGGAGTGGGAGGAAGTAATCAATTGGCATGAAAGGTGGCGTGTATTAAGTGAACAAAGAGGGCGGACAGGAGAGTGAAGGGAGATGAGATCAGATATGTAAATGGGAGAGGAATGGGTGAGGGCTTTATAAGTGAGTGTGAGAACCTTTAATTGGATTCTGAAAGGGAAGGGGAGCCAATGAAGGGCTTGTAGGAGAGCGGAGGCAGATGAGCGTTTGGAGAGGAAAATGAGCCAAGCAGCAGCATTGAGGACAGACTAGAGAGGAGAGAGATGGGAATTGGGGAGGCCAGATAGGTTACAGTAGTCCAATCTGGAGATGACCAGTGAATGTATGAGGGTTTTGGTAGCATCCTGGGTAAGAAAGGGTCTGATCTTGGAAATATTCCTGAGATGTAAATGGCAAGACTGTGAGAGGTTCTGTATTTGTGGTTTGAAGTAGAGGAGTGGTCCAGGATGACTCCAAGACAACGCACTTTGGGACTAGATGAGATAGTTATGCCATCTATTGATAAATAGTGGGAAATGAGGTTATGTGGGAGAGTGGGAAGACGATCAGCTCAGTCTTAGACATTTTAAGCTTGAGAAGTCGCTGTGACATCCAGGAAGAAATGGCAGAGAGACAGTTGGAGATACGAGTCAGTAGAGAGGTGGAAAGATCAGATGAGGGCAGGTAGATCTGAGTATCATCAGCATAGAGATGATAATGGAGGTCAAAAGAGTGGATGAGTTTAGCTAGAGAGGACGTATAGAGAGAGAATAGGAGAGGTCCAAGAACAGAACCTTGGGAAACACCTACTGTAAGAGACTGTTAGGAGTCATGAGAGGAAACAGACAAAGAATGGTCAGAGAGGTAGGAGGACAGCCAGGAGAGAGAAGTGTCACATAGACCAAGGGAGTGAAGGATATGCAGCAAGAGAGGGTGGTCCACAGTGTCAAAAGCAGCAGAGAGGTCAAGGAAAATTATTAGGGAGTAGTGGCCTTGGGATTTGGTAGCAAGGAGGTCATTGCTGGCTTTCATGAGAGCAGTTTCAATGGAGTGGAGAGAACGGAAGCCAGACTGAAAAGGGTCAAAGAGGGAGTGGGAGGTAAGAAATGTGGTGAGGTGGTTGTAAACAATACGCTCATGGAGTTTGGAGGCAAAAGGGAGGAGAGATGAGTCAGTAGTTAGAGAGAATGTTAGGATCAAGGGTAGGCTTTTTAAGAATGGTGGAGACAAGGGCATGCTTGATTGCAGATTGCAGAAGAGAGGGAGAGATTAAGGAGGTGGGCAAGATGGGAGCAGGCAGGAGAGAGGTAGTAGAGGAGGCGGGAGGGGATGGGGTCAAGGGGGGAGGTGGAAGGGAGAGGACTGGATGAGGGCCATTACTTCCACTCCAGATACAGGGAGAAGGATGTCAAAGTCGGTAAAGTGGATGGGGAGGGGTGATCTGGGAAAGGAGGTGAAGAGCTGGGGGACTGGTTGGATATGTCCTGACATATGGAATCAATTTTAGATGTAAAATAGTTAGCAAAGTCAGTGGCAGAGAGCACGAGGGGGTGGGCAGAGGAGGGTTGAAGTTGGAAAAGAGATGCTGGGGATTTTAGGACTGGGAGGAGATGAGATTCTTGAAATATGGGAAAGGGCAGCACTGTAAGATGACAGTAGAAATTTGAAATTGAGAAAATCTGCCTTAGAGCATGATCTTCTCCACTGTCGCTCGGTGGTTCATGAACATTTTTGCAGGTATCTGGTGCATTTGGAATGCCAGGGTTGAAGTGTGGATTTGCGTGGGTGAGTAACGATCACTGGAGCAACAGAGTCAAGAGCAGAAGTAAGGGAGGCATTGTATAGGGAAGCAGCTTGTTCAGGGCAGGAGAAAGAGATAGGGGAGAGAAGTGAGTCAAGTAGGGAAGAAAAAGAAGGCAGTGTCGATAGCTTCAATGTTACACTTAGTGATGGTGGCTTTTGGAGGTAGAGGAGGGGAAGGAGAGAATGATAGGTTAAAAGAGAGGTGATGGTCAGAGAGGGGGAATTGGTAATTAGAGTATGCAGAAATATCACAAAGGTGAGTGATCAAGCAAATGCCCACTCACATGGGAGGGTGAGGAGGTCCATTGGGAGAGGCCAAATCAACAAGTGAGGGTGAGGAGTTTGGAGGCAGAGGATTCTGTGGGTATATCAATTGGAATATTGAAGTCACCTAGGATAATAGAGGTAAGGTCTGAGGAGAGAAAGTGAGTGAGCCAGGGAGCAAAGTTGTCAAGGAACTAGGAGGGAGGGCCAGGGGGACAGTAAATGACAGCTACTCGGAGGTGTACTGGTTGGAAGAGGTGTATATCATGAACTTCAAATGTGGAGAATGTAAGGGATGGTTCTGGGGGTATGAGTAGCCAGGGGAAAGGACCCCAACACCACCCCCATGGCGACTCCCAGGCTGGGGTGTGTGAGAGAGGGTGAGGCCCCAATAGGAGAGAGCTGTAGGAGAAATGGTGTCAGAGGGTAAAATCCAGGTTTCAGTAATGGCAAGGAGATTCAGGGAGTTGGAGATGAAAAGGTCTTGGGTGGGGGACAGTTGTTACACACTGATCTGGCATTCCAGATGGCACAGGATCAAGTGACAGAGTTGATAGGAGAAATGTGAATGAGATTATCAGGGTTGCTATAGCGTGGAGATGAGATAACTTTGGGAGACAGAGATGAATAGAATGTAGAGTTCATGTGGGCTCCTGTGCTAGGAAGGGAACGAGTAGGAGGTGGGTAGGGAGGGAGATTAAGGAGACATGGATGGAGGTGGGGTGAAGTGACAGGGAGAGATGTGAGGGAGGAGAGATTAGCAGTGGGGTAGTAGGATCCTGGGGGGTATAAGAGAAAAAAAATGGAGTAATGGGGAAGGCAGAGAGAGAAGGGGACCAGGGGAAAAGGATAGAGGTGGAATCAGGGGGCAGAACAACAGATTACATAGAAACTGAGTGAAGGGAGGAGTTAAAGACAACATGGTCATGGTAAAGATGAGGTAAATATGGGAAGTAAACTTTGTAAGTATGGATGAAGAAATAATGTAAGAGAACGTGCATATTTCCAGAAATGTAAGAAAAAGTACAGCGTGACAGGGCTGTGTCCTGAAGACTTAGGGATTGTAGCGGTTGTATGAGAAGAGAGTGGTCACTAGTGTCAAAGGCAGCAGAGAGATCTAGAAGAATAAGAAGTGAGTAATGGCCTTTAGCCTTGGCAGTGACCAAATCAATCACCACCTTAGTCAGTGCTGTCTCTGTGGAGTGTTGGGAATGAAAGCCTGACTGACGTGGGTCCAATAAATTGTGTGAGTTTAGAAAGTGAGGTGAGTGTAGGCAAGACTCTCAAGTAGCTTGGAGGGGCATGGGAGATGGGACGGTAATTTGAGAGGGTCAGAATTTTTTTTTTTTCAGAATGGGAGTAATACCTGAATGCTTGTACAGTGATGGAAAGATACCAGTAAAAAAGAGAGAGGGATTATATACAAGTAGAGAAGATTATCTATTTTATTTATTACTAGTTATTTATATAGCGCACATATTCCGCAGTGCATTACAGAGTGCCAGTGTTGGTATAATACAGGTGGAGCAGAACCTTTTGATACTAATATACATCTGGAGCAGACTCAGGTGCTGCATTATCTATATACTGGTGGAGCAGATGCCAGTGTTGGAATGATACAGGTGGAGCAGAGCTTTACTGATTTGTGATGGTATAAGATCAGTATACATATGAGGAGTATAATAAATGGTACATTATTGTAACCATGGAGTGAATATGAGCTGCAGAATAGATACAGTATACATATGAGTATAATAAATGATACATTGTAGTAACCACAGAGTGTATATGAGCTGCAGAATAGATACAGTATACATGAGGAGTATAATAAATGATACATTGCAGACACCACAGAGTGTATATGAGCTGCAGAATAGATACAGTATACATATGAGTATAATAAAAGATACCTCGTAGACACCACGGAGTGTATATGAGCTGCAGAATAGATACAGTATACATATGAGGAGTATAATAAATGATACATCGTAGACACCACGGAGTGAATATGAGCCGCAGAATAGATACAGTATACATATGAGTATAATAAATTATAAATTGCAGACACCACAGAGTGTATATGACCTGCAGAATAGATACAGTATACATGTGAGTATAATAAATGATACATTGTAGTCACCACAGAGTGTATATGAGCCGCAGAATAGATACAGTATACATATGAGGAGTATAATAAATGATACATTGTAGACACCACTGAGTGTATATGAGCTGCAGAATAGATACCAGGGCTGCCATCAGATATTGTGGGGCCCAGGACTGACAAAATAGGCAGGGCCCCTGGGCCCCCCTCCCGCTATTGCTAAGTCTAATTAATTACGACTTACCTTAACATCTTGTGCTTCTTCCTTCTAGCTTCTTCTCCTCCTGGGCTGGCTGACGCTGCTCCTCACGCGCCGCGGCTCATCTGACCTCTCCCTTCCAGTGGCGTGAAGTCATGCACCCCATCGCCAAAGGAAAAAAAATTTATTAAACAAGTGCAGGGACAAACGCAGGATTTTCTGAGGGAGAAGGGGGGATTTCTAATAATAAATATACATATATTATATATATGTGTGTGTGTGTATGTTTTGTTAAACACACATATAATATATACAGCATAACACACATGTACATGTTATATATAACACATATCCACGCTAACATACGTACATACATCCACACTTAAACATACATACACTCTAACACATACAGATATATGCATACGCATATATACACACTAACACATAGACATACATACCCATATAAACACACTAACACAGACCTATACAGTACATACACACTAACACATACAGACATATACAGTACATACACATATATACACACTAACACATACAGACATACATACCCATATATACACACTCACACAGACCTAATACAGTACATACACATATATACACACTAACCCATATATACACACTAACACAGACATATACAGTACGTACACATATATACACACTAACACATAGACATACATAAACATATACTGTATACACACTAACACAGACATATACAGAACATACCCATATATACACACTAACACAAACATATACAGTACATACCCATATATAAACACTAACACAGACATATACAGTACATACCCATATATACACACTAACACAGAGACATATACAGTACATACACATATATACACACTAACACAGACATATACAGTACACACACATATATACACACTAACACAGAGACATATACAGTACATACACATATATACACACTAACACAGACATATACAGTACACACACATATATACACACTAACACAGAGACATATACAGTACATACACATATATACACACTAACACAGAGACATATACAGTAGTACATACACATATATACACACTAACACAGACATATACAGTACACACACATATATACACACTAACACAGAGACATATACAGTACATACACATATATACACACTAACACGGAGACATATACAGTACACACACATATATACACACTAACACAGAGACATATACAGTAGTACATACACATATATACACACTAACACAGACATATACAGTACACACAAATATATACACACTAACACAGACATATACAGTACATACACATATATACACACTAACACAGACATATACAGCACATACACATATATACACACTAACACAGAGACATACATAAACATATACTGTATACACACTAAAACACAAACATACTTATTACTTACACTTGTGCACAGCAGCTGGTTGCTAATGGGTGGTGGGCACCTTGCATTATTAGGCCCCGCCCCTAAGGAACGACGCGATCCGCGGATGTTTGGGAAGCGGGGTTTGATCCATTGGCTCCGCCCCCGTTACAAGCCGACCGAAGAGGGGAATCGTGAAGGAAGGGGGAGGGAGGGGTTTCTTCAGACTTGAGCATGGCTACTTGCCGGTAGGAAGTAGCAGTGCCCCACTCAACCTTTCACTCAAGGGGGAAGTGCGGGGGACTATGCAGCAGTTGCAGGAGCAGCACCGGGCCCCCTCCCGTTCTGCCAGTGTCCGAGCCCGGGACTCTAGTACCGGCAGTCCCCCCCTGATGGCGGCCCTGATAGATACAGTATACATATGAGTATAAAAAAAGATATCTTGTAGACACCACGGAGTGTATATAAGCTGCAGAATACAGTATACATATGAGTATAATAAATTATATATTGTAGTAACCACGGAGTGTATATGAGCTGCAGAATACAGTATACATATGAGTATAATAAATTATATATTGTAGTAACCACGGAGTGTATATGAGCTGCAGAATAACAAGAGATATGGTAAGAACTTACCTCTGTTATCTCTGTTTCTACAAAGTCCATAGGGTCCACAGGGTTGACCTTGGGGTATAGCTGGATCTGGATCCATGGGCACCACGCAGTTAAAGCTTTAGCTGCTCCCAGGATGCACCTGGGTCCGTCCTCCTCTATACCCCGCCCCCGAGCCACAGCACCTCAGTTGGTAAGCAGCCAAGGCCGGAGGAGGAGACTAAACAGAGAGAAGGAAGACTGGAACACACAAGAAACCATACTCACAGAAATGGGAGACGGAAAACCGGTGACCAGCCACACAGCCCATTTGAAGCCAGGTGCATCAGGGCGGGCGCCCTGTGGACCCTATGGACGTCGTAGAAACAGAGATAACAAAGGTAAGCTCTTACCATATCTCTTGTTTTCTACTTCAGGGTCCATAGGGGGTCCACAGGGTTGACCTTGGGGATGTCCCAAAGAAGCTCAACTAAGGGCGGGGATGCTCCTGTGCTGAAAGGAGCACCCGGTGCCCAAAGGATGCATCCTGAGAGGCGAAGGTGTCAAACGCATAGAACCTCAAAAACGTTTGAATGGAAGACCAAGTGGCCACCTTACACAGCTGAACAGCAGAGGCGCCACGTCTAGCAGCCCAAGAGGGACCCACAGAACGAGTGGAACGAGCCTTAACAGAGGCTGGCACAGGTAAACCCTCCTGTGCATAAGCCTCACAAATAACGGAACGAAGCCAATGGGCTAACGTTTGTTTGTTGGCAGGCCAACCCCTCTTGTGAAAACCAAAGAGGATAAACAAGGAATCAGACTTCCTAACCGAAGCCGTCCGGTCCACATAGATTCTAAGCGCCCGGACCACATCTAAGGAAGTCTCACCAGCTGAAAGATCAGGGGACTGAAAAGCTGGCACAACAAGTTCCTGATTAATGTGGAACTTCGAGACCACTTTGGGCAAAAACTCAGGACGAGTGCGGAGCACCGCTCTGTCCTGGTGAAAAATCAGGAAAGGAGGGCGACAGGAAAGCGCCCCCAATTCAGACACCCTCCTGGCCGAAGCAATTGCCAGGAGAAAAACCGTCTTAAATGTCAGCCATTTGAGCTCCACCGACTCAAGAGGCTCAAACGGAGGACCCTGCAGGACCCGTAGAACCACCGCCAAGTCCCAAGGAGCCACAAAGGGAGGCTGGATCCTGAGAACACCTTGGAAAAAGGTGTGAACATCTGGCAGTATTGCAATCCGCCGTTGAAACCACACGGACAAGGCGGACACATGAACCTTCAGAGATGCAAGGCGTAAGCCGAGGTCCAATCCTGATTGAAGAAATTCCAAGATCCTAGAAACTCAGAACACCTGAGGATCATAATGTCTGGACTCACACCACACCACTGTGCCACATCCTGTGATAAATCCGTGCTGAAGCAGGCTTGCGTGCCCTGAGCATGGTACCAATAACCGAACTGGAGAAGCCCCGAGACCTCAAGACGGCTGTCTCAAGAGCCACGCCGTCAAAGACAGCCGACCCAGATCTGGGTAAAGGCAGGGCCCTTGAGACAACAGGTCCAGACGCTGAGGAAGAAGGTACGGAGCGTCGATGGAGAGGCTCCTGAGATCGGAGTACCAAGGACGTCTGGGTCACGCCGGAGCCACCAGCAAGAGCGTGCCGCCGTCCTGCTTGAATTTCCGCAGAACCCAAGGAAGTAGGGATATCGGATGAAACAGATACGCCAGGTGAAACGTCCATTTCACCGACAGCGCGTCCACCAGACTTGCGCCTGCGTCTCTTGTCCTTGACCCGTAAACGGGCAACTTGTGATTGTGACAGGAGGCCATCAAGTCCAGCTCCGGCAGTCCGCACCTGTCCACGAGTAGCTGAAACACCTCTGGATGAAGCAACCATTCCCCGGGATGCACGTCGTGATGGCTGAGGAAGTCCGCCTCCCAATTGAGGACTCCGGGGATGCAGACCGCCAAGATCGCTGGAATGTGACACTCCGCCCAAGTCAGGATGCGAGACACCTCCGACATCGCTGCTCGACTGCGAGTTCCTCCTTGGTGGTTGATATACGCCACCGTGGTGGCGTTGTCGGACTGCACCTGTACCGCCCTTCCGTGAAGAGCGGGACCGGACGACTGCAGGGCCCTGTATACTGTCCGCAGTTCCAGGATGTTGATGGGGAGAAGTGCTTCTTCCGCAGACCAACGACCCTGGAGAGACAATGAGCCAGTCACTGCCCCCCAACCCCGGAGACTGGCATCCGTCGTGAGCAGGACCCAGTCCGGGATCCAAAAGGGGCGCCCCTCGACCAGATGAGCTGTCTGAAGCCACCAAGCCAAAGATTGCCGAACGTCCGGAGACAACACTAGCACCTGAGAGCAGATCCGGTGAGGTAACCCGTTCCACTCCGATAGAATCAGCCCCTGCAGGGGCCGGGAATGGAACTGGGCAAATTCCACCATGTCGAATGTCGACACCATGGACCCCAGAACTCTCATAGCCGAATGGACCGACAGGCGGCAACTGCTTATCCGCAGCTGTAGTGAGGCGACCTTCTCCGGAGTCAGGAAGATCCTTTGCTGACACGAATCCAGCAGGGCTCCCAAATGAACCATCCACTGTGATGGAATCAGGGAGGACTTTTTCCAATTTATCAACCACCCGTGTGCTTGCAGGCAAGCGATCGTCAGGTGGAGATGTTGAAGCAGTACCTCCGGGGAGCGCGCCAGCAACAGGAGCTCATCCAGATACGGCAGCAGCCGTACATTCTGGTTCCGAAAATGTGCGGCCATGACCGCCATAATCTTCGTGAACACCCTCGGTGCCGTGGAGAGACCAAATGGTAGCGCCCGGAACTGATAGTGCTGCTGAAGGATAGCGAACCTCAGATACCGCTGGTGCGAAGGAGCTATCGGAACATGGAGGTAGGCGTCCTGGATATCCAGGGACACCATGTAATCCCCTGGTTCCATCGCCAGAATGATGGAACGTAACGTTTCCATCCTGAACTTGGGAACTCTGAGGAATTTGTTCAAAGACTTCAAGTTGAGGATAGGGCGATGAGAACCATTGGGTTTCTGCACCAGAAACAGAGACGAATAATACCCCGTCCCTCGTTGTGGTTGAGGAACGGGAACAATGACCCCTGCTTTCAGCAAGGACTCTATAGCCTCCTGGATCTGTAACGCCTTGGTCTTGTCCTGAGAAGGACTCGTGCAGAAAAACTGGTGGGGCGGTCTGTGCCGAAAAGACAGGGCGTACCCCTGGGAGACCACTTCTCGAACCCAGGCATCTGTGGTGATATTGTGCCAGCACTGGGCAAATAGAAGAAGTCGGCCTCCCACTCTGAAGTCCCCCAGAGGGAGGCCCGTCCCATCAGGCTGCAGGTTTATCTTCCTGCTTGGAAGAAGGGCGCCGAGCACTCCAGGCTTGCTTCTTGGGTTTAGAGGCAGTCTTACTCGCTGACTGTCTCGGGAAGGACTTACCTTTTGCCTTACCCTGAACCCGAAAGGAATGAAAAGCCGAACTCTGAACCTTAGCAGGCAGTGCCGCCGAAGGGAGGAAAGCCGACTTGGATTTAGCCAGGGTATCCACTATTTTGTCCAAGTCCGGACCAAATAGTAATTCCCCATTGAAAGGTAAGGCCTCCAGGCCGTTCTTTGAATCAGAGTCCGCTCTCCAGGACCGCAACCATAAGGATCGGCGGGCAGACACCGCTGCAGCCGATACCCGCGAAGTCAGCAGACTAGCATCTAAAGAGGCTTCCCCAATGTAAGAAGCAGCGTCCCTCATCTGTCCCAACAACGCCCTCTGGACATCCGGAGCGTCGTCCGGGAAGGTATCTTCCAATGCATTGGCCCACCCCTCAATGGCGTTGGCCACCCAGGAGATGGTCATGGACGATTGGGCCACCGCCCCGGAGAGGGAGTAAATAGACTTTAAGCAAGTCTCAACTTTCCTGTCCGTGGGATCCTTCAGCGAGGATATAGACGTAATGGTAAGATAGCGCCCCGAGTTAAACGGGTGACATGGGAATCCACCACCGGTGGAGTTTCCCATTTTTTACAATGTGCCTCAGGGAAGGGATAATTAGAGGCCAACCACTTCTGAGGAAGGAATCTCTTACTGGGCGCCTGCCAAGCTACCGCCATATGATCCGTCAACTGATCCGACAGGGGAAACACCGCAGAAGCCACCTTAGTTTTTTTGAAACTAGGATACTTCGACTTAGGAACCGGTGCCTCATCCTCTATAAGAAGAATGGCTCGCACCGCCCTAACTAGTGCTCGCACATTAATGGACGACTTGGTATCCATTTCCTGGACCGAGGCGTCTGAGTCAGTGTCATCAGGGACCTCCCCATCATCTGAGGATCCCTCTGAGTCCGATACCTGAGCCGCCCGCGCCATGAGTGGGCGTTTTGAAACCCTAGAAGGAATGTCAGTCTGCAACATTGACTGAAAAGCCGAGGATGCGGCCGCCAAATTTTGCACGGAGTTGGAGAGCACATCCACCCAGGGTGCAGGAGTCGCCATAGGGGCCTGAAAAGGTACCACAGGCTGCTGCGGCACAGGGGAAGCCTGTGCATACATAGGCAACCCCGTATATGGACCCACAAACTGAGACCCAGGAGGATTCCGCAATAACTGCGGGACACCCGGGGAATGGGGGATGGTCGGCTGGGGTAACGCCCTAGTAGGGAGAGCAGTCGGGACCAATAGACGGTCCGCAATAGACACCAGCACTTGAGAAAACATCGCCCACGGTGGTTCCTGCGTCAGAGAAGGTCTGGATGGGCCAGGAGCCACCTGGCACCGACTACACAGGCCATCCTGTGACAAATCCTCCCTATCCACTCCTGCAGAACAGCGTCCGCAGGAGGCCAACACCGGAGCCACTGAGCGCTCAACCTCCTCGTCTGACATGACAGAATATATTATATAGACAAAAATATATCTGGCAACAGGGCAGAAGTAAACGCACTCACCGGTGTGCTGAACAACAGCCCACAATATGGCACTGTGTAGCACACAACTGTATGTGATGAACCTCACAAATACGTGATTTATATAGGTGAGGTCTGTAGAAACTCCCCTCCCCCACACACCTGTAGGGCTCGTAGGAGAAGTAAAGGGACAGGTATAAGCTGACAGTAAGCGGAAAATAAGCACAGACAGGCAGCACTAGCAAAAGTCACATACCATGCAGAGAAGATATACTCACTGCACCTTTCCACCACAATGAATAATGAAATTCCAGTTGCACAGGATATCTATGTCTTCCCAAGTTATGGGGACAATAAATGACCCCTTTTAATAGTACATTTCTAAGGGGGTGCTACCATGGACATACTAATAGGAATCAAAACAACAAGAAAGAGAAAGAAATGTCCTATGATGGTGCACTAAACAAATTAAAATATAACTTTTATTGAATGATTATTAAAATGTTCTCAGGTAATAGCGAAAATAATTAAAATATAAATAGATAGTGTCAAAGGTATGAAAAAAGTGTAATGTAAAGTAAGTGTTCTCAAAAGAACATTTTCGGCAGCGCTACTATAATTTCATACAATATTCCAGTGTGTTAGAGGTGATTATAATGTATATCTTATTTGGTATAGTGTTCTCACACTTTAATATATATATAAAGAATCCCTCCACAAAAATATTAATATTAATGAACCCTGCTTATTATTAATGGTAACATGTGTGATGTTCTAACAAACAGGGCTATATCTATATCTGAGATGGTATTGAGAAATTATATATATCTAGCAATATTCCATGTAATATATTGACAGTCAATCTATCCCCAAATATCTTTGGGAGATTCTGTCTATCTTAATAATATCACATATAATTTCCCATGAGGTGATTACATACACATCATGTCACAGTTCTGACATATCATGTTAGTTGGATCTGCTGTTAACTAACTAGATGATATTTATTACTCCACTGTAGTTTATTAGAAATGCTAATACTATTAAAGTAATTTAACCATCCGCAAAGTAATGGTGTATTGATTAACATATATATTCATAAGTGGTATCATACAATACCAAAAATATTTTATATATAATCTTGTCTCACTTTAACATAAGCTTCTATAGGTATTTAACTGGCTAAAGTATGCCTGGGAGATTTATTTTTGAGAACACTTATTTTACATTACACTTTTTTCATACCTTTGACACTATCTATTTATATTTTAATTATTTTCGCTATTACCTGAGAACGTTTTCCTTTCCACCACAATCAACCTGCCCAGATTCAGTGTCTGGGAGGGCTATAGTGCTGTGTACGCTGTCCTTAAATTGGGGGAGAGGTACACAGGGAGACCGGTCCGCGTGCTCCCTGAGATCTGCGTTGCCACAGAAAAAATGGTCACCATAGACCTCAGAGGAGGAGTGGCCGAGTAATCTGCAGCTCAGCGACGCCAGACTGCGTGCTGAAAGGCGTGCTGAGCTGAGGAGCCGCAAGACAGGGAAGGCTTCCTCCCCTGGCTAGCCTATTAACCCCAGGGCTTGCCGGCTTCCCGCTTGCCAATATATCCCTGGTGGTCTAGTGGTCCCACGGGGTAATCCTCCTCAGAGGGGGAGCCCGCCGCCACTGGTAGCAGCCCCCGGTCTGTCCCCTAGGACCGGGGGCAAAGGACTGCATTTGCAGGCAATACCCGCGAGCCCGCGGCTTACCTTATCCCCGGCGACTCTGGCAGCAGTCCAGGGATGTACCCAGAGTCCGGCTAGTATGGACTCTGGCCACCCCCGCCGTCGCTGCCACACTAGAGAGCCTCTGTTTAAAAAAATCTAACAGGCTTTTTTTTTTAAAAGCTTTTGGGGGCTGCTCCTGCGCAGGTGACCCGACTCCGGCCGGGCACCAACTCAAAACTGAGTTGCTGTGGCTCGGGGGCGGGGTATAGAGGACGGACCCAGGTGCATCCTGGGAGCAGCTAAAGCTTTAACTGCGTGGTGCCCATGGATCCAGATCCAGCTATACCCCAAGGTCAACCCTGTGGACCCCCTATGGACCCTGAAGTAGAAAGATACAGTATACATATGAGGAGTGTAATAAATGATACATTGTAGTAACCACGGAGTGTATATGATCCGGAGAATAGATACAGTATACATATGAGGAGTATAATAAATGATACATTGTAGACCCCATGGAGTGTATATGAGCTGCAGAATAGATACAGTATACATATGAGGAGTATAATAAATGATACATTGTAGACCCCATGGAGTGCATATGAGCTGCAGGATACAGTATACATATGAAGATTATAATAAATGATACATTGTAGACACCACGGAGTGTATATGATCTGCAGAATAGATACAGTATACATATGAGTATAATAAATGATACATTGTAGACACCATGGGGTGTATATGATCTGCAGAATAGATACAGTATACATTTGAGTATAATTAATTATACATTGTAGACACCACAGAGTGTATATGAGCTGCAGAATAGATACAGTATACATATGAGTATAATAAATGATACATTGTAGACGCCACGGAGTATATATGAGCTGCAGAATAGATACAGGAACTTTATGAGGATTATAATAAGAGATACATTGTAGTAACCACGGAGTGTATATGAGCTGCAGAATAGATACAGTATACATATGAGTATAATAAATGATACATTGTAGTAACCACAGAGTGTATATGAGCTGCAGAATAGATACAGTATACATATGAGGAGTATAATAAATGATACATTGTAGTAACCACAGTGTATATGATCTGCAGAATAGATACAGTATACATATGAGGAGTATAATAAATGATACATTGTAGACACCACGGAGTGTATATGAGCTGCAGAATAGATACAGGAACTATATGAGGATTATAATAAGAGATACATTGTAGAAAACGTTATACTCTGGCTAATATGTCTGTACTGTAAAAGGAATCAGATGATATTCTCTATGAAAGATCTGTGTTGGGGTCACCAATGAATGTGAAGTAAATAGACATAAGAGTACAGAGAATAAAACGCTGATCAATATTGAGGGATTTGGAATAAAGAATTTATTATCACAATTTATAACGATATACAAGTGAGAAAGACACGTATATATAAATATTAGTAATTAATGGTAGGGCCGTACAGCTCAGAATTTCTGTATTACACACTCTTCATTATATATTCACATCTCTAATTCTCTTAATATCTCACTTACTGCATATAATCTATCCATGTTACAGCTAACAATAAGTTATATATTATACATGTGCACCAATGACAGACAACCTCTTCTAGTTCTTCCTTGGTGTTAGCAGAACAAGGCAGTGACCCTCCTGATGAGTAGAGGAGACCATTGGGAGAGGCTGAGAGAGGAGGTTACAGAGAGTAGATTGGAGACATGAGGTGATTGGGGACTGTCAGTAGTGATACTGATATCACCCATGATGATGGTGGAGATGTCTGAGGATAGGAAGTGAGGGAGCCAGGCAGAAATATGTTCTAGAGATTGTTGGGGTGGCCCAGGTGGGCGATAGACAGCAACACGCAGAGAAAGGGGTGACAGTCCTGATAGAATGTACAAATGATGTAATGTGAGTGCTGGTACCTGTGGGAGATCTGTGTATGTGATAGATTGGGACAGTAATATTCCAACCCCACCTCCTTTACTATTACCAGGCCTGGAGGTGTGTGTGACATGTAGGTCACCGTGTGACAGTGCTGCAGGGGAGGGAGTGTCTGATTGTGTGACAGTGCTGCAGGGGAGGGAGCGACTGATTGTGTGACAGTGCTGCAGGGGAGGGAGCGTCTGATTGTGTGACACTGCTGCAGGGGAGGGAGTGTCTGATTGTGTGACAGTGCTGCAGGGGAGGGAGTGTCTGATTGTGTGACACTGCTGCAGGGGAGGGAGCGTCTGATTGTGTGACACTGCTGCAGGGGAGGGAGCGTCTGATTGTGTGACACTGCTGCAGGGGAGGGAGCGTCTGATTATGTGACAGTGCTGCAGGGGAGGGAGCGACTGATTGTGTGACAGTGCTACAGGGGAGGGAGCGACTGATTGTGTGACAGTGCTGCAGGGGAGGGAGCGTCTGATTGTGTGACAGTGCTTCAGGGGAGGGAGCGTCTGATTGTGTGACAGTGCTGCAGGGGAGGGAGCATCTGATTGTGTGACCGTGCTGCAGGGGAGGGAGCGACTGATTGTGTCACAGTGCTGCAGGGGAGGGAGCGTCTGATTGTGTGACAGTGCTGCAGGGGAGGGAGAGTCTGATTGTGTGACAGTGCTGCAGGGGAGGGAGCGTCTGATTGTGTGACAGTGCTGCAGGGGAGGGAGCGACTGTTTGTGTGACAGTGCTGCAGGGGAGGGAGTGTCTGATTGTGCGACAGTGCTGCAGGGGAGGGAGTGTCTGATTGTGTGACAGTGCTGCAGGGGAGGGAGTGTCTGATTGTGTGACACTGCTGCAGGGGAGGAAGTGGCTGATTGTGTGACAGTGCTGCAGGGGAGGGAGTGTCTGATTGTGTGAGCCATGTGTGTTTAAACTATTTAGAAAACCCACTTAGTTATTGCACACTTTGTGTATTACCACAGTTAGTCGCCCCCTCAGCTAGCTGCCCCCTAAGACTGAATGGTAAGATATAGTCTGGCTGATAAGACACAGGACTACATCTGAGCCAATTGGTCAGTGGAATGAAATGCAGAGTGATGAAAGGACATACATAGCACTGTGTGTGTGTGAGTATATAACAGGCAGTGTGCTACTATAATCTATGCCTCACTGATCCCCATCACACACAGGTAATGACAATTACAGCAACTCATTACATCACATACGTATAACATCAGATGGAAGATGTGATGTTCTCCACGATGGACTGACATTGGGAATTTGTCACCACATGGATCTCTTGGTTAGAGTATAAGGAGACTGAGGACTACTTGACTTTGGTTAGCAACACAAAATACATCTTTCCCTCTCTGTTCTTTCCTTTGTCTGTTCCCTATGATTGTGTAATATATACTTTTATTACAGGTTGATTGTTTTGTAGAAAATTGACCAATGTTTAGTCTACTGATGGCGCTGTGTATTGTCCATTCTACTATTACTGGTACTGAAAACACAAAAGATTTTCTAAAAGATTTGAAGTGTTTGAATTATTTAAAATATGAGATATGGTAAGAACTTACCCTTGTTATCTCTATTTCTACGAAGTCCATAGGGTTACACAGGATACCTTGGGGTATAGGCGATGGCGGCAGACATCCAGGCACCACAGAATTAAATTTTCAGCCTCCCAGGATGCACTGGGGTCCCTCTCCTATACCCCGCCCCTGAGCCTCAGGCCACTCAGTTTCGTAACAAGCCATAGGCCGGAGCAGGAGCAAAAAAGAGAGAGAAGACAGTCTGGAACACACAAGAATCACATTCTCACCAGAAAGAGACGGAGAAACCGGTGACCAGATCAAAGCCCATCTGCAGTACAGGTGCGACAGGGCGGGAGTCCTGTGGAACCCTATGGACTTCGTAGAAATAGAGATAACAAGGGTAAGTTCTTACCATATCTCATATTTTCTACTTCAGGGTCCATAGGGTATCCACAGGATACCTTGGGGATGTACCAAAGCAGTATCCTTTAAGGGTGGGGACGCTCCCGTGCTGTAAGGAGAATCCGCCGCCGAAAGGAAGCATCCTGAGAGGCGAAGGTATCAAAAGCATAATACCTTACAAAAATATGGACAGATGACCACGTGGCTGCCAATCACCGCTGAGGCGCCACGTCGAGCTGCCCACGAAGGACCCACAGACCTAGTGGAAGAGCTTTAATAGAGGATGGAACAGGAAGACCTGTGAATCCATCCTGCCAAAGTTAGCGTAGTGGCAGGCCAACCCTTTTTATGGAAATCAGAAAGGACAAAACCGAGAGTCTGAGTTCCTAAATGGACTGGTACGGTCAACTTAAATTCTTAGCGCCCGTACCACAGCCAAATAGGCCTCACCAGCAGACAGGACTGGGGAAGTAAAGGCAAGCACTGCCCTGTTCCTAGGAAAGATGAGAAAAAGGGAGGTCTACATGACAGAGCCTCCCATTCTGAGATCCTACTGGCCAAATTAAGAGCCAGAAGGAATACAGTCCTAGCCGTAAGCCATTTGAAATCCACTGAGCCCAGTGGATCAAATGGCGGTCCTCAGAGAGCCCTAAGGACCACAGCCAAATCCCAAGGAGCCACAGGTGGAACAAAGGGATGCTGAATATAACGTACACCCTGCACAAAGGTGCGGACATCAGGAAGAGTAGCAATCCTACACTGAAACCATACTAACAGGGCAGAAACCTGCACCTTCAGGTAAGCAAGGCGAAGACCGTTATCTAAGCCCACCTGTAGGAAAGCCAACCTCTGGATATCCGGAATACCCGAGGAGCCTAGCCTCTAGGGCGACACCTGAAAGAAAGTATACCATACCTAATGGTAAATTCTTGCAGATAAAAACTTCCGAGCTCTTAGCATGGACAGAGCCCCTGTTAACTATAGAGCTGGAAAAACTCATAGACCTTAAGAGGGCAGTCTCCACCGCCACACCGTCAAGGACAGACAACCCAGGTCTGGGTATCAGCCAGGATCCTGAGACAACAGGTCCGGGCGTAGAGGCAACAGCTTCGGAGTGTTAACTGAGAGGCTCCGAAGATCTGAGTAATAGTGCCATCTGGCCTACGCTGGAGCTATCAGCAGGAGCGTGCCTCCTTCTTGCTATTACTGGAGGAAGAAGGGATAACGGAGGGACGAGGTACACAACTTGGAAGGTCCACTGGACCTACCTACGTCTATCAGAAGAGTCTCATCTCTGAAAGGCTCCACTTGTTCACCAGAAGATTGAACACCTCCTGATAAAGAGGACATTTCCCTGAATGCACGTCTTGACGGCTGAGAAAGCCTGCTTTCCATCTGAGGATTCCTGAATGAACACTGCCGATGACGGCAGGGATATAGCCTTTCACCCAAGCCAGAATTCGGGACACCACTGTTAGTGTCGCCTGACTTCGGGAACCTCCTAGGTGGCTTACATAAGCCATCATGATGGCGTTGTCAGACTGTACCTGCATGCTGGAGAACCTTGAATACTGCTCAGAGTTCTCAGATGTTTATGGGAAGCGCAAAAACTACTGGTGTCCACCTGCCCTGGAACAAGTGTGGACCCGTCACTGCTTCCCAGCCACGGATACTGGCGTCCGTCGTCAGAAGGACCCTGTCCGCAATCCCAAAGGGGGTGCCCCTTGTTTAGGTGAGCTTTCTGCAGCCACCAGGCTAGAGAGAGACAAACCTCCGGGGAAAGCCTATTGACTTTATCCTATGGGGCAACCCATCCCATCCGGAGAGGATCAAGTTCTTTAGAGTGAAGCTGGTTACTCCACCATGTCGAACAGCGACATCCTGGAACCCAGGAACCACATTGCCAAGTGAATAGACACTCGGCGACTCTGCATTACAGGCAAAGGTACGCAGTTGCCTGCAGAGATCTTTTCCTCAATCACAAAGATCCTCAGATGTTGGGATATGGAGCATCCTCTGTGAAGAATCAGAGAGGACCATTTCCAGTTTATCAGTCAGCCCTAACGTAGCAACACAGATATTTTCCGTTGCATATGGCACTGAAGTATCTCTGGAGACCCTGGTAACAACAGGAGGTCACTCGGATAGGGTAACAAGCGGACCCCCTGCATCCGCAGGTGGGCTGCCATAACTACCATGACCCTGGTAAACCATGAGGCGCGGAGGCCAGACCAAGGGGCAATGTCAGAAACTGGAAACGCTTATCGACCACTGCAAACCTGAGGAAAACACTGGTGTGCTAAGAAAAGAGGGATATTCAGGTAGTCACCCTGAATATATCCAACGACACCACAAAATTCCCAGGCTCCATTGAATGATGGAATGCAGGGTCCTCCTCCCGAACCGAGGAACCCTTAAGAATTTGTTGAAGGATTCGAGGTTGAGAATGTCCTGGTAAGCCCCATTGGGTGTCTGTACCAGAAAGAGGATGGAGCAAAACCTCGTTCCCCTTTGGGGCAACGGAATAGGTACTATAACTCCTGCCTGGAGCATAGAGTGTAACACCCTCAAAAATTACAGGGCCTTGTCCTGAATTGACAGAAGACCTGTAACGAAAAACCGTCTGGGAGGCTTTTACCGGGAAGAGAGGACATACCTTCAAGAAAATACTTCTCTTACCCCAGTGTCCGTGGTGGTCAGACACCAGCACTGGGCGAACTGGAGAAGCCGGCCTCCAACTCTGGGGGCTCCCGAGAGGAGGCCCGTCCCGTGAGGCTGAAGGCTTATAGTCCAACTTGGGAGTAGGAAGTCTTGTACTCCAAGCCTGTTCTTATGGCTGAGCAGATTTCCTGGCTACTGACTGTCTTGGAAAGCTGTATTTTAGACTTACCCTGGCCTCACAGGGCAGAAAAGACAAAGTCCCAGACCCTGATGCAACTGTAGCCGATGGCAGACACGCAGACGTAGCTGCTGCCTGCAGGGCCACAATTGCGTCCAGACGAGGGCCAAACAGGACTTGTCCCGTAAAAGGCAAAGCATTCCAAATGGAATCTGCGTCCGCTTTCCAAGAGCGCAACCACAGGGAGCGGCAAGCCGCTACTGCTGCCGAGGAGATTCTGGAAAGGAGTAGGCTATATGTAAGACCGTCTCATTATGAACGTGGCAAAGTCTCTGAGAATTTGCCACTATCCACCTGCTCTGCTGGAGAGTCAGTGTCCAGAGATCCAGTTACCTACTCAGTGTTCCATGGCTCTGGCCCCCCAGCACACGGCCATAGCCGGCCTGGAAGCCCCTCCAGCAAGGGAATATTGGATTTTAGATATATTTGCACCTTGCAATCTGGAACCTCCTTCAAAGAGGACCTGGAGGGCATGGGCAACGTAGCACTCCTCACTAGGCGTGTAACATGAGAATCTACCCGTAAAGGTAACTCCCATTCGGAAATATAATTATCCGCAAAAGGGGTATGCAAAAGGTCAACCGTTTTTGAGGCTGGAACCGCTTACCCGGAATTTCCACGCCTCATCTAAATGATCCACCTGACCAGATAGAGGAATTACAGTGGCAACACCCTTATCCTTAAAGAAGGCATATTTGGATTTAGCCACGGGGGATATGTAATAACCAAAGCCGCACGGACAGCCCGTAGAAGGCCAGGTATATAGACTTTAGACCCAGACTACGCCTCCTTTGCACTAAGGGGCTCGTGTCTGAAAAAGTCAATAATGTCACCGTCATCAGACGTCATGTCTTTACCCGTCTGAGACCCGAAAGGCCGTTTAGAAGGCCAAAATGGTGACTCCCCCTGTAAAACATCCATCAGGTGCTATACCATTTGGACAATAAATTCACCCACACAGGCTCCTGCGAGACCTGGGGGGGCGAAAAGCAGGATACACTGGGGTGCTATCAACTGTCCAGGGACCCCTGAATGTGATGAGACCACCACAGGCTGCGATAACCCCTATGGGGAAACGCAGGGGGCGTTGCCCACAAAGGCTGTAAGCATCTTAGCCAGCCGAGGGCGGTCCCCTTTTTTTTTGTGCAGGCACAGTGACAGAAATGGGGCGTGATATATAATACAACATGCCCTCCATAAACCCTCAGCGTCTACATATCCCTCCGCTAACTGCACATGATATCAGTACATTATAGCTGGAAGAGGATATCCTCGTTCACTTTCCGACATGAGGAGTGTGAACGGAGCGTATGTGACCTCCCACACAGAAAAACCACGTTTACTGTGAGGTAATAAACACCCTGCGACACCGCACCGCAAGGGCTGTAGCAGAAGAACAGGGATAGAAAAAGGCTGACAGTCAGAAATGAAAGTACAGGCAAACAGCGCTAGCATTTAAGTCACATACAATGCACAGATAACATCCTGCATTACAAGCACTGCGATCAACTACACAGACCAGAGCCTGGTAGGAAACAGTGCTGCATACACTGACCTTAATTGAAGGAGAGGTATGCGGGGGACCCGGACCGCAATGGCATCTGTATCAGCTTCCAGCAGCGTTTGCCATCCCCAGCACATGTAGTGAGAAAATGGCCACCGAGGAGCAGAGAGAAGGCAGGGCCCGGGGGAGGAGCGCTGACACAGCCCGCTCAGACCGCTGTGGAATGGCACAGTGCAGCGGGGGAGACGCCGGCTGTGAGACAGGGAAGGCGTTCTCCCCTAGCGTGCTATTAACCCCTGGGACGCCGTGCTGTACCGCACATGCTGCGGCCCGCTGTCCCTGGTGGTCTAGTGGAAGGCGCAGGAACAATACCTGGCCCCACGCGCAGCCGGTCCCCAGGGAGCCCCCTGCCTGGGGACCAAACAGGACTGTGTTACCGGCGGGTGCCCACCGCGGGACCCCGCCGCTTACCTTGTTCCCCGTGCATCCGGCCACAGTCCAGGTAGCCGGGGATCACCGCTAGCTGTGACCCCAGCTACCTACCAGCATCCCCGGATCGGTACCGGCGTTCTGGTACCGGCGGGGTGTAGGAGTGACAGCATGGACGTCAATACTGACTGTCCTATGCTGGAGCACTCTAGTTGTGCAGCCACAGCTGCGAAGAAATATTCAGGGGCCTTAAAAAGACCCCCCTCTGTACGGTGCGACTGGTCCGGCCAGGCACCTACGAAAACTGAGTGGCCTGAGGCTCGGGGGCGGGGTATAGGAGAGGGACCCCAGTGCATCCTGGGAGGCTGAAAATTTAACTCTGTGGTGCCTGGATGTCTGCCGCCATCGCCTATACCCCAACGTATCCTGTGGATACCCTATGGACCATGAAGTAGAAAGTATTGTATTTTAGCTGTGACACAGTCAGATTAGGGGTCCCTCTCCTGGGTAGAGGTCTCCTTCCTTACACACACAGCAGCTGGGAAACAGTACGCCAGTCTGGATTCGAGTACAAGCTGGTCGGCGCCAGTCTTTATTGTGCAAAACAGAAACAACAAAAAGAAACCATAAACATAAATCCTAGCCCTGTCTGGGCTCTAACTTTACAGGTGGTTCCCTCACTACCAGAACCTGGCAGGGCCTAATGCCCTCACCAGCAACAAAGGCACAGCACAACACTCACGGATAGGTTTTTCAAGGGTCTCTGAGCAAACTCCCTGTCTGCTCTCACAGGTGAGACACTCAGCCGTATACACACTAGGCTTATATTGGCCACTCTCAGGTGGAAATCCTAACAAGCCTGTTACCAGGCTGCAAGGCCCAAAACCTGGAGTGGCCGTGGGTGGAGCCCTCCCTCTCCTCTCACCCACAACCCCCAGGTCCCAAACCGGCTTTTCAAAAAGCCGAGACTCAAGCCTGCTACACTGCAGACTTTCTCCTGGGTGTTTAAAACACATAAGACAGGAATCTGGGACAAATGTACCTGCCACAGACCACTTTACCAGTGATCCTATCACATAGCATATAAACAGACATGAGTGCATAAAACCATGGATAAGACACCCCACCTAAGTGCCCGTAAATAATACTTAAGATACTTAGCTTTTATGTATCATGTAATATCTTGGTGATTCTTTACGGTGGTGTTATGATAAACACATATAGATAATAACATGTAAGGGAGAAGAAAATAGAGAAACTAGTGCAGATCGTCATATAACAATATTCTTGCACTAAATACTTTGCAACAATTTCTTATTAGCAAAGTAAAAAAATTACTGTCATATATTGAGAGATCTGTTATACTCTATAATGCGTATAATAAAAACACATTTATTGAGACAGAACAAGAAAAACACTAATATAAAAAACATAAAAGGAAGCACTCAAAAGACAATGAGCCTTCCTTAAGTGTCAAACAAATATAAATCCTTCACAGGTGAGACATATGCGGAAAAAATAACTGGTAAAGATGTTCACAGCCCGGGTGATAACCTCAGCTATCCCTCCACAATAGTTCCACAATGGTTCTGGTCAGGTCCTGTGAAGTCACCTCCTCTGCCAACGCGTTTCGACTCTTTAGTCTTTGTCAAGGCAATGAGGATACATGAATGTCAATCTACTTATATACCACTATCAATTAAGCGCTGGATGACTGGGAGGAGCCATCATCATTACATTTTGTATTATAAACATATATAATCGTGAAATCATCCACTCCAAACTTCATATAATATATATTACAACCTAAAACGTACATCACAATCCTGAGATGAAATAAATAAATAACAGAATTCGCTCCGTGAGACCGGAAGTGACCCTGCATTGGACTACCGGTTTGGCATGTAAACAAATCCGCGTGTTACTAGATCCTTCCTCTAGTCCATCCGGTCACTAAAAGCCACAAATGATCGAAGAGTGGCCATCAAGTCCATTACAGTAGCTCAAATTCAGCGTGCTTGCCATGTTATCAAAAAATGGTATAGCGCTTCCTTCAGTCCGCGAAGGCGGAAGTATGCGGCAGCACCACGCTTTTGCTCATGGGATTTGTAGTCCAATTGCCATCTTATCTGGTGCCGGAAGTCATGTTCTACGCATCAACTTCCTATTAGTCCCAAAAGGAGCCTGGGATTCGTAGTTTAAAATCCCAATACGATATTAAAATGTTGTATCTGTTACAGAAGTTAAAATAATTAAGATATATAACTTAACCGTACAAAAGGTATATAAAAAGTGCATATCATCCTAAAATTTAATAAACACAAATAAATAACTAAGCATAAATATAAAAATCCCTAAAATCAGTCTAAAAACCATTTCAGCTCAAAGTCTTTATTGATCCCTTTAGGCTGCAAAGTTTTAAGGGAATAAATGTAATTCATCTCGTTTTTTGCTAATATTTGTGTGAGATTATTATTCCTCCAATTAACTCTTACTTGTCTGAGGACATCAAATTCTTTAATCTCACATATATTTTTATTGTGTACATCCTTAAAATGTGACGATAGAGCATGGGTCTCAAGACCCATTTTAATGTTGTGGAGATGTTCCGCTAACCTTATTTTTAAGGGTCTTGAGGTTCTCCCAATGTAGTGTTTATTACAGCTACATCCAATATAGTAAATCACGTTTTTCGAATTGCATGTAGCGAAATCTTCGATTTTTTTCTCTATCCCATTTATTGTCACTGTGACACATTTCCTATCTCCTTGGACTGCTCTACACATCACACAGCTCCCACATCTTTGGAAGCCTTTCGTCAGGACTCTTCCATTAATTTTAGGAGAGAGAGCACTTTTAATGATTCTATCCTTAATATTCTTAGCTCTTCTATAAATAAATTTAGGTTTCTCTGGAAGAAAAGGTTGTAAAACTTGATCTGCTTTTAAAATGGACCAGTGTTCCTTTATAATATGTTCAATTTGCTTATATTGTGCATTAAAATCAGTGATGAATGCAAGTTTAAATCCTTCATCTACATCAGGAAATTTCTTTTTTTGGGTCAATAGTACATCTCTGTCAAGTTCTATACATTTATCCATAACCATCTGTACTTTTTCTTTCTTGTAACCACTGTTTCTAAATTTTTGAATCATATCACTGGCTTGTTCCTTAAAAACCTTGTTATCAGTACAATTCCTCTTAAGTCTCTGCAGTTGACTATTAGGAATAGAATCAAGCCAATTCATATGGTGACAACTAGTGGCATCTAAAAAGGTCCCTGAGTCCGTGGGTTTTATAAAATTCCTTGTCATAAATTGACCTTCCTGTACATACATAGTCAGGTCTAAAAAATTAATTGTGGAATCACTGATATTAAAAGTTAATTTAATATTTAAAATTATTTTCATTTAAATATGCACAAAATTCATCCAGGATTTCTCGACCTCCTTTCCAAATAAAAACAATGTCATGTATCCTCATTGCCTTGACAAAGACTAAAGAGTCGAAACGCGTTGGCAGAGGAGGTGACTCCACAGGACCTGACCAGAACCATTGTGGAACTATTGTGGAGGGATAGCTGAGGTTATGACCCGGGCTGTGAACATGTTTACCAGTTATTTTTTCCGCATATGTCTCTTTGGATTCTGGTAGGAAGCCATCTTCACCTGTGAAGGATTTATATTTGTTTGACACTTAAGGAAGGCTCATTGTCTTTTGAGTGCTTCCTTTTATTTTTTATATCAGTGTTTTTCTTGTTCTGTCTCAATAAATGTGTTTTTATTATACGCATTATAGAGTATAACAGATCTCTCAATATATGACAGTAAGTTTTTTACTTTGCTAATAAGAAATTGTTGCAAAGTATTTAGTGCAAGAATATTGTTATATGACGATCTGCACTAGTTTCTCTATTTTCTTTTCCCTTACATGTTATTATCTATATGTGTTTATCATAACACCACCGTAAAGAATCACCAAGATATTACATGATACATAAAAGCTAAGTATCTTAAGTATTATTTACGGGCACTAAGGTGGGGTGTCTTATCCATGGTTTTATATATTAGTATTGGAGAAGATAGATACCTTCTCTTTTAGATATCTAACCCAAGCTGCCGTGAGGGCGCGAAGAGTAAAAACATTATACTTTTGTTTGTAGACATGAGTGCAAATAGCCTCAACAATGAGACATATTTTTAAATATATAGAGAAAATACAATATAGATCTGTACATGTAAACAAAATCAATAGAAAACAGGGTACGGGGGGATGAAGGTGTAAGAGAGGGAAACAGGACTACTAGAGAGATTAGGACATCTGAAGGATGTTTAAGAGATATTAAAACGAAAATGAGGAGTACCTATCCAAGGTAATAAAGCAAACAAGAAAGAATGGGGTGGGGAGTAAGACCCTTCCGCCGCACATGGGTTCAGTGGAGGAAATACAAGGGTCAAGAGTGGGGGGTGCCCTCACAGGAGAGCCAAGAAGCCTACACTGGGGCAAATAGATGGCCCCTATCATGGAGATAATAAGTAATATTCTCCATTGCCACAATATGCAAAGTTTGCTATTTCAAAGCAGAAAGAGATGGCGGAGAGAGGGTTTTTCCATTGGCGGGCTATTGTTTGGCAGCTACTAGAATATGGGACAACAATTTCTGGGTCCCGTGGGATCAGAGCTTCAAAGAGCTGATTTGTAAGGGTATGGACCGAGGTCCAAAAAGTATTAAGGACCGGGCAAGTCCACCAGATATGGGTAAGAGTACCCCGGAGTCCACAATTTCTCCAGCAGAGGGGTGAGGTAGAAGGAAATATTTGTGAGAATCGCACTGGGGTATAGTACTAGCGGTATTATAATTTATATGTTTCCTTAAACTGTGTAGAAATGGAGGATCTGGCAATAGCCTGTCTCACGTCGTCTCAAACCTCCTCATCTGGTGGCGGGCCAAGGTCTGCCTCCCAAGATTTGTGTGGATTACAAGTTGAAAAAGCAGCATCAATAAGGATACTATAAATTTGGGAAATCATTCCTTTAGGCATGGGGTGGAACCTGCAGAGTCATTCAAAGGGGGTGAGGGTGCGTAGAAGTAAATCTTGTGGCATAGATTGTAGAAAGTGCCGTATTTGGCAATATTCAAAGGGGTGGAGGGGTTGGGTAGAAGCTTTCGACTGTAGTTCTGAGAGGGAAAGCCAATGCCCACCTGAGCTAAAATCCACAGGAAATTTGAGGGCCAGATGTGTCCACCATGCCATGCGGGTCATTTGTAGGCCTGGTGGCTAACAGGGATTGTTCCAGATGGGTGTGAGGGGAGACATAGGAGATGTGATTGAGAAATTAATGGAGTATAGATTCCACAGATGTAGTAGGAATTAAAAAGTAGGTGGGAGGCTGGAGGAGGGGGGGCGGTATCTCTTTTGTAAGCCCCAGAGAGAGGACAAATCTTGAAAATAAGGCTGGCTTCAATGTCAAGCCAGGATGTTGTTCCAGAGGGAGAAAAGGAGGAAGCAATTTTAGAAAAGTGGGTAGCCAAGTAATATAGTTTAAAATCTGGAAGACCCCTACCACTCTCGTAAAAATGCTTTTTAAGAATGGCAGAAGATATCTTTGGGGGTTTACCATTCCAAATAAAGCGGGTAATGCTCTTCTGGATTTTATGGAGAGAGTTGGGACCAGCTTTAGGAAGTGTTTAGAATAGTTAGAGCAATTTAGGAAGGATATTCATTTGAACAGAAAGTATTCTGCCCAGCCACGAAATGACAAGTTTCTTCCAAGAGGTCAGGTCTGCGTGTAGCTTTGTGAAAAGTTGTGGGAAGTTTTCCTGGTACAGCAAGTTATAATGGGAAGTCAGGAAGATCCCAAGGTATTTAAGTTTTTTATGTTGCCATTTAAAATTATAAAAGGACTTGAGGGATTCAGCATCCAAATGGGGGACATGAAGAAGCATGGACTCCGATTTAGAGTAATTAATTTAGTACCCAGAAAGTGCGCTATAATTATCCAGGAGGTCCTAAAGATTGGGCAAAGACATCCGAGGTTGAGTAAGCGTAAGCAGAACATCATCTGCAAAAAGGGCAATTTTAGAGATGTTCCCGGCCTGCACACCCGATGCTAGGATTAAGGCGGACAAGGGAGGCTAGAGGCTCAATTGTCAGGGCAAAGATTAAGGAGAGGGGACATCCCTGTCTGGTGCCGTTGGAAATGGAAAATAAATTGGATGGGATTCCATTAATAGAGAATCTAGCTGAAAGGGCAGAATAGAGGGCCATGACGCCCGTCAGGAAGTCCCCAGACAACCCAAAGGACTGTAGCGCAAGAGACATGAAACCCCAGGAGATCCTATCAAATGCTTTTTCAGCATCCAGAGAGAGAATAATAGCTGGGGATCTCCTGGAGTTAATAATATGAATCAGTTCTACCATCCTGCTGGTATTATCCCGTGGCTGGCGACCTGGTATGAAACCAACTCGGTCATTGTGGACTAAAGAGGGAAGGACAAGATTGAGCCTGTTAGCCAGAATTTTCACGTAAATTTTAACATCCAGGTTAAGCAGGGAAATAGGTCTATAGCTTGCACAAACACTGGGGTCTTTGCCCTCTTTAGGTATCACAACAATTCGGGCCTCAAGCATTTTCGCAGGGAAGGCCCCTCCCTGCAGAACATTATTAAAAAGGGAGTGCAGGTGGGGAACTAGAAGACCTCCAAAATTCTTAAAGTATGCAGCAGTATAGCCGTCAGGCCCAGGAGATTTACTCAATTTCTGCACTTTAATAGATGCTACTATTTATTCCTCTGAGATCTCTGCTCAGTTCATCCAGGGTTTCCTGGGATAATCAAGGGAGGTGAGCAGGAGCAAGAAAGCTTTGGATTGCTGCATCAGTAGGTGGGGTAGAGGAGGGGAGGGAGGCAGACTGCAAGTTATATAACTTGCTATAGTAGTTTTAGAAATTCAGATCGAATGGTGGCAGGGTCATGGAGGTGACTTAGAATTTTTGATCAAGAGAATATTTTTATGGGTCAGGATCTTATCTGCCTTATTGCTTTTTTCGCAAAGTCTGGCGGAGCCATTTCAGGCATTTAGCAGTATGTTGGGAGATAAGGAGGGCAAGGGAGCGGACAGTAAGAAGCTCCTTCAAGATAGAAGGGTCAGGAGATTGTTTGTGGTGGGCCTCCAGTTGTTGGAATTTAATAGAGAGAGTATTAGTACGGGTCAGAAAATCTTTTTTGATTGTGGAGGCCATGCTAATCAGGTGCCCCCTCAGTACAGCCTTATGGGTTATCCAGACAGTCTAAGGGGAGGTATCTGGGAGGGCATTTAACTGAAAGTAGTCCATAAGGTGTTTATTAAGTCGTATGACTATGTCCTGGTTGTGGAGGAGAGTGTCATTCATATGCCACGTCAATGGGCGTGGGCAGTCAGTGATACCTGAAAGGTCAGCTGAGATAGGTGCATGGTCAGACCAGATCAAGGAATAGACCTGAACATTCATGAGATGGAGGGCTAGGTCATGGCTGAGCAGAATCACGTCTATGCGGGAGTAGTAGCTATGTACTTGGGAAAAGGTGTAATCTTGAATTAGTGGTTCCCGAACCCGCCAGGAGTCGTAGAGAAGCTAGGACTTCATGAGATCAAGGAGAGCTTTGGAATTGCGGAGCACCGCTCCGCTGGAGTTGGTGGCCCCCGAGGTAGATCTATCCAGTGTGGGATTAAAGACCGCATTAAAGTCCCCTGATAAAATAAGAGGGCCCTGATTCTTACAGGACAGAAGATTATCTAATTTAGTAAAAAAAAGCATGTTTGTTTTGATTAGGAGCATATGTTAACAATAGTGCACAAAGTGTTGTTGAGAGTGCCTATAAGTATAAGAAAATGGCCCTATTTATCTCGGTGGGAGTCAATCAGATCAAAAGTGAGGTGTCGGGCCATGAGAATGGCAACCCCCCATTTTTTTGTTTAGCGTCACAGGCGTGAAATGGTAGTAGGGTATGCCTTAGAGCGCAACTCTGGGTGGAGGTTTTGCAAGAAGTGGGTCTCCTGTAAGAACACTAGGTCACCTTTGTAAATGTTAAGGGTAGAAAAAGGTTTGGTACGCTTTTGGGGGCTGTTGAGGCCCTTCACATTAAACGAGAGTAGTTTAAGACCGTGCGACAGTCGAAAAGGTAGCTAAAGAAGAAAAAAAAAATCAGAAATGGATAGGTAGGGAGAAAAAGGATATCTTCAGAGATGGAAGAAGATAAAGAATGTCCTGTTGGAAAAGGAGGGAAGACCGGAATGAGGGAGGGGAGGAGGTGCAGCCTACTGGCACCAAGGGCCAGGGCCATAAGTGCTGACAGGGGGAAGGGATGCTATGCATCGGAAAGGCGCATAGGTCAGCAGGCGGGTAGAATACCCTGAGGGGGCACGGCAAAGTGAAGCCGCAATTCTGAAGAGGTGACATAAGAGAGAGGGGGGGAACCCCATAGCCTTAAAATTATAAAAGTAAACATTTTAGCAGAATGTATGTGGGATGTGAGGAGAAAGGAAAAGAAAAAAAAATAGGGTTAAGAGGTCAAAGGTAATGGTATAGGGCATGACTAAATCTCAGTATGAAAAGCAGGAAAGGCAAGGCGGGGGAGTGGGATAGCAAAAGAATATAAGAAACACAAATGAAATAGCATATAGAATAACAAACACATGTCATGAAATAAAACAGCTGTGCAAAACACTTTACCAATCAGTTATCAAACATTAGTAGTTTATATAGAAAAATTAAAGTCTCAGCCATGTGACGCCAGACACGTCTCTTCAGGAATGATAACAGGAGGAACTAAAAAAAAATTAGGCCGGATCCAGGGGCGCATAGCAACATAACAATAGAGAATCTACATAGGGAGGGGCAGATCTCCGTAAATTGGAGGGGCCCATCTCAAAAACAATAAAGACAGTAAACCTTTAGAAAGTTCATGTTTTTTTATGTATTATTTGATGTGTAATAAGATTTGATTTGGCTGTAAAACATTTCCCACACTCAGAACATGAAAATGGCTTCTCACCTGTGTGAGTTCTCTGATGTTTAACAAGATTTCCTTTATCTGAAAAACATTTCCCACATTCTGAACATGAAAATGGCTTCTCACCTGTATGAGTTCTCTGATGTGTAACAATATTTGATTTCATTGTAAAACATTTCCCACACTCAGGACATGAAAATGGTTTTTCACCTGTGTGACTTCTCTGATGTCTAACAAGAGTTGTTATTTGTGTAAAACATTTCTCACACTCAGGACATGAAAATGGTTTCTCCCCTGTGTGACATCTCTGATGTCTAACAAGATGCGCTTTCTGTGTGAAACATTTCCCACACTCAGAACATGGAAATGATATCTCCCCTGTGTGACATCTCTGATGTCTAACAAGATGTGCTTTCTCTGTGAAACATTTCCCACATTCAGAGCATGGAAATGGCTTCTCACCTGTGTGACTTCTCTGATGTATAGCAAGATGTGTTTTGTCTCTGAAACATTTCCCACACTCAGAACATGGAAAAGGTTTCTCACCTGTGTGACTTCTCTGATGTATAACAAGATTTGTTTTCACTGTAAAACATTTCCCACACTCAGGACATGAACATGGTTTCTCCCCTGTGTGACATCTTTGATGTCTAACAAGAGTTGTTATTTGTGTAAAACATTTCCCACACTGAGAGCATGTAAATGGTTTCTCCCCTGTGTGACGTCTCTGATGTGTAACAAGATATGATTTCTTTGTGAAACATTTCCCACATTCAGAACATGGAAATGGTTTCTCCCCTGTGTGATGTCTCTGATGTGTAACAAGATATGATTTCTTTGTGAAACATTTCCCACATTCAGAACAGATAAATCCTTTATCACCTATGTGAGCTGTACTGTGTGTAGCAATATTAGAGGTATCAGGAGAAAATTTCTCATAAATAGAGGGACCAGATGATATATCTGCACTATGACGTATTGGATGCAAATTTAGAGTAATGGGGATGTCTCCTGGAGAAAACTGTCTGATGTTATCTTCCATTTTAAAATGTGGGCTCAAAATAACATCTCCCTCCGAGGTCTTAATTGTGCGTCCATCTATAGGAAAGAATATAAAATGTATGTAAGAATTCTACTACTATTACTTATGCTGGCCATACACGATACAATTAACGGGACGATCCGCCCGATATCGGCGGATCGCCGCGATAATTGTAGCGTGTGGGGGGGCGACCGAGGGTTAAATATTGCTCGGTCGGGCATGCTGGATTGTCTAGCATGCCCGTCCGATGCGATATTTCCCGTTAAACTGTCGGCAGCGGCTGGGCATACACTGCCCGATGCGGCTGACAGTTTAACGGGAAATATCGTTCCTTCTTACGGAAGGAACAGGGAAATGTCTCCTCCCCCGGGGCGGAGCGCAGATGTCTGCCAAATACACTGTGAGAGAAATCTCACAGTGTATGCCCAGCATAAGTTCTCAGTGTTTTGTGGTTTTGTTAATTTTTGCCAGTTATTATGATACATTTACAAAATAAAAAAGATGACTCTTGTCTAAAAATATACAAAGAACCATATCACCCAGCTGTGACAGCCCTCATCAGTTTGCATTGGGTATTTCAGCAATATACTGGAGTGAGGGGTTAAGGCAGCACATAAGGGGTGTATAGTAGTACTGTGCAGCATATACTGTGGGTGTGGGGTATAGGCAGCAGATAAGGGGGTGTATAGTAGTACTGTGCAGCATATACTGTGGGTGAGGGGTATAGGCAGCACATAATGGGGTGTATAGTAGTAATGTGCAGCATACACTGTGGCAGCACATAAGGGGGTGTATAGTAGTAATGTGCAGCATACACTGTGGGTGAGGGGTATAGGCAGCACATAATGGGGTGTATAGTAGTAATGTGCAGCATACAGTGTGGGTGAGGGGTATGGACAGCACATAAGGGGGTGTATAGTAGTAATGTGCAGCATACACTGTGGGTGAGGGGTATAGACAGCACATAAGGGGGTGTATAGTAGTAATGTGCAGCATACAGTGTGGGTGAGGGGTATAGACAGCACATAAGGGGGTGTATAGTAGTAATGTGCAGCATACACTGTGGGTGAGGGGTACAGATAGCACATAAGGGGGTGTATAGTAGTAATGTGCAGCATATATTGTAGGTGAGGGGGACAGACAGCACATAAGGGATGTATAATAGTAATGTGCAGCATATACTGTGGGTGAGGGATATAGACAGCATATAAGGGGGTGTATAGTAGTACAGTGCAGCATATACTGTGGGTGAGGGGTATAGACAGCACATAAGGGGTGTATAGCAGTAATGTGCAGCATATACTGTGGGTGAGGGGTATAGACAGCATATAAGGGGGTGTATAGTAGTACAGTGCAGCATATACTGTGGGTGAGGGGTATAGACAGCACATAAGGGGTGTAGAGTAGTAATGTGCAGCATATACTGTGGGTGAGGGGTATAGACAGCATATAATGGGGTGTATAGTAGTAATGTGCAGCATATACTGAATGTGAAAGGTATAGACAGCACATAAGGGGTATATAGTAGTACTGTGCAGCATATACTGTGGGTGAGGGGTATAGACGGCACATAAGGGGGTGTATAGTAGTAATGTGCAGCATACACTGTGGGTGAGGGGTATAGACGGCACATAAGGGGGTGTACAGTAGTACTGTGCAGCATATACTGTGGGTGAGGGGTATAGACAGCACAAAAGGGGGTGTACAGTAGTAATGTGCAGCATACACTGTGGGTGAGGGGTATAGACAGCACATAAGGGGGTGTACAGAAGTAATGTGCAGCATACACAGTGGGTGAGGGGTATAGACAGCACATAAGGGGGTGTACAGTAGTAATGTGCAGCATACACTGTGGGTGAGGGGTATAGACAGCACATAAGGGGGTGTATAGTAGTAATGTGCAGCATATACTGTAGGTGAGGGGTATAGGCAGCACATAAGGGGGTGTATAGTAGTAATGTGCAGCATATACTGTGGGTGAGGGGTATAGACAGCACATAAGGGGGTGTATAGTAGTAATGTGCAGCATATACTGTAGGTGAGGGGTATAGACAGCACATAAGGGGTGTATAGTAGTAATGTGCAACATATACTGTAGGTGAGGGGTATAGACAGCACATAAGGGGGTGTATAGTAGTAATGTGCATCATATACTGTGGGTGAGGGGTATAGACAGCACATAAGGGGTGTATAGTAGTAATGTGCAGCATATACTGTGGGTGAGGGGTATAGGCAGCACATAAGGGGTGTATAGTAGTAATGTGCAGCATATACTGTGGCAGAGGGGTATAGGCAGCACATAAGACGGTGTATAGTAATGTGCAGCATATACTGTGGGTGAGGGTTATAGACAGCACATAAGGGGGTGTATAGTAGTAATGTGCAGCATATACTGTGGGTGTTGGGTATAGACAGCACATAAGGGGTATATAGTAGTACTGTGCAGCACACACTGAGGGTGAGGGGTATAGACAGCACATAAGGGGGTGTATAGTAGTAATGTGCAGCATATACTGTGGGTGGGGGGTATAGACAGCACATAAGGGGGTGTATAGTAGAAATGTGCAGTATATACTGTGGGTGAGGGGTATAGACAGCACATAAGGGGGAGTACAGTAGTAATGTGCAGCATACACTGTGGGTGAGGGGTATAGACAGCACATAAGGGGGTGTATAGTAGTAATGTGCAGCATATACTGTGGGTGAGGGGTATAGACAGCACATAAGGGGGTGTATAGAAGTAATGTGCAGCATACAGTGTGGGTGAGGGGTATAGACAGCACATAAGGGGGTGTATAGTAGTACTGTGCAGTATACACTGTGGGTGAGGGGTATACAAAGCACATAAGGGGGTGTATAGTAGTACTGTGCAGCATATACTGTGGGTAAGGGGTATAGACAGCACATAAGGGGGAGTATAGTAGTAATGTGCAGCATATACTGTGGGTGAGGGGTATAGACAGCACATAAGGGGTGTATAGTAGTAATGTGCAACATATACTGTAGGTGACGGGTATAGGCAGCACATAAGGGGGTGTATAGTAGTATTGTGCAGCATATACTGTGGGTGAGGGGTATTGGCAGCACATATGGGGGTGTATAGTAGTAATGTGCAGCATATACTGTGGGTGAGGGGTATAGACAGCACATAAGGGGGTGTATAGTAGTATTGTGCAGCAGACAGTGTGGGTGAGGGGTATAGACAGCACATAAGGGGGTGTATAGTCGTAATGTGCAGCATACACTGTGGGTGAGGGGTACAGATAGCACATAAGGGGGTGTATAGTAGTAATGTGCAGCATATATTGTAGGTGAGGGGGACAGACAGCACATAAGGGATGTATAGTAGTAATGTGCAGCATATACTGTGGGTGAGGGGTATAGACAGCATATAAGGGGGTGTATAGTAGTACAGTGCAGCATATACTGTGGGTGAGGGGTATAGACAGCACATAAGGGGTGTATAGTAGTAATGTGCAGCATATACTGTGGGTGAGGGGTATAGACAGCATATAAGGGGGTGTATAGTAGTAATGTGCAGCATATACTGAAGGTGAAAGGTATAGACAGCACATAAGGGGTATATAGTAGTACAGTGCAGCATATACTGTGGGTGAGGGGTATAGACGGCACATAAGGGGGTGTATAGTAGTAATGTGCAGCATACACTGTGGGTGAGGGGTATAGACGGCACATAAGGGGGTGTACAGTAGTAATGTGCAGCATATACTGTGGGTGAGGGGTATAGACAGCACAAAAGGGGGTGTACAGTAGTAATGTGCAGCATATACTGTGGGTGAGGGGTATAGACAGCACATAAGGGGGTGTACAGTAGTAATGTGCAGCATAAACTGTGGGTGAGGGATATAGACAGCACATAAGGGGGTGTACAGTAGTAATGTGCAGCATACACTGTGGGTGAGGGGTATAGACAGCACATAAGGGGGTGTACAGTAGTAATGTGCAGCAAACACTGTGGGTGAGGGGTATAGACAGCACATAAGGGGGTGTATAGTAGTAATGTGCAGCATACACTGTGGGTGAGGGGTATAGACAGCACATAAGGGGGTGTATAGTAGTAAAGAGAAGCATATACTGTGGGTGAGGGGTATAGACAGCACATAAGGGGGTGTATAGTAGTAATGTGCAGCATATACTGTGGGTGAGGGGTATAGACAGCACATAAGGGGGTGTATAGTAGTAATGTGCAGCATATACTGTGGGTGAGGGGTATAGACAGCACATAAGGGGGTGTATAGTAGTAATGTGCAGCATATACTGTGGGTGAGGGATATAGACAGCACATAAGGGGGTGTATAGTAGTAATGTGCAGCATATACTGTGGGTGAGGGGTATAGACAGCACATAAGGGGGTGTATAGTAGTAATGTGCAGCATATACTGTAGGTGAGGGGTATAGGCAGCAAATAAGGGGGTGTATAGTAGTAATGTGCAGCATATACTGTGGGTGAGTGGTATAGACAGCACATAAGGGGGTGTATAGTAGTAATGTGCAGCATATACTGTGGGTGAGGGGTATAGACAGCACATAAAGGGTGTATAGTAGTACAGTGCAGCATACACTGTGGGTGAGGGGTATAGACAGCACATAAGGGGAGTATAGTAGTAATGTACAGCATATACTGTAGGTGAGGGTTATAGGCAGCACATTAGGGGGTGTATAGTAGTAATGTGAAGCATACACTGTGGGTGAGGGGTATAGAGAGCACATAAGGGGGTGTATAGTAGTAATATGCAGCATACACTGTGGGTGAGGGGTATAGACAGCACATAAGGGGGTGTATAGTAGTAATGTGCAGCATATACTGTGGGTGAGGGGTATAGACAGCACATAAGGGGGTGTACAGTAGTAATGTGCAGCATACACTGTGGCTGAGTGGTATAGACCGCACATAAGGGGGTGTATAGTAGTAATGTGCAGCATATACAGTGAGTGATTGGTATAGACAGCACATAAGGGGGTGTATAGTAGTAATGTGCAGCATACACTGTGGGTGAGGGGTATAAGCAGCACATAAGGGGGTGTATAGTAGTACTGTGCAGTATACACTGTGGGTGAGGGGTATACAAAGCACATAAGGGGGTGTATAGTAGTACTGTGCAGCATATACTGTGGGTAAGGGGTATAGACAGCACATAAGCGGGAGTATAGTAGTAATGTGCAGCATATACTGTGGGTGAGGGGTATAGACAGCACATAAGGGGTGTATAGAAGTAATGTGCAGCATATACTGTGGGTGAGGGGTATAGACAGCACATAAGGGGTGTATAGTAGTACTGTGCAGCATATACTGTAGGTGAGGGGTATAGACAGCACATAAGGGGTGTATAGTAGTAATGTGCAGCATATACTGTAGGTGAGGGGTATAGACAGCACTAAGGGGTGTATAGTAGTAATGTGCAGCATATACTGTAGGTGAGGGGTATAGACAGCACATAAGGGGGTGTATAGTAGTAATGTGCAGCATATACTGTGGGTGAGGGGTATAGACAGCACATAAGGGGGTGTATAGTAGTAATGTGCAGCATATACTGTAGGTGAGGGGTATAGACAGCACATAAGGGGTGTATAGTAGTAATGTGCAACATATACTGTAGGTGAGGGGTATAGACAGCACATAAGGGGGTGTATAGTAGTAATGTGCATCATATACTGTGGGTGAGGGGTATAGACAGCACATAAGGGGTGTATAGTAGTAATGTGCAGCATATACTGTGGGTGAGGGGTATAGGCAGCACATAAGGGGGTGTATAGTAATGTGCAGCATATACTGTAGGTGAGGGGTATAGACAGCACATAAGGGGGTGTATAGTAGTAAAGAGAAGCATATACTGTGGGTGAGGGGTATAGACAGCACATAAGGGGGTGTATAGTAGTAATGTGCAGCATATACTGTGGGTGAGGGGTATAGACAGCACATAAGGGGGTGTATAGTAGTAATGTGCAGCATATACTGTGGGTGAGGGGTATAGACAGCACATAAGGGGGTGTATAGTAGTAATGTGCAGCATATACTGTGGGTGAGGGATATAGACAGCACATAAGGGGGTGTATAGTAGTAATGTGCAGCATATACTGTGGGTGAGGGGTATAGACAGCACATAAGGGGGTGTATAGTAGTAATGTGCAGCATATACTGTAGGTGAGGGGTATAGGCAGCAAATAAGGGGGTGTATAGTAGTAATGTGCAGCATATACTGTGGGTGAGTGGTATAGACAGCACATAAGGGGGTGTATAGTAGTAATGTGCAGCATATACTGTGGGTGAGGGGTATAGACAGCACATAAAGGGTGTATAGTAGTACAGTGCAGCATACACTGTGGGTGAGGGGTATAGACAGCACATAAGGGGAGTATAGTAGTAATGTACAGCATATACTGTAGGTGAGGGTTATAGGCAGCACATTAGGGGGTGTATAGTAGTAATGTGAAGCATACACTGTGGGTGAGGGGTATAGAGAGCACATAAGGGGGTGTATAGTAGTAATATGCAGCATACACTGTGGGTGAGGGGTATAGACAGCACATAAGGGGGTGTATAGTAGTAATGTGCAGCATATACTGTGGGTGAGGGGTATAGACAGCACATAAGGGGGTGTACAGTAGTAATGTGCAGCATACACTGTGGCTGAGTGGTATAGACCGCACATAAGGGGGTGTATAGTAGTAATGTGCAGCATATACAGTGAGTGATTGGTATAGACAGCACATAAGGGGGTGTATAGTAGTAATGTGCAGCATACACTGTGGGTGAGGGGTATAAGCAGCACATAAGGGGGTGTATAGTAGTACTGTGCAGTATACACTGTGGGTGAGGGGTATACAAAGCACATAAGGGGGTGTATAGTAGTACTGTGCAGCATATACTGTGGGTAAGGGGTATAGACAGCACATAAGCGGGAGTATAGTAGTAATGTGCAGCATATACTGTGGGTGAGGGGTATAGACAGCACATAAGGGGTGTATAGAAGTAATGTGCAGCATATACTGTGGGTGAGGGGTATAGACAGCACATAAGGGGTGTATAGTAGTACTGTGCAGCATATACTGTAGGTGAGGGGTATAGACAGCACATAAGGGGTGTATAGTAGTAATGTGCAGCATATACTGTAGGTGAGGGGTATAGACAGCACTAAGGGGTGTATAGTAGTAATGTGCAGCATATACTGTAGGTGAGGGGTATAGACAGCACATAAGGGGGTGTATAGTAGTAATGTGCAGCATATACTGTGGGTGAGGGGTATAGACAGCACATAAGGGGGTGTATAGTAGTAATGTGCAGCATATACTGTAGGTGAGGGGTATAGACAGCACATAAGGGGTGTATAGTAGTAATGTGCAACATATACTGTAGGTGAGGGGTATAGACAGCACATAAGGGGGTGTATAGTAGTAATGTGCATCATATACTGTGGGTGAGGGGTATAGACAGCACATAAGGGGTGTATAGTAGTAATGTGCAGCATATACTGTGGGTGAGGGGTATAGGCAGCACATAAGGGGGTGTATAGTAATGTGCAGCATATACTGTAGGTGAGGGGTATAGACAGCACATAAGGGGGTGTATAGTAGTAATGTGCAGCATATACTGTGGGTGGGGGGTATAGACAGCACATAAGGGGGTGTATAGTAGTAATGTGCAGCATATACTGTGGGTGAAGGGTATAGACAGCACATAAGGGGGTGTATAGTAGTAATGTGCAGCATATACTGTGGGTGTTGGGTATAGACAGCACATAAGGGGTATAACAAGAGATATGGTAAGAACTTACCTTTGTTATCTCTGTTTCTACGAAGTCCATAGGGTCCACAGGGTTGACTTTGGGGTATAGCTGGATCTGGATCAATGGGCACCACGCAGTTAAAGCTTTAGCTGCTCCCAGGATGCACTTGGGTCCGTCCTCCTCTATACCCCGCCCCCGGCCACAGCACCTCAGTTGGTAAGCAGCCAAGGCCGGAGGAGGAGACTAAACAGAGAGAAGGAAGACTGGAACACACAAGAAACCATACTCAGAAATGGGAGACGGAAAACCGGTGACCAGCCACACAGCCCATTTGAAGCCAGGTGCGTCAGGGCGGGCGCCCTTTGGACCCTATGGACTTCGTAGAAACAGAGATAACAAAGGTAAGTTCTTACCATATCTCTTGTTTTCTACTTCAGGGTCCATAGGGGGTCCACAGGGTTGACCTTGGGGATGTCCCAAAGCAGTACAACTAAGGGCGGGGACGCTCCTGTGCTGAAAGGAGTACCCGGCGCCCAAAGGATGCATCCTGAGAGGCGAAGGTGTCAAACGCATAGAACCTCAAAAACGTTTGAATTGAAGACCAAGTGGCCGCCTTACACAGCTGAACAGCAGAAGCGCCACGTCTAGCAGCCCAAGAGGGACCCACAGAACGAGTGGAATGAGCCTTAACAGAGGCTGGCACAGGTAAGCCCTCCTGTGCATAAGCCTCACAAATAACGGAATGAAGCCAACGGGCTAACGTTTGTTTGTTGGCAGGCCAACCCCTCTTGTGAAAACCAAAGAGGATAAACAAGGAATCAGACTTCCTAACCGAAGCCGTCCGGTCTACATAAATTCTAAGCGCCCGGACCACATCTAAGGAAGTCTCACCAGCTGAAAGATCAGGGGACTGAAAAGCTGGCACAACAAGTTCCTGATTAATGTGGAACTTCGAGACCACTTTGGGCAAAAACTCAGGACGAGTGCGGAGCACCGCTCTGTCCTGGTGAAAAATCAGGAAAGGAGGGCGACAGGAAAGCGCCCCCAATTCAGACACCCTCTTGGCCGAAGCAATTGCCAGGAGAAAAACCGTCTTAAATGTCAGCCATTTGAGCTCCACCGCCTCAAGAGGCTCAAACGGAGGACCCTGCAGGACCCGTAGCACCACCGCCAAGTCCCAAGGAGCCACAGGAGGCACAAAGGGAGGCTGGATCCTGAGAACACCTTGGAAAAAGGTGTGAACGTCTGGTAGTATTGCAATCCGCCGTTGAAACCACACGGACAAGGCGGACACATGAACCTTCAGAGATGCAAGGCGTAAGCAGAGATCCAATCCTGACTGAAGAAATTCCAAGATCCTAGAAACTCGGAACACCTGAGGATCATAATGTCTGGACTCACACCACTGAAAGTAAGTGTGCCACACTCTGTGATAAATCCGTGCTGAAGCAGGCTTGCGTGCCCTGAGCAAGGTACCAATAACCGAACTGGAGAAGCCCCGAGACCTCAAGACGGCTGTCTCAAGAGCCACGCCGTCAAAGACAGCCGACCCAGATCCGGGTAAAGGCAGGGCCCCTGAGACAACAGGTCCCGACGCTGAGGAAGAAGGTACGGAGCGTCGATGGAGAGGCTCCTGAGATCGGAGTACCAAGGACGTCTGGGCCACGCCGGAGCTACCAGCACGAGCATGCCGCCGTCCTGCTTGAATTTCCGCAGAACCCGAGGAAGCAGGGATATCGGAGGAAACAGATACGCCAGGTGAAACGTCCATTTCACCGACAGCGCGTCCACCAGACTTGCGCCTGCGTCTCTTGTCCTTGACCCGTAAACGGGCAACTTGTGATTGTGACGGGAGGCCATCAAGTCCAGCTCCGGCAGTCCCCACCTGTCCACGAGTAGCTGAAACACCTCTGGGTGAAGCGAACATTCCCCGGGATGCACGTCGTGACGGCTGAGGAAGTCCGCCTCCCAATTGAGGACTCCGGGGATGAAGACTGCCGAGATCGCTGGAATGTGACCCTCCGCCCAAGTCAGGATACGAGACACCTCCGACATCGCTGCCTGACTGCGAGTTCCGCCTTGGTGGTTGATATACGCCACCGTGGTGGCGTTGTCGGACTGCACCTGTACCGCCCTTCCGTGAAGAGCGGGGCCGGACGACTGCAGGGCCCTGTATACTGCCCGCAGTTCCAGGATGTTGATGGGGAGAAGTGCTTCTTCCACTGACCAACGACCCTGAAGCGACAAAGAGCCGGTCACTGCCCCCCAACCCCGGAGACTGGCATCCGTCGTGAGCAGGACCCAGTCCGGGATCCAAAATGGGCGCCCCTCGACCAGATGACCTGTCTGAAGCCACCAAGCCAAAGATTGCCGAACGTCCGGAGACAACACCAGCACCTGAGAGCGGATCCGGTGAGGTAACCCGTTCCATTCTGGTAGAATCAGCCCCTGCAGGGGCCGGGAATGGAACTGGGCAAATTCTACCATGTCGAATGTCGACACCATGGACCCCAGAACTCTCATAGCCGAATGGACCGACAGGCGGCAACGGCTCAGGCAACTGCGTATCCGCAGCTGTAGGGAGGCGACCTTCTCCGGAGTCAGGAAGATCCTTTGCTGACGCGAATCCAGCAGGGCTCCCAAATGAACCATCCGCTGTGATGGAATCAGGGAGGACTTTTTCCAATTTATCAACCACCCGTGTGCTTGCAGGCAAGCGATCGTCAGGTGGAGATGTTGAAGCAGTACCTCCGGGGAGCTCGCCAGCAACAGGAGGTCGTCCAGATACGGCAGCAGCCGTACATTCTGGTTCCGAAGATGTGCGGCCATGACCGCCATAATCTTCGTGAACACCCTCGGTGCCGTGGAGAGACCAAAGGGTAGCGCCCGGAACTGATAGTGGTGTTGAAGGATAGCGAACCTCAGATACCGCTAGTGTGAAGATGCTATCGGAACATGGAGGTAGGCGTCCTGGATGTCCAGGGACACCATGTAATCCCCCGGTTCCATCGCCAGAATGATGGAACGTAACGTTTCCATCCTGAACTTGGGAACTCTGAGGAATTTGTTCAGAGACTTCAAGTTGAGGATAGGGCGATGAGAACCATTGGGTTTCTGCACCAGAAACAGAGACGAATAATACCCCGTCCCTCGTTGTGATAGAGGAACGGGAACAATGACCCCTGCTTTCAGCAAGGACTCTATAGCCTCCTGAACCTGTAACGCCTTGGTCTTGTCCTGAGATGGACTTGTGCAGAAAAACTGGTGGGGTGGTCTGTGCCGAAAAGACAGGGCGTACCCCTGGGAGACCACTTCTCGAACCCAGGCATCCGTGGTGGTATTGTGCCAGCACTGGGCAAATAGAAGAAGTCGGCCTCCCACTCTGAGGTCCCCCAGAGGGAGGCCCGTCCCATCAGGCCGCAGGTTTATCTTCCTGCTTGGAAGAAGGGCGCCGAGCACTCCAGGCTTGCTTCTTGGGTTTAGAGGCAGTCTTACTCGCAGACTGTCTCGGGAAGGACTGACCTTTCGCCTTACCCTGAACCTGAAAGGAACGAAAAGCCGAACTCCGAACCTTAGCAGGCAGTGCCGCCGAAGGGAGGAAGGCCGACTTGGATTTAGCCAGGGTGTCCACTATTTTGTCCAAGTCCGGACCAAATAGTAATTCCCCATTGAAAGGTAAGGCCTCCAGACCTTTCTTTGAATCAGAGTCCGCTCTCCAGGACCGCAACCATAAGGATCGGCGGGCAGACACCGCTGCAGCCAATACCCGCGAGGTCAGCAGACTAGCATCTAAAGAAGCTTCTCCAATGTAAGAAGCAGCGTCCCTCATTTGTCCCAACAACGCCCGCTGGACATCCGGAGCGTCGTCCGGGTAGGTATCTTCCAATGCATTGGCCCACCCCTCAATGGCCTTGGCCACCCAGATGGCCATGGACGGTCGGGCCACCGCCCCGGAGAGGGAGCAAATAGACTTTAAGCAAGTCTCAACTTTCCTGTCCGTGGGATCCTTCAGCGAGGATATCGACGGTAATGGTAAGATGGCGCCCCGAGTTAAACGGGTGACATGGGAATCCACCGCCGGTGGAGTTTCCCATTTTTTACAATGTGCCTCAGGGAAGGGGTAATTAGAAGCCAACCGCTTCTGAGGAAGGAATCTCTTACTGGGCGCCTGCCAAGCTACCGCCATATGATCCGTCAACTGATCCGACAGGGGAAACACCGCAGAAGCCACCTTAGTTTTTTTGAAACTAGGAAACTTCGACTTAGGAACCGTTGCCTCATCCTCTATAAGAATAGCTCGCACCGCCCTAACTAGTGCTCGCACATTAATGGACGACTTGGTATCCATTTCCTGGACCGAGGCGTCCGAGTCAGTGTCATCAGGGACCTCCCCATCATCTGAGGAACCCTCTGAGTCCGATACCTGAGCAGCCCGTGTCATGAGTGGGCGTTTTGAAATCCTAGAAGGCATGTCAGTCTGCAACATTGACTGAAAAGCCGAGGAAGCGGCCGCCAAATTTTGCACGGAGTTGGAGAGCACATCCACCCATGGTGGAGGAGTCGCCATAGGGGCCTGAAAAGGTACCACAGGCTGCTGCGGCACAGGGGAACCCTGTATATACATAGGCAACCCCGCATAGGGACCTACTGATTGAGACCCAGGAGGACTCCGCAATAACTGCGGGACACCCGGGGAATGGGGGATGGTCGGCTGGGGCAACGCCCTAGTAGGGAGAGCAGTCGGGACCGACAGACGGTCCGCAATAGACACCAGCACTTGAGAAAACATCGCCCACGGTGGTTCCTGCGCCAGAGAAGGTCTGGATGGGCCAGGAGCCACCTGGCATCGACTACACAGGCCATCCTGTGACAAATCCTCCCTATCTACTCCTGCAGAACAGCGTCCGCAGGAGGCCAACACCGGAGCCACTGAGCGCTCAACCTCCTCGTCTGACATGACAGAATATATTATATAGTCAAAAAATATATCTAGCAACAGGGCAGAAGAAAACGCACTCACCGGTGTGCTAAACAACAGCCCACAATATGGCACTGTGTAGCACACAACTGTATGTGACGGACCTAACAAATACGTGATTTATATAGGTGAGGTCTGCAGAAACGCCCCTCCCCCACACACCTGTAGGGCTTGTAGGAGAAGTAAAGGGATAGGTATAAGCTGACAGTAAGCGGAAAATAAGCACAGACAGGCAGCACTAGCAAAAGTCACATACCATGCAGGAAGATATACTCACTGCACCTTTCCACTACAATCAACCTGCCCAGATTCAGTGTCTGGGAGGGCTATAGTGCTGTGTACACTGTCCTTATATCGGGGGAGAGGTACACAGGGGGACCGGTCCACTTGCTCCCTGAAGATCTGCGCTGCCACTTGTAGAAAATGGCCCCCAGAGACCTCAGAGGAGGAGTGGCCGTGTAACTGCAGCTCAGCGACGCCAGACTCCGTGCTGAAAGGCGCGCTGAGCTGAGGGGAGGAGCCGCTGACAGGGAAGGCTTCCTCCCCTGGCTAGCATATTAACCCCAGGGCTTGCCGGCATCCCGCTTGCCATATATCCCTGGTGGTCTAGTGGTCCCACGGGTTATTCCTCCTCAGAGGGGGAGCCCGCCGCCACCGCTAGCGGCCCCCGGTCTGTCCCCTAGGACCGGGGGCAAAGGACTGCATGTGCAGGCAATACCCGCGAGCCGCCGCTAATCGGCGACTCGCGGCTTACCTTGTCCCCGGCGACTCCGGCAGCAGTCCAGGGAGGGACCCAGAGTCCGGCTAGTACGGACTCTGGCCTCCCGCCGCGATCCCCAGTGCAGTACTGGCGTCGCAGCGCCAGCGGGGAAGGAAAGCGGCAGCGTGGGCGTCTGCATAGACAGCCCGTCGCTGCCACACTAGAGCCTCTGTTTTAAAATAAAAATCTAACAGGCTTTTTTTTTTTTTTTAAATAAAAATAGAAAGCTTTTGGGGGCTGCTCCTGCAGCCCCCCTGCGCAGGTGACCCGACTCCGGCCGGGCACCAACTCAAACTGAGGTGCTGTGGCCGGGGGCGGGGTATAGAGGAGGACGGACCCAAGTGCATCCTGGGAGCAGCTAAAGCTTTAACTGCGTGGTGCCCATGGATCCAGATCCAGCTATACCCCAAGGTCAACCCTGTGGACCCCCTATGGACCCTGAAGTAGAAATAGTAGTACTGTGCAGCACACACTGTGGGTGATGGGTATAGACAGCACATAAGGGGGTGTATAGTAGTAATGTGCAGCATACACTGTAGGTGAGGGGTATAGACAGCACATAAGGGGGTGTATAGTAGTAATGTGCAGCATACACTGTAGGTGAGGGGTATAGACAGCACATAAGGGGATGTATAGTAGTAATGTGTACAGTTAGACTGTCATGTTGTGTATATGTAACATTACCAGGTGACATATGAAAGGTATTAGAGGAAGTCTATCTGTGGCCGTGTCTTCTGTCTGTCTCTGAGGCAGGAAGCACAGAACAGGTGGAGGGTGCGGATGTCACATATGACTACGAGGAGATAACTAGAGGAAGGACCCCTTATTATCATAGATCCCCCTCCTCATTACCAATCCTCTGAGTTCCATTGTTCTATCCCGGTAACTCTCAGACACTAAGGCACTCACACCACAGGGGGAGTGTACATCACACCAAGCCCCCCTGCAGGGACACCCAATACCAGGGGACACACTAATGAGTTACCTGCACAAGGGTGTACCCCTACATTGTGGGCACTGAGCTGTATTACAAGGACAGGACAGGGGGGGCTGGGGCTCAGTACTGTGTAACGTCCTCTGGGGTGTGGAGTTTAGGCTCCTACAAGGAGATACTGGAGAGCGGAGCTTTGTCTCCTGCCAGCAGGACAGTATTATAGGATGGCACAGTGGGAAGATGTCCCGGCCTTGGCAGTGTTAGGCTGCTGGACTAGGGATCCCCTCACACTTCTGCAGAACATTGCACCTGAGAGTTGTGTCACTGGATGGGCATACAGGAGGTGATTGCAGTGACTGACATCGTCAGTACTTGGGAGTGTGGGTTACTGCCGTACATTGTGTGGGTAACATCTCATCTAGGGGACTGCCGATTAACATGGTGACTGCTTTCGGTACCACTTAGTGTGATGTAATGTATTGTATTACTACCATAACACACAATAAGGTACAGATGTAACTTCCCAGTTTTCTAGTCTGTGCGATCCATTAAGTGTTGACTTTTAAAATGTTTAAATGATAGAGAGCAGGAGAATAATAGGGTCTGATGACTCCTGATGTATGATATAAACCAGAGAGTGTGGGGAGGAGACTGGTCAGATCTCTGGGCTGGTAACACACAGTGACATGAAGTGAGGGGGGGGGAGCAGGAGTATAATAGGGGCTGATGGCTCCTGATCTATGAGATACACCAGAGAGTGTGGGGAGGAGACTGGTCAGATCTCTGGGTTGGTAACACACAGTGACATGATGTGAGGGGGAGAGCAGGAGTATAATAGGGTCTGATGACTCCTGATCTATGAGATACACCAGAGAGTGTGGGGAGGAGACTGGTCAGATCTCTGGGCTGGTAACATACAGTGACATGATGTGAGGGGGAGAGAAGAAGTATAATAGGGGCTGATGGCTCCTGATGTATGAGATACACCAGAGAGTGTGGGGAGGAGACTGGTCAGATCTCTGGGCTGGTAACACACAGTGACATGATGTGAGGAGGAGAGCAGGAGTATAATAGGGGCTGATGGCTCCTGATGTATGAGATACACCAGAGAGTGTGGGGAGGAAACTGGTCAGGTCTCTGGGCTGGTAACACACAGTGACATGATGTGAGGGGGAGAGTAGCAGTATAATAGGGGCTGATGGTACCTAATTCCACCACTGGGCAGACACATTTTACTTCATTAGTTTGTACTAACAGAGGAGGGTGTAGGATAAGACATTTTTGTAGTGATTGAGCAAGGAAAATGTGACTGTTTTCTGTATTAAGTATTTTTTCTCACCTGTGCTAAGATCTGTAAGGATTTCCTTACGCATACACTGCAGATCACCCCTCACATACGTCTCTTCTTCTCCCTCTGTATCTTCTGCCTTCATATCAGTCACATACGTCTCTTCTTCTCCCTCTGTATCTTCTGCCTTCATATCAGTCACATACGTCTCTTCTTCTCCCTCTATATCTTCTGTCTTCATATCAGTCACATACTTCTCTTCTTCTCCCTCTATATATTCTACTTTTATATTAGCCAGACTTTCATACTAAGTAACCCACAAAACAAGAACATAACAGTTAAAAAAAGAGGAGATATGGTAAGACCTTACCTTAGTTATCTCCCTTTCTACGAGGTTCTTAGGGTCCACAGGTGACCTTGGGGTATAGGTGATGACGTAGGCATCGGGCACCATGCAGATCAAACTTTTTTTTCCAGGATGCACTGGTCCCCCTCCATACCCCGCCTCCCAGCCAGGGCAATACTCAGTTTAGTAGCAAGCCAGAGGAGAGTACTGTGAGAGAGAGAAGGAAGTCCGGAACATACAAGAATCACATTCTCGCTAGGAAGGAGACATAGACTGTAGACCAGACAACAACATAGCTCCCGTACAGAGCGTAACTGCGGGTGCCCTGTGGACCCTAAGAACCTCGTAGAAAGGGAGATAACTAAGGTACGTTCTTACCATATCTCCTCTTTTATACTATGGGTTCCTTAGGGTCCACAGGTGACCTTGGGGATGTCCCAAAGCAGTTCCACCTAAGGGTAGATACGCTCCTGTACAGAAAGGAGTACCTGCCACCCAAAGGAAATATCCTGAGAGGCGAAGGTATCAAATGAATAATACCTCACAAAGGTCTGTACTGAAGACCAGGTGGCTGCCTTACAAAGCAGTACAGCCGAGGCGCCACGCCGAGCAGCCACGAAGGTCCCACAGACCTCGTAGAATGAGCAGATACAGAAGGCGGAAGGTCCTCCCTAGAGTAGGCCTCCAAAATAGTCAGACAAAGCCAACGAGCCAAAGTCTGCTTAGTAGCAGGCCAACCCCTTTTATGAAACCCAAAAAGGACAAAGAGGGAGTCTGACTTCCTGTAGGACCCAGAACGGTCCACATAAATACGGAGGGCTCGCACCACATCCAAAGAGGCCTCCCCCACTGAAAGACCCGGCCCAAGAAAGGCCGGAACCACAATTTCCTCATTAATGTGGAACCATGTCACCACCTTAGGAAGAAACCCAGGGCGAGTACGAAGCACTGCCCTGTCCTGGTGGAACACCAGATATGGAGAGCGACATGAAAGGGCTCCCAAATCCGACACCCTCCTAGCCAAAGCAATGGCCAGAAGGAATATGGTCTTAAACGTGAGCCATTTCAAATCCACTGATCCCAGTGGTTCAAAAGGCGGACCCTGCAAGGCCCGAAGGACAACTGCCAAATCCCAAGGCTCCACCGGAGACACAAAGGGTGGCTGAATCCGCAACACATCGTGTAAAAAGGTGCGCACATCTGGCAGATTCACAATCCGTCTCTGAAACCAAGCAGATAGGGCAGAGACCTGTACCTTCAGTGAAGCCAATCGGAGTCCCAGGTCCAGGCCTACCTGGAGGAAAGCCAGTAACCTGGAAATCCTAAACTTCCGAGGATCATACCTTTAGGGGTGCACCACTGAAAGTAGGCGTGCCACACTCTGTGGTAAATCCTGGCAGAGGCTGGCTTCCGTGCACTCATCAAGGTGTTAACCACCGCACCAGAGAAGCCCTAAGATCTTAAAAGGGATGCCTCAAGAGCCATGCCGTCAAAGCCAAGCGACCCAGGTCCGGGTGTAGACAGGGACCCTGTGACAACAGGTCTTGACGTTGAGGCAACAACCACGGAGTGTCTATCGACAGACTCTGAAGGTCTGAGTACCAGTGCCTCCTTGGCCATGCTGGAGCCAACAGCAGGAGCCTGCCTCCTTCCTACTTGAACTTTCTGAGTACGCGAGGAAGAAGGAACACCGGTGGAAAAAGGTACGCGAACCGAAAGGTCCAACTGACCGAAAGAGCATCGACTAGCAGAGCGCCTGCATCTCTTGTCCTCGATCCGTACAACGGTAGTTTGTAATTGTGACAGGAGGCCATTAGGTCCACGTCCGGAAGACCCCATCTGTCCACCAAGAGTTGAACCACCTCCTGGTGAAGAGACCACTCCCCTGGATGCACGTCGTGACGGCTGAGGAAGTCCGCTTCCCAATTGAGGACTCCGGGTATGAACACTGCCGATATAGCCGGCAGATGGCCCTCTGCCCATGTCAGGATGCGTGACACTTCTCGCATGGCCGCCTGACTTCGAGTGCCTCCCTGGTGGTTGATGTACGCCACCGTTGTGGCATTGTCTGACTGTACCTGTACAGTTCTTCCTTTTAGGATGTGCCCTGCTCTTTGAAGAGCCAGGAAGCCCGCCCTTAGTTCCAATATATTGATTGGAAGAACGGCTTCCTCTAGCGTCCACCGACCCTGAAAAGAGTGGGGACCTGACACTGCACCCCAACCCCGCAGACTGGCATCCGTTGTCAGTAGGGTTCAGTCCGGTATCCAAAAGGGAGGTCCCTGGTTGAGCCACCAAGCCAGAGACAACCTGACCTCCAGGGAGAACACCATTGTCTGTGCCTTCAATTTCCGAGGTGACATGTCCCATCGGGCAAGGATCAACGTCTGCAGAGGCCTCGAATGAAATTGTGCATACTCCACCATGTCGAATGTTGACACCATCGACCCCAGCAATTGCATTGCTGCATGCACAGAGACCTGGCGACTGTGGAGACATCTGCGTACCCGCGTCTGAAACACTGAGATCTTGTCTGACATCAGAAAGATCCTTTGCTGCTGTGAGTCCAATAGAGTTCCTAGATGCAGCATCCTCTGTGACGGAATAAGAGACGACTTCTCACAATTTATGACCCATCCACGCGACTGAAGCATCGAGATGGTCACCTGGAGGTGATGGAGAAGTACTTCTGGAGATCCTGCCAGGAGCAACAGATCGTCCAGATATGGTAATAGGCGGATCCCCTGCAGCCGCAGATGGGACGCCATCACTGCCATAATTTTTATAAATACCCGAGGGGCCGTAGATAGGCCAAAAGGTAACGCCTGGAACTGGAAGTGCTGCTGTTGCACAGCGAACCTGAGAAACCGTTGATGCGAAGCTGCAATCGGAATATGCAGATCGGCATACCTGATATCCAGGGATACCATGAAATCCCCCGGTTCCATAGCCAGTATGATAGTACGGAGTGTCTCCATCTGGGAAACGAGGAACCCTGAGAAACCTGTTTAGGCACTTGAGGTTCAGGATAGGGCAGTAGGTCCCATTGGGCTTTTTTACCAAACACAAGTTGGAATAAAACCCCATGCCCCGCTGTGACTCTGGAACTGGGACAATCACTCCTGCCTTGCGCAGGGAACATTGCGAAATGAGAGGGCATAACCCTGAGAGACCACTTCTCTTACCCAGGCATCCATTGTGGTTTGATGCCAGTACTGGGCAAACTGAAGAAGTCGGCCTCCCACTGTGGGGTGCCCCAAAGGGAGGCCCGCCCCGTCATGCTGTGGACTTGTCGTCCGGTTTAGAGGCTGGACGCCTTGTACTCCAAGCTTGCTTTTTAGGCCTGCTAGTCTTCCTGACCGCCGTTTGCTTGGGAAATGACTGGCTTTTAAGCCTATTCTGCGCTCTGTAAGGCCGAAAGGATGGAGTTCGGGAACCAGAGGGTACTGAGGCTGATGGCAGGCAAGCCGACTTGGCTGCTGCCAAAGTGTCAACGATCTTGTCTAAATCTGGACCAAACAATACCTTCCCGTTGTAGGGTAAAACTAGCTAAGCAAGAGATAGCCAAAGACGGTCTGGCCACTGCTCCTGACATGGAGAAAATTGACTTTAGGCAGTTTTCCACCTTCCGGTCAGTTGAGTCCTTTAAGGACGCAATGGAAGGCATAGGTAAGGTCGCACTTCTGACTAAGCGTGTTACATGGGAGTCCACTACAGGAGGTGAAACCCATTTCTTGAAGTACTCCTCAGGAAAGGGGTATGTATTAACCAGACGCTTTTGCGGCTGGAACCGCCTTGCCGGAGCCTTCCAAGCCTCCTCCAGATGATCCACTAGCTGATATGACAGATGGAAAATGGCTGTAGAACTTTTAATCCTCTTAAACAAGGGGTGTTTAGATTTAACAGCCGGAGGGGTATCTTCCTCCTCAATGACCAACACCTCTTTAACTGCACGGACCAGGCCCGGAATGTAAGTACTGGACTTGTGCTGCTCATCCCTTGGGGATAGTTCCGTGTCAGACTCTGGAAGTACCCCATCGACCTCGGACGACCCGTCATCCTCGTCCACATAGGGATGCCGAGGAGACACAGACTGCCTTTTTGCCAGCACCCTAGGGGTCCTAGAAAGCGAGTCAGGGTCAGAGCCTGCAGACAGGTTGACCTGAGACCCCTGTGGCACATTAACCACCTGCGGTGCCAATTGGATCTGCGGCATAGGAGCCAGAACCAGTGGTTGCTGTGAAGACCCCACTTGAGGGATTATAGGGGGCACCGTCATGCGAACCATAAGCGCCTGCAGTGCCTGAGCAAAGCACGCCCACGGGGGTTCTTGCGCAGTCCCAAAGACCGAAGAGGGACCTGGAGGGACATAACACCTGCCACATAAGCCCTCGCGCAGCACATCAGTTTCCCCAATGCCGGCAGCACAATGCACACAAGACTGTAAGGCGGGGATAGAAACCCGGGTATTATCCTCACCGCTAGACATGGTGAAAGGATATATATATAGGTGTATAAATAAGGGAACAAGTGACACTATACACCAAAATTGCTTGTGACCCAACCAGACTTAAACAGCAAGTCAGAGGTTAACAGAAAAAAACAGTGTACAGCAATATCTTTTAGTAGACAGTAAAGCAGACACATTTAGATGCTAGCAAACAGTCACAAACAATGCAGGAGGAAAAACTCTGCATTACCTGGCACTTTAAATCAACCTTAAAGCCAATGAAGACTAAAGGGGTTAAAAGTGCTGCAAATCAACTACAAAACCCAAAGGGGGTTACTGAAGGCTGCAACTACATACCAGACACGGGAATCAGGGTATGTAGGGGGACACAGGACACCAGCTACTCACCGCTGCCTGGGGAAAATGGCCACCAAACACTTGCTGGGGGGTGGTGCCTACAGGAGGAGTCCACTGTAGCATGGCCTGACAGCGGAGCAAAGGCGCACTGAGTGGGGAGGAGGGGCCAGCTGCCATGCATGCGTGCCATCTCCCCCGACCAGTCTGAGAACCGCCGGGGACGCCGGGCCCTTCCTCCTCCAGAGCCCAGCTTAATATGTCCCCGGTTGGCTAGTGGACGCCGGGGTATGGGGGATGAGCGCCACTGCTTGCGACGCTGGGTGTCCCCTACCCAGCGCTAACGGGCTGCCCTGCGGCGGTTCCCATATCTAGGGAACCGCCCGCAGCATCTAAGACGCTGTCCGCCCCCCCTCTGTGCAGCCCCTGGGAGCCGACATATCGTATCCCGCTAGCAGGGACACGCCGCTCCCTGCCGAGACATGTTGCTCTGCAGGGACGCGGCTCAGGCGGGGGGAGGTGTAGGAGCGGCGGTCCTGACTTCCACTAGACTGTCAGGGCCGCCGCTCACCCCGCTGACTACAGTCAGCAGAGTCCTTGAAATCTTCAGGGGCTTCCGATAGCCCCTCTTTGCGATACCCGGTGCTCCCCCAACCGGGGCACCACACTAAACTGAGTATTGCCCTGGTTGGGAGGCGGGGTATGGAGGGGGACCAGTGCATCCTGGGAGAAAAAGTTTTATCTGCATGGTGCCCGATGCCTACGTCATCACCTATACCCCAAGGTCACCTGTCGACCCTAAGGAACCCGTAGTAGAAATTCAAATTTAATGAATTCACATTAAGTAAAAGAATTCTGGCTAATAAGACACACACAGTTTCTATACAGATCATATAGTGACAGTCACTGTGTTATATTGGTGAGACCCTAAATCCCACCTACCTGATGATCCTGTGGGGTCCTGTGATTCTCCTCTGTACAATCCTGGGAATACAGAGGACGGGGACATCTCTCTGGGGTCTTTCTGTTACTGGGTCCATCTGTAGGAGACACACAGTGACTGAGTACATTGTATATATGTGATTATCATATGATGTGTGTATATAGGGGGCCCCCATACCTGCTCTCCCCTGTACAATAAATGACAGTCTCCTCTTACCCAGTGATGTGAGGGGCCGGTGATTCTCCATCATCACGTCTTTGTACAGACCCCTGTGTTCCTCTATATACTCCCCCTCCTGCATAGAGACATAGACAGTGACATCTTGACACCTTATAGGAACCTGACACACACAATGATACAGTCATCACCCAGACACATCCCCTGGTGTTACTGTATAATGTCCCATTCCCAGCAGTCACCTCTCCAGTCATCAACCTGACACATCCCCTGGTGTTACTATATAATGTCCCTTTCCCAGCAGTCACCTCTCCGGTCATCACTCAGACACATCCCCTGGTGTTACTGTATAATTTCCCATTCCCAGCAGTCACCTCTCCAGTCATCACCCAGACACATCCCCTGGTGTTACTGTATAATGTCCCATTCCCAGCAGTCACTCTCCAGTCATATCCCCTGGTGTTACTGTATAATGTCCCCTTCCCCGCAGTCACCTCTCCAGTCATCACTCAGACACATCCCCTGGTGTTACAGTATAATGTCCCATTCCCAGCAGTCACCTCTCCAGTCATCACCCAGACACATCCCCTGGTGTTATTGTATAATATACCATTACCAGCAGTCACCTCCCCAGTCATCACCCAGACACATCCCCCGGTGTTACTGTATAATGTCCCATTCCCAGCAGTCACCTCTCCAGTCATCACCCAGACACATCCCCCGGTGTTACTGTATAATGTCCTATTCCCAGCAGTCACCTCCCCAGTCATCACCCAGACACATCCCCTGGTGTTACTGTATAATGTCCCATTCCCAGCAGTCACCTCTCCAGTCATCACCCAGACACATCCCCCGGTGTTACTGTATAATGTCCTATTCCCAGCAGTCACCTCTCCAGTCATCACCCAGACACATCCCCTGGTGTTACTGTATAATGTCCCCTTCCCTGCAGTCACCTCTCCAGTCATCACCCAGACACATCCCCTGGTGTTACTGTATAATGTCCCATTCCCAGCAGTCCCCTCTCCAGTCATCACCCAGACACATACCCTGGTGTTACTGTATAATGTCCCATTCTCAGCAGTCACCTCTCCAGTCATCACCCAGACACATCCCCTGGTGTTACTGTATAATGTCCCATTCCCAGCAGTCACCTCTCCAGTCATCACCCAGACACACCCCCTGGTGTTACTGTATAATGTCCCATTCCCAGCAGTCACCTCTCCAGTCAGCAGCTGAATGATCCTTTTGGTGAGTTCCAGGATCTTCTGGTCATTGTCTCTCTCATGTATCAGTGAGTGAGGTTGAGGCACCGTGATGGGGCTCTGGGTCCTGCTCAGTCCTCCTGACACACAGGGATGGCTGCTGGGTGTCTCACACTCACCGGATGTCTTCTTCACTACTGTGTAATCCTTTTCATTGGGAGAGATATCAATTCAAGGGTTAAATTATACTCATGGTGCTGTTTATTTAGGTGTCATCAGTGCACAATATGCAAGATGGGTCAGTCTTACAAATAAAACCCCTATCCTATCTGTAACTGTTTACTGTATATAAGAAAGTGGACAGAATGAAGCACATCTCCTGCCATCTTCATTTCAGTGATAGAAATGTAACTAAACAAGATGCTGTGAGCAATCTAATATATCCCAGCTCCTGTGAGTACTAAGACACTGATACTATGTATGTCTCTATATTATTACTAGATATGTGATATCACTGTGACACTCCCAGACCCTCTCACCTCCCCAGTCATGTCCCTGTATTATTACTATAGATATAAGTGATGTCACTGTGACACTCCCAGATCCCCTCACCTCCCCAGTCATGTCCTTGTATTATTACTATAGATATAAGTAATGTCACTGTGACACTCCCAGATCCTCTCACCTCCCCAGTAATGTCCCTGTATTATTACTATAGATATAAGTGATGTCACTGTGACGCTCCCAGAATCCGTCACCTCCCCAGTCATGTCCCTGTATTATTACTATAGATATAAGTGATGTCACTGTGACGCTCCCAGATCCCCTCACCTCCCCAGTCATGTCCCTGTATTATTACTATAGATATAAGTGATGTCACTGTGACACTCCCAGTTCCTCTCACCTCCCCAGTCATGTCCCTCTATTATTACTATAGATATAAGTGATGTCACTGTGACACTCCCAGACTCTCTCATCTCCCCAGTCATGTCCCTCTATTATTACTATAGATATAAGTGATGTCACTGTGACGCTCCCAGATCCTCTCACCTCCCCAGTCATGTCCCTGTATTATTACTATAGATATAAGCGATGTCACTGTGACACTACCAGACCCTCTCACCTCCCCAGTCATGTCCCTGTATTATTACTATAGATTAAAGTAATGTCACTGTGACACTCCCAGATCCCCTCACCTCCCCAGTCATGACCCTGTATTACTATAGATATAAGTGATGTCACTGTGACACTCCCAGATCCTCTCACCTCCCCAGTCATGTCCCTGTATTATTACTATAGATATAAGTGATGTCACTGTGACACTCCCAGATCCCCTCACCTCCTCAGTCATGTCCCTGTATTATTACTATAGATATAAGTGATGTCACTGTGACACTCCCAGACCCTCTCACCTCCCCAGTCATGTCCCTCTATTATTACTATAGAGTAAAGTAATGTCACTGTGACACTCCCAGATCCCCTCACCTCCCCAGTCATGTCCTTGTATTATTACTATAGATATAAGCGATGTCACTGTGACACTTCCAGATCCTCTCACCTCCCCAGTAATGTCCCTGTATTATTACTATAGATATAAGTGATGTCACTGTGACGCTCCCAGAATCCCTCACCTCCCCAGTCATGTCCCTGTATTATTACTATAGATATAAGTGATGTCACTGTGACGCTACCAGATCTTCTCACCTCCCCAGTCATGTCTCTGTATTATTACTATAGATATAAGTGATGTCAGTGTGACGCTCCCAGATCCCCTCACCTCCCCAGTCATGTCCCTGTATTATTACTATAGATATAAGTGATGTCACTGTGACGCTCCCAGATCCTCTCACCTCCCCAGTTATGTCCCTCTATTATTACTATAGATATAAGTGATGTCACTGTGACACTCCCAGACTCTCTCATCTCCCCAGTCATGTCCCTGTACTATTACTATAGATATAAGTGATGTCACTGTGACACTCCCAGTTCCCCTCACCTCCCCAGTTGTATCCCTGTATTATTACTATAGATATAAGTGATGTTACTGTGACACTCCCAGATCCCCTCACCTCCTCAGTCATGTCCCTGTATTATTACTATAGATATAAGTGATGTCACTGTGACACTCCCAGATCCTCTCACCTCCCCAGTCATGTCCCTGTATTATTAATATACATATAAGTGATAACACAGTGACACTCCCAGATCCCCTCACCTCCCCAGTCATGTCCCTGTATTATTACTATAGATATAGGTGGTCACTGTCACACTCCCAGATCCTCTCACCTTCCCAGTCATGTCCCTGTACTATTACTATAGATATAAGTGATGTCACTGTGACACTCCCAGATCCTCTCACCTCCCCAGTCATGTCCCTGTATTATTACTATAGATATAAGCGATGTCACTGTGACACTACCACACCCTCTCACCTCCCCAGTCATGTCCCTGTATTATTATAGATTAAAGTAATGTCACTGTGACACTCCCAGATACCGTCACCTCCCCAGTCATGACCCTGTATTACTATAGATATAAGTGATGTCACTGTGACACTCCCAGATCCTCTCACCTCCCCAGTCATGTCCCTGTATTATTACTATAGATATAAGTGATGTCACTGTGACACTCCCAGATCCTCTCACCTCCCCAGTCATGTCCCTGTATTATTACTATAGATATAAGTGATGTCACTGTGACGCTCCCAGATCCTCTCACCTCCCCAGTTATGTCCCTCTATTATTACTATAGATATAAGTGATGTCACTGTGACACTCCCAGACTCTCTCATCTCCCCAGTCATGTCCCTGTACTATTACTATAGATATAAGTGATGTCACTGTGACACTCCCAGATCCTCTCACCTCCCCAGTCATGTCCCTGTATTATTACTATAGATATAAGCGATGTCACTGTGACACTACCAGACCCTCTCACCTCCCCAGTCATGTCCCTGTATTATTATAGATTAAAGTAATGTCACTGTGACACTCCCAGATACTGTCACCTCCCCAGTCATGACCCTGTATTACTATAGATATAAGTGATGTCACTGTGACACTCCCAGATCCTCTCACCTCCCCAGTCATGTCCCTGTATTATTACTATAGATATAAGCGATGTCACTGTGACACTACCAGACCCTCTCACCTCCCCAGTCATGTCCCTGTATTATTATAGATTAAAGTAATGTCACTGTGACACTCCCAGATACCGTCACCTCCCCAGTCATGACCCTGTATTACTATAGATATAAGTGATGTCACTGTGACACTCCCAGATCCTCTCACCTCCCCAGTCATGTCCCTGTATTATTACTATAGATATAAGTGATGTCACTGTGACACTCCCAGATCCCCTCACCTCCTCAGTCATGTCCCTGTATTATTACTATAGAATAGATATAAGTGATGTCACTGTGACACTCCCAGACCCTCTCACCTCCCCAGTCATGTCCCTCTATTATTACTATAGAGTAAAGTAATGTCACTGTGACACTCCCAGATACCCTCACCTCCCCAGTCATGACCCTGTATTATCAGTATAGGTACAAGTGATGTCACTGTGACATTCCCAGATCTTCTCACCTCCCCAGTCAGCAGGTAGATGATCTCCAGGGTGAGATCTATTATCCTCTCAGACATGTGAGTCTTGTCATTGTCCATCCTCAGTGATTTATACAGGACTCTCACGTGAAGTCTAGTATAGACTCTCTAGTTCCTTACAGCTGAATTATCTAGGAATGCAAATATTATTTACAATAAATATCAGAGTACAAGTCACATACACAGGTAGGAAACACCATGTGACCAGTAAGCCCTCCTCCCCGAGCTATGGAGATCTAGTCAGTGTTTCTCAGATCCAGCTACATAAGGCGCCTCAGATGCAGTCACACAATCCTATGTTGCTAAGGACAAACCACCACAACTGGCGGCTGGGGGCTAGAATTAGCTGGCTGACAATTCTCAGCAGTTCAGATCCGGAAATATAAAACGGCAAGGTCCCAGGAGCCTTGTTCCTCCCAGACACCTCTTTTATTCAAACTGCTCAACTTTAATTTTGTTACAAAGGGATGAATTAAAGAGAATTATTATTTATAGCTTTTGTTATATCATTCCAGAAAATGTTAGATTTTCATGGCCACAATCACATTAAGAGGAGAATTCAATTAGACATGATGGGACAAAAGTAATAGGGAGTCAGTTTTAGTAACAGTACAAACTCGCACTTTTAAAAAGTGCGAGTCTGTACTGAAACTAGCAAATTCAATAGCCTGTGAACTTTTCAGTTGGAGGCTACTGCATTTGCGAGTTTAGGCAAGTTTTTCCCTATGTAAACTGACACCTGTTAATGCGACTAGCATTAAAAGGTGCGAGTTTTACAGAAGCCATCACAGATCAGTGAGATCCGTGATGGCTTCTGTGAGTGTTTAAAAAAAAAATAATTACGTGCACCCCCTCCCCAAAAGCCTTACCAGCCCCGGGCTTTATAAAGCCCGTCCTGGTTCTAAAAATACAGGGGCCAAAATGCGTAGGGGGCAACTGTATATTAAGAACCAGCACAGGGCTTTGTTGAGCTGGTCCTGGTTCTGGAAAATCAGGGGACAAAATGAGTAGGGGTCCCCTGAAGATTCCAAAACCAGCACCAAACTCTTTCTAGCGGGGGGGATAATGCCACAGCCAGGGAAAACCTTTCACCGGTTTCCCCGGCCAAAGCATTATCCCTGACCACTAGTCAGTCCAGACCGGTGATCCATGGGGAGTTGGGTACTTTGGTTCTACAACTAAAGACAATATTGAAACCTTAATTTTACACTTTACACTAACACTATCAACCCGGCACCCACCGCCCTAGGGTGCCAGGGATAGCCCCTTTCTATCAGTCTAGGCCTGGGGTGCCCTGGAGCGGGGTACCTCTTTATTGGGGGGGGGGTACCCAACTCCCCAGGGATCCCCGGCCTGGACTGACTAGCGGTCAGGTATAATGCTTTGGCCGGGGAAACCGATGAAAGGTTTTCCCTGACTGTGGCATTATCCCCCCGCTAGAAAGAGTTTGGTGCTGGTTTTGGAACTTTCAGGGGACCCCTACTCGTTTTGTCCCGATTTTCCAGAACCAGCTCAACAAAGCCCTGTGCTGGTTCTTAATATACAGGGGCCCCCTACGCATTTTGGCCCCTGTATTTTTAGAACCAGAACAGGCTTTATAAAGCCCGGGGCTGGTTATGCTTTTGGGGAGGGGGTGCACGTCATTTTTTTTTTACATTTATAAACTTTTACATAAGAAATCACAAAAAAAATGCACGTATCTCATGGATATGAGCATGTTTCTGTGTTAATCTGACCTGCTCAGGATATACTCGCTATCCTGAAGCAGGTCTAATATTTGTGGGCTTTTGGTTATCTTTTTTCGCGAGTCTATAACAGACACTCTATTACAGTGGGCGAGTTGATTGTTTTCAATGTGAAAACATCTGGATGCGAGTTTGAGAATGGGGAGTTTAGTAACTGAAATATTTGAGTTTTATTGAACTGACACCCTATTACATTGGAGAGTTGTGAAAAATTGCGAGTTTACCACCAAACTCGCATTTTACCAAAACTGACACCCTATTACATTTGGCCCGATATGTTTCTTTTTCATGAAAAATGGCTTATGGCGCAAATAAATACTTATCGAGCAATCCTAAAAGATGCGTTTTTCACGGGTTCGAATGCTACATAACATTTTTTGCAATTTAATTATAACATCCTAAGCATGTGAAAAGTTGGGGAAAATCACTATATAAAGATAAAAATGGCAGGACTTAGTTAAGAAACAATGGGATACCCTCCTTAAAGACTTATTTGGCAATATTAATTTTTTAAATAGCGTAACTTGCCCAAAAAATGACACGTCATTTTTGGAGTGATAAAGTGCAAATTGGGGAAAAATTGGATAATTGATGTGTACTGTACAGTCCCCTCTACCCTATATAATAATAATACCACATATCAGTGGGTGCTGGGACCTGTGTTATTCCCCCTCATATATCACTGTACAGTCCCCTCTCCCCTATATAATAATAATACCACATATCAGTGTGTGCTGGGAGCTGTGTTATTCTCCCTCATATATCACTGTATGTTCCCCTCTCCTCTATATAATAATAATACCACATATCAGTGTGTGCTGGAAGCTGTGTTATTCCTCCTCATATATCACTGTACAGTCCCCTCTACCCCACATAATAATACCACATATCAGTGTATGCTGGGAGCTGTGTTATTCTCCCTCATATATCACTGTATGTTCCCCTCTCCTCTATATAATAATAATACCACATATCAGTGTGTGCTGGAAGCTGTGTTATTCCTCCTCATATATCACTGTACAGTCCCCTCTACCCCACATAATAATACCACATATCAGTGTATGCTGGGAGCTGTGTTATTCTCCCTCATATATCACTGTACAGTCCCCTCTCCCCTATATAATAATAATACAATATATACATGACACGTTACCTGGCTCCGGCTGTGACAGGAATATCTATGACAAAATGGCAGCTAAAGCCTCTGTGGCCCCGCCCCCTCTGCTCTGTGACTGGGAGACTATAAGAATATGGCCGCCGGTCACCATACATGAGGACACCATTAGACTATACAATTGTTACTCTAGTGATGAACCTGTGAGCGGCAGGTGCACGTGGCTGCTTAGTTACAGGACGTCCTTCCTACTGTGTGCCCGCCTGATTGGCTACTCGCTGCTGCCAATCACCGCACTGAGGGGAATGAGAGGAGGGCGGTCACTATGATATGAGGGGCGGGGCAGACTGTGGCCATAGCTACACGGAGATGACTGGGGCGGGGCGTGGTTATCTAGAGGGGCGTTTCTTCTTTGTCGGCAACGTCCGGGTCACAGTCCGTTAACATCAAGAAGAGGCAGCAGGCGAAGGTATTTATTATTATTATACAGGGGGAGCAGACTGTGGTGCCTCATTATTATCATACAGGTATATCAGACACCAGTGTTCTATATAATACAGGTGTAACAGACCCTGGTGTTACTATATTACAGTTGAAGCAACCTCTAGTGCTGCACTATGTTTATACAGGTGGATCAGACCACAGTTTTAGTATTATATACATGTGGAGCAGAACCTTTTGTTACTGATATACAGCTGGGGCAGACTCTTGTGTTGCATTACCATTATACAGGTGGAGCAGACCCCAGTGTTGGTATAATACAGGTGGAGCAGAACTTTTTGTTACTGATATACAGCTGGAGCAGACTCTGGTGCTGCATTACCATTATACAGATAGAGCAGACCCCAGTGTTGGTATAATACAGGTGGAGCAGAACTTTTTGACACTGATATACAGCTGGAGCAGACTCTGGTGCTGCATTATCATTATACAGGTAACAGCAACAGAAGCAGAAAGTTCTCTCTATATTTTGGGGCACTCACCCTACTAATAATAAAGTGTAACCTGTAATAGTGTCAGTAAGAAATGACCGAGGTGTTATCTGTATAGCGCAATAAGTCAGGAAATACACAGAACGTAACAGAAAGACGATATAAAGCACGAGGCTGAAGTTGGCTTCTTATTCGTTTCTTATTCGTTTCTTATTCACTTCTTATTCATTTCTTATTCACTTCTTATTCAAGCTCCAGCTTCTTATTCAGAAAATGTTACATTTAAATACTTAAATAAAGTTAGATCACTAAACTAATGCTATGTAAACAAAGAATTATGTCCCTTACACAGTCTACAATTATTATTTTCCTGGCACAATAAGGATTTGGGCATGAAAAGGGCAGTAAAGCGGGCACAGGCACCACATTTTGTCATTTTGAATAAGAAACTGTAGTTGTGCAGGGGTTAACTAGCTTCGGTCATCAAATGTTACACTTGAAACCCACAGAGGGTGGTCTGGTACATATCACCCACTTGTCATTTGTCTTGACCAACAAGGATTTTGGCATGAATAGGGCAGTAAACGGGCACAGGCTCCAGAATTTGTAACTTTGAATAAGAAGCTGTAGTTGTGCAGGGGTTAACTAGCTTCGGTCATCAAATGTTACACTTGAAATCCACAGACGGTGGTCTGGTACATATAACCCACTTGCCATTTGCCTTGACCAGCAAGGATTTGGGCATAAATAGGGCAGTAATGTGGGCACATGCACCAGGTTTCTTAATTTTGAATAATTACCTGTAGTTTTTCAAGGGTTAAATAGCATTGGTCACCAAATTTGACAATTGGGGTCTTTCCCTAAACCTCTGAGCATGGTCTGGTATTTGAATACTGGAAAAAAAATCTGTGTGGGGTTCACCTTTTCTTCCGATAACCAGCACTAGGTTGGTTATAGGGAGGAAGGGGGTAACACTATAGCAGGGAGACACACTTAGCGTGGTGTCCTCCTGCCATCACATTATCCAGCACAAGGCTGGTTATAGGGAGGAGGGGGTAACACTATAGCAGGTAGATACACTTAGCGTGGTGTCCTCCTGCCATCACATTAACCAGCCCCAGACTATTCAGCATGTTTCTGGAATCTCTTAGAAAGCTGGTACACCGGCAGTGGCATAATAAGGGGGTGCGTGTGGGGCACCTTGCCCTGGGCACCATCTGACAGGCCCGGCAGAGGGGGGAGCTGTCCAGGGCGATGTCCAGTGCTCAGTAGCGTAACTAGGGCATGGCCGGTGACGCCCCCGCACCGCCGGCCACGGTACTGGCCCATCCTAGTTAAACAGTGTAGTGTCGACCGCAGTGAGGAGCTCATTCAGAGTTGGTCGCTGCTGGCGGCCACTCACTCTGCATGTGGGCAGGTGTTTTTTTTTTATCTCCGGCCGCTCGCAAAGCTGTGGGTGACCATCCACAGCTTGTGCGAGCGGGCTGAAGACAGACATAATTATCATGACCGTCGGGCTTGCGACGAGACCCTGGGGTTGGGTCTAGCTGCCGCAAGCTCGAGTGTACTTCCTGCTCTAATAGAGCAGGAAGTCCACTACTGACATCACTAGTGATGTCAGTAACCCCGTTCCTAAGGGAACGCATGCGTTTGCCTGCCCACAAAACAGGGCGAGCTGTCAATCAACATCGACAGCCGTCCCGTCTTGTTGTGAGCCACGTAGCAACTGACCTTCAGTCGCTCAGCTGGTCTCGCACATGCACCTGCTGGACGCAGTGCATACGCAAACATCGAGCTGCTTGCGCTCGCTGTGCGCTCGCGAGCGGCTCTGAGTGAGCTCCTGAGTGCGGTCAGCATTTACTCAGGACCGGCGCTAGGCTTCCCTGCGCCCAGCACTGTCCTGCACAGCCACGCCCCTTCTCTCCCCCTGAGCGCTTACCTAATAGCGCCAGGCGAAGGGTGGGAGGCGGGCTCAGGATAGCCCATAGAGCCGCTAGTGCATTTACAGCAGCCTTTGAGAGTCAGACAGACTCTCATTGTCTGCTGCTGCTGGGCCCACTGCAAGAGCTGGGCTGGAGCTCACTCATGAGCTCCGCCTTCCAGCTCCTGTAGTGGGTTATGGGAGAGATGTCACAACGTCTCTCCCATAATGCAGAGTGCGCCAGCCCGGGGGACTTCGGTGAGCGGGGATTGAAGTTAGTTTTTTTATTTTTTTTACTTGTGTGTTTGTCTAATGGGGGTACTGCATCAGGGGGGAGGTGACCTCTACTAGGGACTACTACTAACGTATGGAGGTAACTACTATTGGGGGCACTAATGGGTGACTGCATAAGGGGGACCACTTCTAGGGGTACTGTATAAGGGGCACTCCTAAGGGCCTGCATAAGAGGGATCACTACTGGGGACATTGTATACTTGGGGTACTGTATAAGGGGTACTACTGGGGGCCTGCATAAGAGGGACCACTACTGGGGGCACTGCAGAGGGGGGACTGTATAAGGGGCACTGCATTAAGGTGCATATGGAATAGAAAGAAATGTTCAGAGTGATGAGATAGGGATGTGTGTCATGTTGACACTCCCCATTTTTAAGTGTCCACGCCCATTTTTTGTCACACGCACATAGGGGGGGGGGGGGTGTCCATTTTTAAACTTGTCCTGGGCTCCATATACCCTAGTTAAGCCACTGCCAGTGCTGTGACCAAATGCTTGATCCCAGCGCCTTAGTCCTGCAGTCCGGTGAGATGTATCCCCAGCAGGACACATAAGTGTCCGATGGTGCCTAAGGGCGCATGCACACGACGGAGGGAGCTTCGTCGTGCACATGCGCGAGACCCGTCGAGCGACGGGGAATCCGTCGCTCGGGGCCTCGCACCAAAGGGGGCGTGCTGTCGATAGTGAGTGGGAGTGCCGGGGGCGTGGCTGCCAGACAGAGGCGTTCCCATGGGAACGCCTACCGTCTAGGTCTGGCCCCACTAACATCACTAGTGATGTCAAAGGGAGTGAATTTGGCTCTGATAGAGCCAAAATCACTCTTGGGCTTGCGGCACCGAGACCCTACCGCAGGGTCTCGTCGCAAGCCCGATGGTCGCGATAGTCTTGACCATCGCGACCATCATCATGGACGCTCGCATAAGCTGTGGGTGGTAACCCACAGCTATGCGAGCGTCCAGGAGGCCGCTCCAGTGTTGGGTAGGAGGGCCCTGATTCAGAGCGAGCGCTCTGGTCAGAGTGTCCGGCTCTGAATCAGGCCCAGTATGTCTGTTTTCAGTGCCGGTCAAGGCCCAGCAGCGGCTGACATGTGGCGCCACCTAATAGCTGAGTGCAGCTCATTGACCGCCGGCCATTGAAGAGGGGTAACAATTTGAATTTGAGCCAATCACAGTGGTGCCAATTTTGACAATCTGAGCCAATCACGGCGTGCACCGGCAGCCAATAGAAATCGGCCACAGTGAGCCATTCGTTGTAAGCCGCATCATGGCTGGCTACGCCCGTGGCGTCTAGCGTCAGATGTCTCTGGGAGGAAGAGTCAATTTGGCGGAAATGGGTGAAGAGCTCCAGCGGCCGTGGAAGAGTCCAGAAGACACCGGGCTCAAAAGAGAAGAGCTCCAGCGGCTGTAGAAGACGCTAGGAGACACTGGGCTCAATAGAGAAGAGCTCTGACACCGCGGCTACTGGACAGAATGGGCCAGCGACAGAAAAATGCAGCTGAGGACCGGAGAGTACTGCAGTGGTTGGGAAGTAAAAGAGCGAATGAAGATCCTCACTGCATCCTCTCCCACCCGACAGGTAGACCCTCTTTGAGGCCTTACCATCATTAAGCCGTCCCTAGACCATCAGATTGTTAGGCAGTAGGCACGTAAGGGTCATGAGGCCTTAAGCCTGTGGCACAAATAGGCGGGCATTAGGCCCGTGCTCCTAAGGCTATAATTGACCCTGGGCAATAGGCCCAGGTCACATAAATAAGTGAGGTGCCAACTTCTCATCTTGCCTGGGTGCCAAACACCATAGTTATTCCCCTGGACCTTGGTCACTGCTACCTGGGTGAAGACTGCTGTGGCAGTGGGAGTTTGCCAGCTCAAGGTGAAGACTACAGGAAGCACTGAGATCGTGGGAGTCGACCCACCTCGGGTGAAGAACACATAGTAATTGTGGATGAACTAGGCTTAGTTCAGCCAAAGACTACTGGACTGGTAAATCTAATTGCATTGTATTTTCATTCAATTGCATGCTATTTTAATTGTCAGGCATTAGGCCCATGGCCACTGTGGGCGTTAAGCCCTAACCAGCAGGGACGGCCTTTGTTAGGCGGACAATAAGCCTGAGCCAGAGAGGGCACTAGTCCCACAAGGTATAAGGGGCATTAGACCCTATAGGGTTAATTTGGGATCCACATCATTAACCCATTGTTAGGTGTCATTGATCCCCTAGAAGGCAGGCACTAGGCCTGAGGCAGCAGAAGATGATTAAGCCCTGTAGTACTGTTGTTCTGATTTGATAAGAATGTATTGAGGTTTGTAACCTTGTTACCTCGTCATCTCAGCTACTACAATCAGGCCTCCATTAAAAGGTAGGCTGTAGTAAGGTACCTGTTTGTGAGTATGGTAATGTTTTGTAACTGCATTATTCCCTTGTCCTGTAACAATTATTGCATTATTGGTGTAGATGCATTGTTGGGGAGCATAGGTGTAGCATGGTGATATGGAGTGCACTACATCCACCCTATATTGCTGTTGGCAGGGTGCTGATGTATGTATGAGTAGTCAAGTTGGTGTGTGTGGTCAGAGGCGTCACCTACCTTGGTGTCACCTGGTGCGGATGCTCTGAGTCCTCCTGCGCGCCATAGGCGTGTGCTCCCGGAAGGGGCGTGGCTTCGCAGGAAGGGGCGTGACCTCGCCCGTGAAGCGACACCCCTTATGTGAGCCGATCTTGGGTGCGTTACCGCCTCCCGTTCTTGTCACACAGTGGGCTTCCCCAGTGCTCCTGCAGCTGTTGGGGCAGCCCACATTCTCTCCCTGCCTCTCTCCGCGTCCTGGCATCACGGTGACACCATCCGACGGGGTGAGACCAAAATAGCAGAGCAGCTCTGCTATTTTGGTGTCAAACCCTTCGGATGGTGTCACCCAGTGCAGCCCGCCCCCAGTGGCGGTTCTAGGGGCGGGCTAACAGGGCAGTCGCCCAGAGCGCCGGCCCCTAGAGGGCACCACTGATTCCCCAGGAGGGCAAAAATAAAAATTCCATAAGAAAAATTTAAAAAAAACTAGCGCCAGTTACCCCCGCGTTGATATTTGTTATCAGCGGGCACCCGGCTCCCTCTCTGCAGCGGCAGTCGAAGCTCACTCCAGAGCTCCGGCTCCCGCATAAAGCACTATGGGAGGGACGTCCTAACGTCATGAAGTCTCTCCCATAGAACCGTGGAACCGGAGCTCACTCCTGAGCTCCGGCTCCAGCAGAGAGCACTATGGGAGGGACGTCATGACATCTCTCCCATAGATCTGTGGTGGAGCCGCGGTCGGACCAGACGGCAGCGGACGCAGGAGCGGGGCCTAAGGGAAGTATTATGTTTGTATGTTTTATTTTTCAGAAGGGAGACATAGGGCATTACTACTGGGGGCATGTCTATAAGGGGGCATTACTACTGGGGGCATGTCTATAAGGGGGCATGTCTATAAAGGGGCATTATTACTGGGGACATTACTACTGGGGGCATGTCTATAAGGGGGCATTACTACTGGGGGCACTACTATAGGGGGCACTAATGGGGGCACTACTATAGGGGACATTCCTACTGTGGGCACTACTACAGGGGGCATTATTACTGGGGGCACTACTAATGTGGGCACTTCTATAGGAGGCACCACTATTGGGGGCATTACCAATGGAGGCACTACTATAGGGTACTTTACCAATGGGGGCATTAACACTGTGGGTACTACTGAGGGCACTGCATGGGGAGCACCAATACTGGGGCCATTGTGTAAGAGACACCACTGCTGTGAGCATTCTATAAGGGGCACCACTACTGTGGGCATTGTATTAGGGGCACTACTACTCAGTACTGTGGACCTTGTGTATAAGGGGCACTAATTTGAGCATTGTGTAAAAGGGGCACCACTGTGTGTCATAACATGAATAAGGGACTAATGTGTGGCGTAATTTGAATTGGGGATACGGTATTATAGAGGGCATAACTGTGTGTGGCACAATGTATTATACAGGGCATTACTGCGTGTGACATAATGTATTATACAGGGCATTACTGCGTGTGACATAATGTATTATACAGGGCTTTACTGCGTGTGGCATAATGTGTTATACAAATTCTTACTGCGTGTGACATAATGTATTATACAGGGCATTACTGCATGTGGCATAATGTGTTATAAAAGCCATTACTGCATGTGGCATAATGTGTTATACAGGGCATTACTGCATGTGGCATAATGTGTTTATAAAGGGCATTACTGTGTGTGGAATTATGTGTTATAAAGGGCATTACTGCACATGGCAATTAATCGCCACGAGGGGAGAGCTTGAGGGGAAGACCAGCACCTTCGTAAGTGCTGGGCACGCCCTACAGTGTGATGAATTGGGGGTGATCCGCAAGGACACAGCCCCTTTCCGGAAGCGCATGCGCTTTCAGTGCAAGCTGAGGAACGTCTTCTAAAAAAAAGTTGGCAACTAAAAGTTGGCCCTAAGCTCCACAATGTCTAGAACTGGCCCTGCCCGCACCCCCCTTGTGATGCCAGTGTGTGTGGTAAACACTAAAGAAAGAAGTCAGTATAGTGAAGCCGTGTAGGTGGCTGTTGTTTTGTGTTTATCTGCAGGTACTGAGATCCGGATCATTTGTCCATTGCCCAAATTAATTATGCCAAAATCCTTGTTGGTCAAGGCAAATGACAAGTGGGTGATATGTACCAGACCACCCTCTGTGGGTTTCAAGTGTAACATTTGATGACCGAAGCTAGTTAACCCCTGCACCACTACAGCTTCTTATTCAAAATTACAAATTCTGGTGCCTGTGCCCGCTTTACTGCCCTATTCATGCCAAAATCCTTGTTGGTCAAGGCAAATGACAAGTGGGTCATATGTACCAGACCATCCTAAGTGGGTTTCAAGTGTAACATTTGATGACCGAAGCTAGTTAACCCCTGCACCACTACAGCTTCTTATTAAAAATTACAAATTCTGGTGCCTGTGCCCGTTTTCTGCCCTATTCATGCCAAAATCCTTGTTGGTCAAGGCAAATGACAAGTGGGTCATATGTACCAGACCACCCTCTGTGGGTTTCAAGTGTAACATTTGATGACCGAAGCTAGTTAACCCCTGCACCACTACAGCTTCTTATTCAAAATTACAAATTCTGGTGCCTGTGCCCGCTTTACTGCCCTATTCATGCCAAAATCCTTGTTGGTCAAGGCAAATGACAAGTGGGTGATATGTACCAGACCACCCTCTGTGGGTTTCAAGTGTAACATTTGATGACCGAAGCTAGTTAACCCCTGCACCACTACAGCTTCTTATTCAAAATTACAAATTCTGGTGCCTGTGCCCGCTTTACTGCCCTATTCATGCCAAAATCCTTGTTGGTCAAGGCAAATGACAAGTGGGTCATATGTACCAGACCATCCTAAGTGGGTTTCAAGTGTAACATTTGATGACCGAAGCTAGTTAACCCCTGCACAACTACAGCTTCTTATTCAAAATGAGATAATCTGGTGCCTGTGCCCGCTTTACTGCCCTATTCATGCCAAAATCCTTGTTGGTCAAGGCAAATGACAAGTGGGTCATATGTACCAGACCACCCTCTGTGGGTTTCAAGTGTAACATTTGATGACCGAAGCTAGTTAACCCCTGCACCACTACAGCTTCTTATTAAAAATTACAAATTCTGGTGCCTGTGCCCGTTTTCTGCCCTATTCATGCCAAAATCCTTGTTGGTCAAGGCAAATGACAAGTGGGTCATATGTACCAGACCACCCTCTGTGGGTTTCAAGTGTAACATTTGATGACCGAAGCTAGTTAACCCCTGCACAACTACAGCTTCTTATTCAAAATTACAAATTCTGGTGCCTGTGCCCGCTTTACTGCCCTATTCATGCCAAAATCCTTGTTGGTCAAGGCAAATGACAAGTGGGTCATATGTACCAGACCACCCTCTGTGGGTTTCAAGTGTAACATTTGATGACCGAAGCTAGTTAACCCCTGCACCACTACAGCTTCTTATTCAAAATTACAAATTCTGGTGCCTGTGCCCGCTTTACTGCCCTATTAATGCCAAAATCCTTGTTGGTCAAGGCAAATGACAAGTGGGTGATATGTACCAGACCACCCTCTGTGGGTTTCAAGTGTAACATTTGATGACCGAAGCTAGTTAACCCCTGCACAACTACAGCTTCTTATTCAAAATTACAAATTCTGGTGCCTGTGCCCGTTTACTGCCCTATTCATGCCAAAATCCTTGTTGGTCAAGGCAAATGACAAGTGGGTCATATGTACCAGACCATCCTAAGTGGGTTTCAAGTGTAACATTTGATGACTGAAGCTAGTTAACCCCTGCACAACTACAGCTTCTTATTCAAAATGAGATAATCTGGTGCCTGTGCCCGCTTTACTGCCCTATTAATGCCAAAATCCTTGTTGGTCAAGGCAAATGACAAGTGGGTGATATGTACCAGACCACCCTCTGTGGGTTTCAAGTGTAACATTTGATGACCGAAGCTAGTTAACCCCTGCACCACTACAGCTTCTTATTAAAAATTACAAATTCTGGTGCCTGTGCCCGCTTTACTGCCCTATTAATGCCAAAATCCTTGTTGGTCAAGGCAAATGACAAGTGGGTCATATGTACCAGACCACCCTCTGTGGGTTTCAAGTGTAACATTTGATGACTGAAGCTAGTTAACCCCTGCACAACTACAGCTTCTTATTCAAAATTACAAATTCTGGTGCCTGTGCCCGCTTTACTGCCCTATTCATGCCAAAATCCTTGTTGGTCAAGGCAAATGACAAGTGGGTCATATGTACCAGACCACCCTCTGTGGGTTTCAAGTGTAACATTTGATGACCGAAGCTAGTTAACCCCTGCACAACTACAGCTTCTTATTCAAAATTACAAATTCTGGTGCCTGTGCCCGCTTTACTGCCCTATTAATGCCAAAATCCTTGTTGGTCAAGGCAAATGACAAGTGGGTCATATGTACCAGACCATCCTAAGTGGGTTTCAAGTGTAACATTTGATGACTGAAGCTAGTTAACCCCTGCACAACTACAGCTTCTTATTCAAAATGAGATAATCTGGTGCCTGTGCCCGCTTTACTGCCCTATTAATGCCAAAATCCTTGTTGGTCAAGGCAAATGACAAGTGGGTCATATGTACCAGACCACCCTCTGTGGGTTTCAAGTGTAACATTTGATGACCGAAGCTAGTTAACCCCTGCACCACTACAGCTTCTTATTAAAAATTACAAATTCTGGTTCCTGTGCCCGTTTTCTGCCCTATTCATGCCAAAATCCTTGTTGGTCAAGGCAAATGACAAGTGGGTGATATGTACCAGACCACCCTCTGTGGGTTTCAAGTGTAACATTTGATGACCGAAGCTAGTTAACCCCTGCACAACTACAGCTTCTTATTCAAAATTACAAATTCTGGTGCCTGTGCCCGTTTACTGCCCTATTCATGCCAAAATCCTTGTTGGTCAAGGCAAATGACAAGTGGGTCATATGTACCAGACCATCCTAAGTGGGTTTCAAGTGTAACATTTGATGACTGAAGCTAGTTAACCCCTGCACAACTACAGCTTCTTATTCAAAATGAGATAATCTGGTGCCTGTGCCCGCTTTACTGCCCTATTAATGCCAAAATCCTTGTTGGTCAAGGCAAATGACAAGTGGGTGATATGTACCAGACCACCCTCTGTGGGTTTCAAGTGTAACATTTGATGACCGAAGCTAGTTAACCCCTGCACCACTACAGCTTCTTATTAAAAATTACAAATTCTGGTGCCTGTGCCCGCTTTACTGCCCTATTAATGCCAAAATCCTTGTTGGTCAAGGCAAATGACAAGTGGGTCATATGTACCAGACCACCCTCTGTGGGTTTCAAGTGTAACATTTGATGACCGAAGCTAGTTAACCCCTGCACAACTACAGCTTCTTATTCAAAATTACAAATTCTGGTGCCTGTGCCCGCTTTACTGCCCTATTCATGCCAAAATCCTTGTTGGTCAAGGCAAATGACAAGTGGGTCATATGTACCAGACCACCCTCTGTGGGTTTCAAGTGTAACATTTGATGACCGAAGCTAGTTAACCCCTGCACAACTACAGCTTCTTATTCAAAATTACAAATTCTGGTGCCTGTGCCCGCTTTACTGCCCTATTAATGCCAAAATCCTTGTTGGTCAAGGCAAATGACAAGTGGGTCATATGTACCAGACCATCCTAAGTGGGTTTCAAGTGTAACATTTGATGACTGAAGCTAGTTAACCCCTGCACAACTACAGCTTCTTATTCAAAATGAGATAATCTGGTGCCTGTGCCCGCTTTACTGCCCTATTAATGCCAAAATCCTTGTTGGTCAAGGCAAATGACAAGTGGGTCATATGTACCAGACCACCCTCTGTGGGTTTCAAGTGTAACATTTGATGACCGAAGCTAGTTAACCCCTGCACCACTACAGCTTCTTATTAAAAATTACAAATTCTGGTGCCTGTGCCCGTTTTCTGCCCTATTCATGCCAAAATCCTTGTTGGTCAAGGCAAATGACAAGTGGGTGATATGTACCAGACCACCCTCTGTGGGTTTCAAGTGTAACATTTGATGACCGAAGCTAGTTAACCCCTGCACAACTACAGCTTCTTATTCAAAATTACAAATTCTGGTGCCTGTGCCCGTTTACTGCCCTATTCATGCCAAAATCCTTGTTGGTCAAGGCAAATGACAAGTGGGTCATATGTACCAGACCATCCTAAGTGGGTTTCAAGTGTAACATTTGATGACTGAAGCTAGTTAACCCCTGCACAACTACAGCTTCTTATTCAAAATGAGATAATCTGGTGCCTGTGCCCGCTTTACTGCCCTATTAATGCCAAAATCCTTGTTGGTCAAGGCAAATGACAAGTGGGTGATATGTACCAGACCACCCTCTGTGGGTTTCAAGTGTAACATTTGATGACCGAAGCTAGTTAACCCCTGCACCACTACAGCTTCTTATTAAAAATTACAAATTCTGGTGCCTGTGCCCGCTTTACTGCCCTATTCATGCCAAAATCCTTGTTGGTCAAGGCAAATGACAAGTGGGTCATATGTACCAGACCACCCTCTGTGGGTTTCAAGTGTAACATTTGATGACCGAAGCTAGTTAACCCCTGCACAACTACAGCTTCTTATTCAAAATTACAAATTCTGGTGCCTGTGCCCGCTTTACTGCCCTATTAATGCCAAAATCCTTGTTGGTCAAGGCAAATGACAAGTGGGTGATATGTACCAGACCACCCTCTGTGGGTTTCAAGTGTAACATTTGATGACCGAAGCTAGTTAACCCCTGCACAACTACAGCTTCTTATTCAAAATTACAAATTCTGGTGCCTGTGCCCGTTTACTGCCCTATTCATGCCAAAATCCTTGTTGGTCAAGGCAAATGACAAGTGGGTCATATGTACCAGACCATCCTAAGTGGGTTTCAAGTGTAACATTTGATGACTGAAGCTAGTTAACCCCTGCACAACTACAGCTTCTTATTCAAAATGAGATAATCTGGTGCCTGTGCCCGCTTTACTGCCCTATTAATGCCAAAATCCTTGTTGGTCAAGGCAAATGACAAGTGGGTGATATGTACCAGACCACCCTCTGTGGGTTTCAAGTGTAACATTTGATGACCGAAGCTAGTTAACCCCTGCACCACTACAGCTTCTTATTAAAAATTACAAATTCTGGTGCCTGTGCCCGCTTTACTGCCCTATTAATGCCAAAATCCTTGTTGGTCAAGGCAAATGACAAGTGGGTCATATGTACCAGACCACCCTCTGTGGGTTTCAAGTGTAACATTTGATGACTGAAGCTAGTTAACCCCTGCACAACTACAGCTTCTTATTCAAAATTACAAATTCTGGTGCCTGTGCCCGCTTTACTGCCCTATTCATGCCAAAATCCTTGTTGGTCAAGGCAAATGACAAGTGGGTCATATGTACCAGACCACCCTCTGTGGGTTTCAAGTGTAACATTTGATGACCGAAGCTAGTTAACCCCTGCACAACTACAGCTTCTTATTCAAAATTACAAATTCTGGTGCCTGTGCCCGCTTTACTGCCCTATTAATGCCAAAATCCTTGTTGGTCAAGGCAAATGACAAGTGGGTCATATGTACCAGACCATCCTAAGTGGGTTTCAAGTGTAACATTTGATGACTGAAGCTAGTTAACCCCTGCACAACTACAGCTTCTTATTCAAAATGAGATAATCTGGTGCCTGTGCCCGCTTTACTGCCCTATTAATGCCAAAATCCTTGTTGGTCAAGGCAAATGACAAGTGGGTCATATGTACCAGACCACCCTCTGTGGGTTTCAAGTGTAACATTTGATGACCGAAGCTAGTTAACCCCTGCACCACTACAGCTTCTTATTAAAAATTACAAATTCTGGTTCCTGTGCCCGTTTTCTGCCCTATTCATGCCAAAATCCTTGTTGGTCAAGGCAAATGACAAGTGGGTGATATGTACCAGACCACCCTCTGTGGGTTTCAAGTGTAACATTTGATGACCGAAGCTAGTTAACCCCTGCACAACTACAGCTTCTTATTCAAAATTACAAATTCTGGTGCCTGTGCCCGTTTACTGCCCTATTCATGCCAAAATCCTTGTTGGTCAAGGCAAATGACAAGTGGGTCATATGTACCAGACCATCCTAAGTGGGTTTCAAGTGTAACATTTGATGACTGAAGCTAGTTAACCCCTGCACAACTACAGCTTCTTATTCAAAATGAGATAATCTGGTGCCTGTGCCCGCTTTACTGCCCTATTAATGCCAAAATCCTTGTTGGTCAAGGCAAATGACAAGTGGGTGATATGTACCAGACCACCCTCTGTGGGTTTCAAGTGTAACATTTGATGACCGAAGCTAGTTAACCCCTGCACCACTACAGCTTCTTATTAAAAATTACAAATTCTGGTGCCTGTGCCCGCTTTACTGCCCTATTAATGCCAAAATCCTTGTTGGTCAAGGCAAATGACAAGTGGGTCATATGTACCAGACCACCCTCTGTGGGTTTCAAGTGTAACATTTGATGACCGAAGCTAGTTAACCCCTGCACAACTACAGCTTCTTATTCAAAATTACAAATTCTGGTGCCTGTGCCCGCTTTACTGCCCTATTCATGCCAAAATCCTTGTTGGTCAAGGCAAATGACAAGTGGGTCATATGTACCAGACCACCCTCTGTGGGTTTCAAGTGTAACATTTGATGACCGAAGCTAGTTAACCCCTGCACAACTACAGCTTCTTATTCAAAATTACAAATTCTGGTGCCTGTGCCCGCTTTACTGCCCTATTAATGCCAAAATCCTTGTTGGTCAAGGCAAATGACAAGTGGGTCATATGTACCAGACCATCCTAAGTGGGTTTCAAGTGTAACATTTGATGACTGAAGCTAGTTAACCCCTGCACAACTACAGCTTCTTATTCAAAATGAGATAATCTGGTGCCTGTGCCCGCTTTACTGCCCTATTAATGCCAAAATCCTTGTTGGTCAAGGCAAATGACAAGTGGGTCATATGTACCAGACCACCCTCTGTGGGTTTCAAGTGTAACATTTGATGACCGAAGCTAGTTAACCCCTGCACCACTACAGCTTCTTATTAAAAATTACAAATTCTGGTGCCTGTGCCCGTTTTCTGCCCTATTCATGCCAAAATCCTTGTTGGTCAAGGCAAATGACAAGTGGGTGATATGTACCAGACCACCCTCTGTGGGTTTCAAGTGTAACATTTGATGACCGAAGCTAGTTAACCCCTGCACAACTACAGCTTCTTATTCAAAATTACAAATTCTGGTGCCTGTGCCCGTTTACTGCCCTATTCATGCCAAAATCCTTGTTGGTCAAGGCAAATGACAAGTGGGTCATATGTACCAGACCATCCTAAGTGGGTTTCAAGTGTAACATTTGATGACTGAAGCTAGTTAACCCCTGCACAACTACAGCTTCTTATTCAAAATGAGATAATCTGGTGCCTGTGCCCGCTTTACTGCCCTATTAATGCCAAAATCCTTGTTGGTCAAGGCAAATGACAAGTGGGTGATATGTACCAGACCACCCTCTGTGGGTTTCAAGTGTAACATTTGATGACCGAAGCTAGTTAACCCCTGCACCACTACAGCTTCTTATTAAAAATTACAAATTCTGGTGCCTGTGCCCGCTTTACTGCCCTATTCATGCCAAAATCCTTGTTGGTCAAGGCAAATGACAAGTGGGTCATATGTACCAGACCACCCTCTGTGGGTTTCAAGTGTAACATTTGATGACCGAAGCTAGTTAACCCCTGCACAACTACAGCTTCTTATTCAAAATTACAAATTCTGGTGCCTGTGCCCGCTTTACTGCCCTATTAATGCCAAAATCCTTGTTGGTCAAGGCAAATGACAAGTGGGTGATATGTACCAGACCACCCTCTGTGGGTTTCAAGTGTAACATTTGATGACCGAAGCTAGTTAACCCCTGCACAACTACAGCTTCTTATTCAAAATTACAAATTCTGGTGCCTGTGCCCGTTTACTGCCCTATTCATGCCAAAATCCTTGTTGGTCAAGGCAAATGACAAGTGGGTCATATGTACCAGACCATCCTAAGTGGGTTTCAAGTGTAACATTTGATGACTGAAGCTAGTTAACCCCTGCACAACTACAGCTTCTTATTCAAAATGAGATAATCTGGTGCCTGTGCCCGCTTTACTGCCCTATTAATGCCAAAATCCTTGTTGGTCAAGGCAAATGACAAGTGGGTGATATGTACCAGACCACCCTCTGTGGGTTTCAAGTGTAACATTTGATGACCGAAGCTAGTTAACCCCTGCACCACTACAGCTTCTTATTAAAAATTACAAATTCTGGTGCCTGTGCCCGCTTTACTGCCCTATTAATGCCAAAATCCTTGTTGGTCAAGGCAAATGACAAGTGGGTCATATGTACCAGACCACCCTCTGTGGGTTTCAAGTGTAACATTTGATGACCGAAGCTAGTTAACCCCTGCACAACTACAGCTTCTTATTCAAAATTACAAATTCTGGTGCCTGTGCCCGCTTTACTGCCCTATTCATGCCAAAATCCTTGTTGGTCAAGGCAAATGACAAGTGGGTCATATGTACCAGACCACCCTCTGTGGGTTTCAAGTGTAACATTTGATGACCGAAGCTAGTTAACCCCTGCACAACTACAGCTTCTTATTCAAAATTACAAATTCTGGTGCCTGTGCCCGCTTTACTGCCCTATTAATGCCAAAATCCTTGTTGGTCAAGGCAAATGACAAGTGGGTCATATGTACCAGACCATCCTAAGTGGGTTTCAAGTGTAACATTTGATGACTGAAGCTAGTTAACCCCTGCACAACTACAGCTTCTTATTCAAAATGAGATAATCTGGTGCCTGTGCCCGCTTTACTGCCCTATTAATGCCAAAATCCTTGTTGGTCAAGGCAAATGACAAGTGGGTCATATGTACCAGACCACCCTCTGTGGGTTTCAAGTGTAACATTTGATGACCGAAGCTAGTTAACCCCTGCACCACTACAGCTTCTTATTAAAAATTACAAATTCTGGTGCCTGTGCCCGTTTTCTGCCCTATTCATGCCAAAATCCTTGTTGGTCAAGGCAAATGACAAGTGGGTGATATGTACCAGACCACCCTCTGTGGGTTTCAAGTGTAACATTTGATGACCGAAGCTAGTTAACCCCTGCACAACTACAGCTTCTTATTCAAAATTACAAATTCTGGTGCCTGTGCCCGTTTACTGCCCTATTCATGCCAAAATCCTTGTTGGTCAAGGCAAATGACAAGTGGGTCATATGTACCAGACCATCCTAAGTGGGTTTCAAGTGTAACATTTGATGACTGAAGCTAGTTAACCCCTGCACAACTACAGCTTCTTATTCAAAATGAGATAATCTGGTGCCTGTGCCCGCTTTACTGCCCTATTAATGCCAAAATCCTTGTTGGTCAAGGCAAATGACAAGTGGGTGATATGTACCAGACCACCCTCTGTGGGTTTCAAGTGTAACATTTGATGACCGAAGCTAGTTAACCCCTGCACCACTACAGCTTCTTATTAAAAATTACAAATTCTGGTGCCTGTGCCCGCTTTACTGCCCTATTAATGCCAAAATCCTTGTTGGTCAAGGCAAATGACAAGTGGGTCATATGTACCAGACCACCCTCTGTGGGTTTCAAGTGTAACATTTGATGACCGAAGCTAGTTAACCCCTGCACAACTACAGCTTCTTATTCAAAATTACAAATTCTGGTGCCTGTGCCCGCTTTACTGCCCTATTCATGCCAAAATCCTTGTTGGTCAAGGCAAATGACAAGTGGGTCATATGTACCAGACCACCCTCTGTGGGTTTCAAGTGTAACATTTGATGACCGAAGCTAGTTAACCCCTGCACAACTACAGCTTCTTATTCAAAATTACAAATTCTGGTGCCTGTGCCCGCTTTACTGCCCTATTAATGCCAAAATCCTTGTTGGTCAAGGCAAATGACAAGTGGGTCATATGTACCAGACCATCCTAAGTGGGTTTCAAGTGTAACATTTGATGACTGAAGCTAGTTAACCCCTGCACAACTACAGCTTCTTATTCAAAATGAGATAATCTGGTGCCTGTGCCCGCTTTACTGCCCTATTAATGCCAAAATCCTTGTTGGTCAAGGCAAATGACAAGTGGGTCATATGTACCAGACCACCCTCTGTGGGTTTCAAGTGTAACATTTGATGACCGAAGCTAGTTAACCCCTGCACCACTACAGCTTCTTATTAAAAATTACAAATTCTGGTGCCTGTGCCCGTTTTCTGCCCTATTCATGCCAAAATCCTTGTTGGTCAAGGCAAATGACAAGTGGGTCATATGTACCAGACCACCCTCTGTGGGTTTCAAGTGTAACATTTGATGACCGAAGCTAGTTAACCCCTGCACAACTACAGCTTCTTATTCAAAATTACAAATTCTGGTGCCTGTGCCCGCTTTACTGCCCTATTAATGCCAAAATCCTTGTTGGTCAAGGCAAATGACAAGTGGGTGATATGTACCAGACCACCCTCTGTGGGTTTCAAGTGTAACATTTGATGACCGAAGCTAGTTAACCCCTGCACAACTACAGCTTCTTATTCAAAATTACAAATTCTGGTGCCTGTGCCCGCTTTACTGCCCTATTAATGCCAAAATCCTTGTTGGTCAAGGCAAATGACAAGTGGGTCATATGTACCAGACCATCCTAAGTGGGTTTCAAGTGTAACATTTGATGACTGAAGCTAGTTAACCCCTGCACAACTACAGCTTCTTATTCAAAATGAGATAATCTGGTGCCTGTGCCCGCTTTACTGCCCTATTAATGCCAAAATCCTTGTTGGTCAAGGCAAATGACAAGTGGGTGATATGTACCAGACCACCCTCTGTGGGTTTCAAGTGTAACATTTGATGACCGAAGCTAGTTAACCCCTGCACCACTACAGCTTCTTATTAAAAATTACAAATTCTGGTGCCTGTGCCCGCTTTACTGCCCTATTAATGCCAAAATCCTTGTTGGTCAAGGCAAATGACAAGTGGGTCATATGTACCAGACCACCCTCTGTGGGTTTCAAGTGTAACATTTGATGACCGAAGCTAGTTAACCCCTGCACAACTACAGCTTCTTATTCAAAATTACAAATTCTGGTGCCTGTGCCCGCTTTACTGCCCTATTAATGCCAAAATCCTTGTTGGTCAAGGCAAATGACAAGTGGGTGATATGTACCAGACCACCCTCTGTGGGTTTCAAGTGTAACATTTGATGACCGAAGCTAGTTAACCCCTGCACAACTACAGCTTCTTATTCAAAATTACAAATTCTGGTGCCTGTGCCCGCTTTACTGCCCTATTAATGCCAAAATCCTTGTTGGTCAAGGCAAATGACAAGTGGGTCATATGTACCAGACCACCCTCTGTGGGTTTCAAGTGTAACATTTGATGACCGAAGCTAGTTAACCCCTGCACAACTACAGCTTCTTATTCAAAATTACAAATTCTGGTGCCTGTGCCCGCTTTACTGCCCTATTAATGCCAAAATCCTTGTTGGTCAAGGCAAATGACAAGTGGGTCATATGTACCAGACCATCCTAAGTGGGTTTCAAGTGTAACATTTGATGACTGAAGCTAGTTAACCCCTGCACAACTACAGCTTCTTATTCAAAATGAGATAATCTGGTGCCTGTGCCCGCTTTACTGCCCTATTCATGCCAAAATCCTTGTTGGTCAAGGCAAATGACAAGTGGGTCATATGTACCAGACCACCCTCTGTGGGTTTCAAGTGTAACATTTGATGACCGAAGCTAGTTAACCCCTGCACAACTACAGCTTCTTATTCAAAATTACAAATTCTGGTGCCTGTGCCCGCTTTACTGCCCTATTAATGCCAAAATCCTTGTTGGTCAAGGCAAATGAGAAGTGGGTGATATGTACCAGACCATCCTAAGTGGGTTTCAAGTGTAACATTTGATGACTGAAGCTAGTTAACCCCTGCACAACTACAGCTTCTTATTCAAAATGAGATAATCTGGTGCCTGTGCCCGCTTTACTGCCCTATTAATGCCAAAATCCTTGTTGGTCAAGGCAAATGACAAGTGGGTGATATGTACCAGACCACCCTCTGTGGGTTTCAAGTGTAACATTTGATGACCGAAGCTAGTTAACCCCTGCACCACTACAGCTTCTTATTCAAAATTACAAATTCTGGTGCCTGTGCCCGCTTTACTGCCCTATTAATGCCAAAATCCTTGTTGGTCAAGGCAAATGACAAGTGGGTCATATGTACCAGACCACCCTCTGTGGGTTTCAAGTGTAACATTTGATGACCGAAGCTAGTTAACCCCTGCACAACTACAGCTTCTTATTCAAAATTACAAATTCTGGTGCCTGTGCCCGCTTTACTGCCCTATTAATGCCAAAATCCTTGTTGGTCAAGGCAAATGACAAGTGGGTGATATGTACCAGACCATCCTAAGTGGGTTTCAAGTGTAACATTTGATGACTGAAGCTAGTTAACCCCTGCACAACTACAGCTTCTTATTCAAAATGAGATAATCTGGTGCCTGTGCCCGTTTTACTGCCCTATTCATGCCAAAATCCTTGTTGGTCAAGGCAAATGACAAGTGGGTCATATGTACCAGACCACCCTCTGTGGGTTTCAAGTGTAACATTTGATGACCGAAGCTAGTTAACCCCTGCACAACTACAGCTTCTTATTCAAAATTACAAATTCTGGTGCCTGTGCCCGCTTTACTGCCCTATTAATGCCAAAATCCTTGTTGGTCAAGGCAAATGACAAGTGGGTCATATGTACCAGACCACCCTCTGTGGATTTCAAGTGTAACATTTGATGACCGAAGCTAGTTAACTCCATCACAACTACAGTTTCTTATTCAAAATGACAAAATATAGTGCCTGTGTCGGCTTTACTGCCCTTTTCATGCCCAAATCCTTATTGTGCCAGGAAAATAATAATTGTAGACTGTGTAAGGGACATAGGCCCTCATTCAGAGCCGTACACTCTGAGCAGAGCGCACGCTCTGAATGAGGGCCGGGCTCCATTTTCATGGAGCGTCCTCCTGGACGCTCGCATAGCTGTGGGTCACCACCCACAGGCTATACGAGCGTGCTTTGTGATGGCCGCGATGGTCGAGACCATCGCGACCATCGAAATTGCGAGCCGGAGCCTGCGGTTGAGGTTTTCAACCGCAAGCTCAGGAGTGATTTTGGCTCTATCAGAGCCAAAATCACTCCCACTGACATCACTAGTGATGTCAGTGGGCCGGCTTCTGACGGGAGGCGTTCCCGTGGGAACGCCCCCGTCAGGGAGGCACGCCCCCGGCACGCCCACCAAAGGGGGCGTGCTGTCAATCAACATTGACAGCACGCCCCCTTTGATCGGACACAACGAGCGAAGGACTTTCCTTCGCTCGTCGCGTCTGGCGCATGCGCACGACGGAGCTCCCTCCGTCGTGCGCATGCTCAGTGCATAACATCGACCCACTTGCGAGCGGACAGCCGCTCGCGAGTGGGTCTGAATCAGGCCCATAATTCTTTGTTTACATAGCATTAGTTTAGTGATCTAACTTTATTTAAATATTTTAATGTAACATTTTCTGAATAAGAAGCTGGAGCTTGAATAAGAAGTGAATAAGAAGTGAATAAGAAGTGAATAAGAAGCCAACTTCAGCCTCGTATATAAAGCCTGGTCTAACCAGGGCCAATAACCCCTCAACACTGGCCAGCTGTGTGATGGGAGACGTATATAGTGATTATCTGTATCATTTATGGTCAGACATACACATCATCGCCCAGTGCTCGGAGGTATGGGGAATATATATATATATACAGGTAATCACAGTAAGTGTAAGGAGGAAGATTCCCTTTGTATAATAAAGCGTCGACCATGACCTGAATAATATGCTATTGTCTGACCTATCCAAGTGCTCATATCTGACATGGTGCATTCACATGTAACATACATAGAGTAATCACATATATCTGACAGGGTGCATTCACATGTAACATACATAGAGTAATCACATATATCTGACATGGTGCATTCACATGTAACATACATAGAATAATCCCATATATCTGACATCTTGCATTCATATGTAACATACATAGAATAATCCCATATATCTGACATGGTGCATTTACATGTAACATACATAGAGTAATACCATATAACTGACATGGTGCATTCACATGTAACATACATAGAATAAACCCATATATCTGACATGGTACTGTCACATGTAACATACATAGAATAAACCCATATATCTGACATGGTGCATTTACATGTAACATACATAGAGTAACACCATATATCTGACATGGTGCTGTCACATGTAACATACATAGAATAATCACATATGTCTGACATGGTGCTGTCACATGTAACATACATAGAATAATCCCATATATCTGACATGGTGCAGTCACATGTAACATACATAGAATAATCCCATATATCTGACATGGTGCTATATATCTGAGTAGGCAGCAATATAATACATCAATTATCAATATAATACACAGTATATGGACTTTCCCAGGTGTCCTTGTGGGATAATGTACTTATAACTGGATATAATATAGGACACATGGGTTAGATCCCAAATGTAAGTATAAGCAATCTGCAAAGATACCCAGACATTACTGCATCATAGCGTCTAGTTATACAGCATTGCAGGTTACCACGGTGACATATAGCATCTAGTTATACAGCATTGCAGGTTACCACAGTGACATATAGCATCTAGTTATACAGCAGTTATACAGCAGTTATACAACTTTTTGCCCTCCAGAAGGAGGGCAAAAAGCGCCCTGCCCTCACAGCCTGCGGGTGCCGTCTTCACCCGCTGGATGCAGTGTCCTGCGGGTGGAGAAATGTGCGGTGACCCGGTAACCGCCGGAGACTAGATGCCGAGCGCATGCGCCCGGCATCTATTCTACCCCTCTGCAGCGCTTGGGGGCTGGCCGGCGTGTCCGTAAGTGCTGGGCACGCCCCCAAGTATGACGAAAAGTGGACGGGTCTTATAGACACGCCCCCTTTTCATGACCACGCCCCCTTTTCGGGCGCGCGCACAAGGTTGCCCTAACTAGTTCCGGCGCCCTGCCTGCCGTCGGAGCTAGAGTGAACACTAAGCATCTAGTTATACAGCATTGCAGGTTACCACGGTGACATATAGCACCTAGTTATACAGCATTGCAGGTTACCACGGTGACATATAGCATCTAGTTATACAGCATTGCAGGTTTCCACGGTGACATATAGCATCTAGTTATACAGCATTGCAGGTTACCTTAGTGACATATAGCATCTAGTTATACAGCATTGCAGGTTATCACTGTGACATATAGCATCTAGTTATACAGCATTGCAGGTTACCACGGTGACATATAGCATCTAGTTATACATCATTGCTGGTTACCACTGTGACATATAGCATCTAGTTATACGGCATTGCAGGTTACCTTAGTGACATATAGCATCTAGTTATACAGCATTGCAGGTTACCACTGTGACATATAGCATCTAGTTATACAGCATTGCAGGTTACCACGGTGACATATAGCGTCTAGTTATACAGCATTGCAGGTTACCACGGTGACATATAGCATCTAGTTATACAGCATTGCAGGTTACCACGGTGACATATAGCATCTAGTTATACAGCATTGCAGGTTACCACGGTGACATATAGCATCTAGTTATACAGCATTGCAGGTTACCACGGTGACATATAGCATCTAGTTATACAGCATTGCAGGTTACCACTGTGACATATAGCATCTAGTTATACGGCATTGCAGGTTACCTTAGTGACATATAGCATCTAGTTATACAGCATTGCAGGTTACCACGGTGACATATAGCGTCTAGTTATACAGCATTGCAGGTTACCACGGTGACATATAGCATCTAGTTATACAGCATTGCAGGTTACCACTGTGACATATAGCATCTAGTTATACGGCATTGCAGGTTACCACGGTGACATATAGCACCTAGTTATACAGCATTGCAGGTTACCACTGTGACATATAGCATCTAGTTATACAGCATTGCAGGTTACCACTGTGACATATAGCATCTAGTTATACAGCATTGCAGGTTACCACGGTGACATATAGCATCTAGTTATACGGCATTGCAGGTTACCACGGTGACATATAGCACCTAGTTATACAGCATTGCAGGTTACCACTGTGACATATAGCATCTAGTTATACGGCATTGCAGGTTACCTTAGTGACATATAGCATCTAGTTATACAGCATTGCAGGTTACCACGGTGACATATAGCATCTAGTTATACAGCATTGCAGGTTACCACGGTGACATATAGCATCTAGTTATACAGCATTGCAGGTTACCACTGTGACATATAGCATCTAGTTATACAGCATTGCAGGTTACCACGGTGACATATAGCACCTAGTTATACAGCATTGCAGGTTACCTTAGTGACGTATAGCATCTAGTTATACAGCATTGCAGGTTACCACGGTGACATATAGCATCTAGTTATACAGCATTGCAGGTTACCACGGTGACATATAGCATCTAGTTATACAGCAGTATATAGTACATATAGCAGCCATTTGTTACTAAGGTAATAGTAATAAGCCTTTCCTGCGCTTGTGATGTACTAAGCATCTCAGTAGTGTAAGGACAGAATAAAATATGATTATACCGAGCGCTGATATTTATGTGGAGGCAATCCTTATATATAAAGAAGAAATACACATACACACATCAGCACTAGCACTGAGATTATGTGTATAGCTCCTATGAGAATACATGGAAAGGCGGGTCTCTGTGAGGCTAATGTGGTACGGCAATCACAATGTGATCTGTCCCCTAACGTACCCTAAGATGGTTGTCGTCTTCCTCCTGGATGCGGTCCAGTCTGACGCCTGATAAGATGGGGCCAGGTTACCGATGATGATGAGCATATGCGGCGTGCTGAGTCGCGTCGCCACTGGATGAATTCACAACCCGCCCAATGTTAGAGAGGGAAGATTACAGTTAATCTCTGTCCGTTGCCCACTCGTCCCCAACGCGTTTCACATGGTTTGGTGCTTTCTCTGGGATAGGGTTGATTTTCCATGTGTCCATATTTATACTAAACACTTTCTACAAAAACATACAGAACGTATCAGCTGTAGCTGGCGGGCAGTACCCTCATGAGGTGGTTATTAGTGTAACAAATAATACAGGTGGAGCAGACCCTGGTGTTGCATATAATACAGGTGGAGCAGACCCTGTTGTTACATATAATACAGCTGGAGCAGTCACTGCTCGGTGTGTAACAGACTATAGAGAAAGGGAGGTGTCCGGCTCACTCAGACCCCCCATAGACCCCCCATACAGAATGTATCAGGTTTAGCTGGTGGTCAGTACCCTCAGTAGGTGGTTATTAGTGTTACATATAATACAGGTGGAGCAGACCCTGATGTTACATATAATACAGGTGGAGTAGTCACTGCTCGGTGGGTAACAGACTATAGAGAAAGGGAGGTGTCCGGAGCACTCAGACCCCTCATACAGAACGGAGCAACTGTAGTTGGCGGTCAGTACCCTCAGTAGGTGGTTATTAGTGTGGAAGTGACAGAATAAACAGAGAGACACCATAGTGTACACCGGGTGCTGTATAAGATGCACAGACGTCCTCTGTAATAGGCCCTGCTGAGTCCTCACCTGTCTGACTCTTTCTTAAGCTGAGTACGCACTAGATACTGATCGGAGCGGCATATCTCATACATTGTCTAGTGTGTACCCATGATGTGTGCTCAGTAAGGCTGTGTACATTGTATAGTGTGTACCCATGGTATGTGCGCTCAGTAAGGCTGTGTACATTGTTAGCGTTCCCGCTAGGCTGTTTTAGCGGGGTGCGGCGCCCTGCCCTCTTTCTGGAAGGCAAAAAGCGCCCTAACAGCCTGCGGGAACTGTCTTCACCCGCGGGTCGCAGTGTCCCGCGGGTGAAGAAATGTGCGGTGACTCGGTTACCGCCGGAGAATAGATGCCGGGCGCATGCGCCCGGCATCTATTCTCCCTCTCTGCAGGGCTTGGGGGCTGCCCGGCATGTCCGTAAGTGCCGGGCATGCCCCCAAGAGTGTGACGAAAAGGGGACGCGTGTTATAGACACGCCCCCTTTTCGATGACCACGCCCCCTTCTTGGTCGCCCTCGCGCCGGAGCTAGAGTGAACACTACATTGTATAGTGTGTACCCATGATATGTGTGCTCAGTAAGCCTGTGTACATTGTATAGTGTGTACCCATGGTATGTGCTCAGTAAGGCTGTGTACATTATATAGTGTGTACCCATGGTATGTGCTCAGTAAGGCTGTGTACATTATATAGTGTGTACCCATGATATGTGCGCTCAGTAAGGCTGTGTAGATTGTCTAGTGTGTACCCATGGTATGTGCGCTCAGTAAGGCTGTGTACATTATCTAGTGTGTACCCATGGTATGTGCGCTCAGTAAGGCTGTGTATATTGTATAGTGTGTACCCATGATATGTGCTCAGTAAGGCTGTGTACATTGTATAGTGTGTACCCATGGTATGTGCGCTCAGTAAGGCTATGTACATTGTATAGTGTGTACCCATGATATGTGCTCAGTAAGGCTGTGTACAGTGTATAGTGTGTACCCATGATATGTGCGCTCAGTAAGGCTGTGTACATTGTATAGTGTGTACCCATGGTATGTGCGCTCAGTAAGGCTGTGTACATTGTGTAGTGTGTACCCATGGTATGTGTGCTCAGTAAGGCTGTGTACATTGTGTAGTGTGGACAGTAAGGCTGTGTACATTATCTAGTGTGTACCCATGATATGTGCGCTCAGTAAGGCTGTGTACATTGTATAGTGTGTACCCATGATATGTGCGCTCAGTAAGGCTGTGTACATTGTATAGTGTGTACCCATGATATGTGCGCTCAGTAACGCTGTGTACATTGTATAGTGTGTACCCATGGTATGTGCGCTCAGTAAGGCTGTGTACATTATCTAGTCTGTACCCATGGTATGTGCGCTCAGTAAGGCTGTGTACATTGTGTAGTCTGTACCCATGGTATGTGCGCTCAGTAAGGCTGTGTACATTGTGTAGTGTGTACCCATGGTATGTGCGCTCAGTAAGGCTGTGTACATTGTCTAGTGTGTACCCATGGTATGTGCGCTCAGTAAGGCTGTGTACATTGTGTAGTGTGTACCCATGGTATGTGCGCTCAGTAAGGCTGTGTACATTGTCTAGTGTGTACCCATGGTATGTGCGCTCAGTAAGGCTGTGTATATTGTATAGTGTGTACCCATGATATGTGCTCAGTAAGGCTGTGTACATTGTATAGTGTGTACCCATGATATGTGCGCTCAGTAAGGCTGTGTACATTGTATAATGTGTACCCATGGTATGTGCTCAGTAAGGCTGTGTACATTGTATAGTGTGTACCCATGGTATGTACGCTCAGTAAGGCTATGTACATTGTATAGTGTGTACCCATGATATGTGCTCAGTAAGGCTGTGTACAGTGTATAGTGTGTACCCATGATATGTGCGCTCAGTAAGGCTGTGTACATTGTATAGTGTGTACCCATGGTATGTGCGCTCAGTAAGGCTGTGTACATTGTGTAGTGTGTACCCATGGTATGTGTGCTCAGTAAGGCTGTGTACATTGTGTAGTGTGGACAGTAAGGCTGTGTACATTATCTAGTGTGTACCCATGATATGTGCGCTCAGTAAGGCTGTGTACATTGTATAGTGTGTACCCATGATATGTGCGCTCAGTAAGGCTGTGTACATTGTATAGTGTGTACCCATGATATGTGCGCTCAGTAACGCTGTGTACATTGTATAGTGTGTACCCATGGTATGTGCGCTCAGTAAGGCTGTGTACATTATCTAGTCTGTACCCATGGTATGTGCGCTCAGTAAGGCTGTGTACATTGTGTAGTCTGTACCCATGGTATGTGCGCTCAGTAAGGCTGTGTACATTGTGTAGTGTGTACCCATGGTATGTGCGCTCAGTAAGGCTGTGTACATTGTCTAGTGTGTACCCATGGTATGTGCGCTCAGTAAGGCTGTGTACATTGTGTAGTGTGTACCCATGGTATGTGCGCTCAGTAAGGCTGTGTACATTGTCTAGTGTGTACCCATGGTATGTGAGCTCAGTAAGGCTGTGTACATTATCTAGTGTGTACCCATGATATGTGCGCTCAGTAACGCTGTGTACATTGTATAGTGTGTACCCATGGTATGTGCGCTCAGTAAGGCTGTGTACATTGTCTAGTGTGTACCCATGGTATGTGCGCTCAGTAAGGCTGTGTACATTGTGTAGTGTGTACCCATGATATGTGCGCTCAGTAAGGCTGTGTACATTGTGTAGTGTGTACCCATGGTATGTGCGCTCAGTAAGGCTGTTTACATTGTGTAGTGTGTACCCATGATATGTGCGCTCAGTAAGGCTGTGTACATTGTGTAGTGTGTACCCATGATATGTGCGCTCAGTAAGGCTGTGTACATTGTGTAGTGTGTACCCATGGTATGTGCGCTCAGTAAGGCTGTGTACATTGTATAGTGTGTACCCATGGTATGTGCGCTCAGTAAGGCTGTGTACATTGTATAGTGTGTACCCATGGTATGTGCTCTCAGTAAGGCTGTGTACATTGTATAGTGTGTACCCATGGTATGTGCGCTCAGTAAGGCTGTGTACATTGTCTAGTGTGTACCCATGATATGTGCGCTCAGTAAGGCTGTGTATATTGTATAGTGTGTACCCATGGTATGTGCGCTCAGTAACGCTGTGTTGATATCTGTCCAATCTGGAGGGAAGGAAAATCTGGTCTGTTTTCCAGTGTTTGGGATCAAATTTATATTGTTATTTGCTCCCATACATTACCAGACAGATTGGACAGATATATATATGTGTACGCAGCCTTATAAAGGCACTTGTGCTCCAGCAAGGACATATGGAAAACATGTCCTGTTAGGGATCCCTGGGGACCGGAAATGGGAAACTGTTCTAGATCTTCACTGTAAGTGATTATCTTCCAATAAATGCTTCATCCTCTCCCCTATGCTACATACACATGGCCGGCAGGATTGTCACACATGTAACGTACATCCTGGTAGGCTAACTGTGGATTCCAGCATGACAGGTCATACTGGGACTTATGGTGCCACTACAGCTGCGGAGTCACAGACTGTATAACACTGCTGACACTCAGTAATTATTGCAGATGTGGGAGCAGAGAAAATAAGATGGGTGATTGCACACAAATCACACAGATATTAGGAGACAGAGGAATAGGGCAGGAGTGGAGGAGAGAGGCTGGCTGAGAGATGTGGTGCACTATCGGAGGGTGTATAATGGGGGAGGGGGAGCAGAGAAGTAGGGTAAGATGATGCGGGCAGAGACTTTATCTTAGGGTACTGGGAAGAATGACCTGAGGGTGGAATGAGGAGGAAAAGGTGGGTGGGCTGTGAGGGATCAGGCCTGGGGAAATATCTTGTCATATGGTGTTGTGTACTTGTGTATATTATACTGTGTGTAGTAATCACTGGTTATCAGGTGTGTGACCTGTTTGTAGTGATCAGTGTGTATCAGGTGTGTGAGATCAGTGTGTATCAGGTGTGTGAGATCAGTGTGTATCAGGTGTGTGATATCAGCTTGTCCTCTGTATAGTGATCAGTGTGCATCAGGTGGGTGATATGCGTGACTTTCCTGTTTTATTATGTTAACGATACTAAATTTGAACCTCTATACGCTCCTAACTATACCTTCTAAAGCCTGCCTATAAACCTCTAAGATTGACGCTTATTTGCGTACGCAGTCATACAGTAAATAAAAACCTTAGACCTGGAACATGTGTTTCCAAAGCACAAAGTATTATTCAAGTAAAAAGTACAGTCAGTTACACGCTATGATCTAAGTACAATTTAGCGCAAAGAATTATACAGACCCAAGTACAGTATACATACGCATTCGTGCTCTGGACCAGATCCCGGCATTCAGAAAGAAAACCTCAGTCAAACAGCATTCAGCAAGAAGACTCCAGACTGGGGTCACAACACACACATTTATACCCTCACAGAAACAGACAACACAATAGAAAGGCTTTTTGCTGATGCTATTGGTTCCCAAGGAGGATGCATCTGTTGCAGAGCATTTAACAGGTTGATTCAAATAGACACAGTCCAGCCTCTAACAACTGGTTGTCTCTGGTTTCCTGCCTCATGCAAACATTCACAAGAATACATTTTGCTGCTTTAAATCTCTTCGGTCCATAAGTTGAGAATGCATGTTGCGATCTTCACACCGATGATACCGGACTGCTGTTGAAAGAGTGCAGATCAGTATAATATCAAACATGGCTTACTTATCATGTATTAAACCTTAGCTACCAAATAACCTTTATTTCACAGCAATTATAATAAATGAACAAACTTGAATCTTATACTTTAAAGCTTCTGGAACCTTTTATGTGAGTATGTAATGTGTAGGTATTTGGGGTTTGATATAAAGACGCTAGTTAACTTGGGGCAGATGCGTGCGCTTGAAGCTAATAAACATCGCCATATGTACTTAAGTGTGAGTTTATCTAAAATGGAGCTTGGGCGGCCATTCGCAAAATGGCGTCTTGCGATCTCACTTTCTAAAATGGCGTCTTGCGGCCAATCGCAAGATGGCGTCGTTACGATCTAATTTTAAGCTGATCTTGTCTCAGCCAATTATCCAGCTTCGACAATGTGCTCTGTAATATTTATTATATTTATATTTTTAGACAAGTGAGCCGTGAGGAACCAGAGAATCTTTACTAAAAGTGACGTGAGGGTTGAGACGTGTCCTGTATAAATCTCTGATCACTAAGGATGGACAAGGACAGGAGTCACATGACTGAGAGGATACTAAATCTCACCCTGGAGATCATCTACCTGCTGACTGGGGAGGTGAGAGGTTCTGGGAGTGTCACAGTGACATCACTTATATCTATAGTAATAATACAGGGACATGACTGGGGAGGTGAGGGGATTTGGGAGTGTCACAGTGACATCACTTATATCTATAGTAATAATATAGGGACATGACACGGGAGGTGAGATCTGGGAATGGCACAATTACATTTATATAGATAGTAGCAATAAAACAGGGTCATGACTGGGGAGGTGAGGGGATCTGGGGGTGTCACAGTGACATCACATATCTATAGTAATAATACAGGGACATGACTGGGGAGGTGAGGGAATCTGGGAGTGTCAGTGTCATCACTTATATCTATAGTAATAATACAGGGACATGACTGGGGAGGTGAGGGGATCTGGGGGTGTCACAGTGATATCACTTATATCTATAGTAATAATACAGGGACATGACTGGGGAGGTGAGGGGATCTGGGGGTGTCACAGTGACATCACTTATATCTATAGTAATAATACAGGGACATGACTGGGGAGGTGAGGGGATCTGGGAGTGTCACAGTGACATCACTTATATCTATAGTAATAATACAGGGACATGACTGGGGAGGTGAGAGGATCTGGGAGTGTCATAGTGACATCACTTATATCTATAGTAATAATATAGGGACATGACACGGGAGGTGAGATCTGGGAATGGCACAATTACATTTATATAGATAGTACCAATAAAACAGGGTCATGACTGGGGAGGTGAGGGGATCTGGGGGTGTCACAGTGACATCACATATCTATAGTAATAATACAGGGACATGACTGGGGAGGTGAGGGGAACTGGGAGTGTCACAGTGACATCACTTACATCTATAGTAATAATACAGGGACATGACTGGGGAGGTGAGGGGATCTGGGAGTGTCACAGTGACATCACTTACATCTATAGTAATAATACAGGGACATGACTGGGGAGGTGAGGGGAACTGGGAGTGTCACAGTGACATCACTTACATCTATAGTAATAATACAGGGACATGACTGGGGAGGTGAGGGGATCTGGGAGTGTCACAGTGACATCACTTACATCTATAGTAATACTACAGGGACATGACTGGGGAGGTGAGGGGATCTGGGAGTGTCACAGTGACATCACTTACATCTATAGTAATAATACAGGGACATGACTGGGGAGGGGAGGGGATCTGGGAGTGTATTCAGTGACATTTGGTGTCTTCCCCAATACACAGGATTACACAGTAGTGAAGAAGACATCCGGTAAGTATGAGACACCCTGCAGCCGTCCCCGTGTGTCAGGAGGACTGAGCATGACCCAGAGCTCCATGACGGTGCCTCCACCTCACTCACTGATACATCAGAGAAACAATGAACAGAAGATTCTGGAACTCACCAACAGGATCTTTCAGCTGCTGACAGGAGAGGTGACTGCTGGGAATGGGACATTATACAGTAACACCGGGGGATGGGACATTATACAGTAACACCAGGGGATGTGTCTGGGTGATGACTGGAGAGGTGACCGCTGGGAATGGGACATTATATAGTAACACCAGGGGATGTGTCTGGGTGATGACTGGAGAGGTGACTGCTGGGAATGGGACATTATACAGTAACACCAGGGGATGGGTCTGGGTGATGACTGGAGAGGTGACTGCTGGGAATGGGACATTATACAGGTCACTATAGCAATACCTAACATAAATTTGGCCACAACATTGGCTTAATTATCTCCAGCTGATGCTGACAATCACTCAGTAGCACAATAAATGTTACTTCTGCTCACACACCTCAATCAGCAGCAGGAAAAGCCTGGTTAGTAATTGTAACACAGCACATTATTAGTCTAGCAGATATATTGCAAGGAACAACTTGCAATATATCTTTCATACTCAGGTACTTGTCCACCTCATATGTACACTGTACATGGGACTGTCACCCAGTGAAATACTCTTAGAGAAGCTTTCAGTTGTATTCCTCTACTCACTTAATTACGCCACTATCCCCCCCCCTTCCCCGCCCCGTGACTCCTCCTTGGAATGGATCATAAGGAGCACAAACGGTTACTGATTGTATCGGTGGAAGCTCATAAATGTGTCCTCCAAACCATGATACGGACATACCTTCCTTGCATAGTTTTATTCAAGAATAATCTCTTTTTTAGTGCATGTATCAAATGAATTTGGTGGTATCCTCTTTGGACACTTGTGTGAGGAGACTCTAAGACTTTTTGAAAAGTTTTATTGATCTCCATACATTTGTCATTGATAATAGTATGTACAAATAAGGAAGGGTCCAGGACGTGTTCTGCCAAGTTTGTGGCTTCCTCAGTGGGTTTCCTTTCTAGACAGATATATTTTATATTTTTCTGTTTTGTATTATTTTTTAGGTTGATGTTGTGACTAATATTAAGATTGAAAATATAGAGGAAGAGACGTATGTGACTGATATGAAGGCAGAAGATATAGAGGGAGAAGAAGAGACGTATGTGACGGATATGAAGGCAGAAGATACAGAAGGAGAAGAAGAGATGTATGTGACTGATATGAAGACAGAAGATATAAAAGGAGAAGAAGAGACGTATGTGACTGATATGAAGGCAGAAGATACAGAGGGAGAAGAAGAGATGTATGTGACTGATATGAAGACAGAAGATATAGAGGGAGAAGAAGAGACATATGTGACTTATAAGAAGGCAGAAGATATAGAGGGAGAAGAGACGTATGTGAGTGGTGATCAGCAGTGTAAGGAGGAGGAAGTCCCTACAGATATCACCACAGGTTAGTAATAAAGACTTATTACAGAAAAGTGTTACATACTCCTTACAGTACAACACAGTGCCGTAACTAGCTATGGGCGAATGGCCAGTATATGAAGCCTATCGGGTGTCCTTGTTATCGTTGCACTCACTGAAGTAACATCACACCCCTTCTGCGTGTTGTAATGACGTTGCACGCTCAGTGGACGGGGCCCACACAGGGTGCAACTGTGCCCTGTTAAAGCAATTCCTTATTCTATGTGCTCAGCCAAAGCTTGGCCTGGCCTCATACTACATAGGATGATATGCTGAATATTTTTGTTCACTTCCTAATAAGGAGAACTACTCTCCTGCTTTGTCATAATGAGAATTTGCAATAAAAAAAAAAATATTCATGTAAATATTCCCCAAAATGGCGACCTGTGCGCATTTCCAGCTTCTCTCTCCATACATCCCATGGATATTGTGCATCTTTCCTGTAAGCCTGGAGGCAGTAGTGTCTTGTTCACGTGCCTTCAGCTTTCATGGTCTAGTACAGGCCTGGCCAGCCTGTGGCCCTCCAGCTGTTGTGACACTACACATCCCAGCATGCCCTGCCACAGCTTTAGCAATTCCTAATTGCCAAACTTTACCAGGGCATGCTGGGACTTGTAGTTTTATAGCAGCTAGAGAGTCACAGGTTGGCCAGGCCTGGTATAGTATATCAGAACACATTATATCTATAGTATATGAGATATTCTCTCCATTCATGTCACAAAGTAATCTCCAGCACAAGCATCGTAAATTAATAAAACACACATGTCCGCGTCTGGGTTACCCATATTGTACATGGTGCAAGCTGCGTGGCGATAGTAATGCCGTATATGAATACAATACAGAAAGACAATTGTTGTGGGATGTGGTCGGGGACCCAGGCCACGCGGCTGAGATGGCCACCACGGCATAACATTATGTTCTATGGCACCATCAGAGGGAAATATTGGCATTATAGGCTTTATGCTGGCTGCATATGTAATGGTGTAATATGTACGGTGTGTGCAGCTGGCTGTGGTATCTGAGCATCATCTGGTGGCTGCACCCCCAAGGCTGTTACTCCCAGTGCTGGGCACAGTGTAGGTAATGTGCAATGTTCAGAGTACGAGAGGCTGTAATTCCTACTTACTGTATACATATGTACAGATAGCGCTATATATATATATATATATATATATATATATATATATATATATACATACACACCTATCATATGGGTTACCCTGCAGCCTCAGGGCAGCTAAGTACTGGACTATAGGGCTGCACTTGTACAGCGCTAAGCGCAGGGCACAGAGTATCTAATGTTACATGTACTGACTGGGCTTTGTTATATAATAGCACTTTCCCCATAGTGTCTGTGTGACCCTTGGAAAGTGCACTGAGCGGCCAGGTTACCCGATAAGGGGAGGTTATTGTGTCACCCAGACACAGGCAGTGACATGTTAGTGAAGCCTGTGAGTAACCATTTGCCCTAGTGACACCTTTATGTTTTTGTCTTCCTGCATATTGGAGTTTCCTGTTCATGCCTTCTGTACTAAGGAGACCAGTCATGTAACATGTCAGGGTAAATGTAATAGGATCCAAGTTTGTAAAATGTGCGAGTATAGAGCTATTGTGAGGATACCGGGCGAGCTAGGGATCCCGGGGTTCAGGGATCACATAATGGAGCGGGTTATAATGAAGAAAAGATTCACTTTATTCACGAAGGCACAGAAATCCACCAAGCAGCAAGCAGGGTTATATGAATACAGTCCACTCAGAGTTCAGCAAAGTCTTTTACAGCTACTGTATAACTCCTCCCTGCCTGGCCAGCAATGACAGCTGTATCAGGGCACACAGAGCTGCTCTATATCTCCTCCCTACCTGGCCAGCAATGACAGCTGTATCAGGGCACACAGAGCTGCTCTATATCTCCTCCCTACCTGGCCAGCAATGACGGCTGTATCAGGGCACACAGAGCTGCTCTATATCTCCTCCCTACCTGGCCAGCAATGACAGCTGTATCAGGGCACACACAGCTGCTCTCTATCTCCTCCCACCTGGCCAGCAATGACAGCTGTATCAGGGCACACAGAGCTGCTCTATATCTCCTCCCTACCTGGCCAGCAATGACAGCTGTATCAGGGCACACAGAGCTGCTCTATATCTCCTCCCTACCTGGCCAGCAATGACAGCTGTATCAGGGCACACAGAGCTGCTCTATATATCCTCCCTACCTGGCCAGCAATGACAGCTGTATCAGGGCACACAGAGCTGCTGGTACCCAATGTCACCGAGAGGGGACAACATCCCAACCTCCAGATTCACACTGTACACACACTAGCCCACCATTCCTTCCTGCTGCTCTATATCTCCTCTGTGACTTTATGCTAGCGCTGTCTGTATTTCTTAGTCATTCTGTCAGACAATATAACTATACCTTTTCTTTTTCTGAGCGGGTCGATGGTGCCCAAGTGCGCATGTGCATGATGGAGGGAGCTCCGTAGTGCGCATGCGCGAGACCCGAATAGCGACGGCCAAGCCGTCGCTATGGGTCTCGCACCAAAGGGGGCTTGCTGTCGATGGTGAGTGACAGCACGCCCCCTTTGGTGGGCGTGCCGGGGACATGGCTGCCCAGACGGAGGCGTTCCCATGGGACGGCCCCACTGACATCACTAGTGATGTCAGTGGGAGTGTTTTTGGCTCTGATAGAACCAAAAGCACTCCGGGCTTGCGGCAGATGAGACCCTACCGCAAGGGTCTCGTCGCAAGCCCGATGGTCGCGATGGTCTTGACCATCGACCATCTTTTTGGCCGCTCGCATAAGCTGTGGGTGGTCACCCTCAGCTATGCGAGCGGCCAGGAGGCCGCTCCAATTTTAGGTAGGATGGCCCTGATTCAGAGCGAGCGCTCTTGTCAGAGCGTCTGGCTCTGAATCAGGCCCTCAGCTTGCTGTCCCTTATGGCTGCGTTCTTGGAGAGCAAACTCTAAGAAGGGATTAGAGTGTTGACCTTATACTGGTAAGATCTTGTTTGGCCCTGACCTGGACAAGATTGTGGATAAATCTGTGTGTCTGTCTTCAGCATCTACTTTTTCAGGATCTCGGCCCTCATCCTTTCGGCCACAAGGTTCAGAAACCGAACGGATCCCATCGACCTATCCTCAATCTCAAGTCCCTGAACAAATTCCTCAGGGTACCTCATTTCAGGATGGAAACCCTTCACTCAATTATACTGGCTATGGAACCTGGAGATTTTATGGTGTCACTGGATTTTCAGGATGCATACCTGCATATTCTGATTGCTTTGTCTCACCAGCATTTTCGCAGGTTTGCTGTACTGCAACATAATTTCCAAAAATTATGGATGTAATGGCAGCCCATCTGCGGCTGCAGGGGGTCCATCTGTTACCCTACCTGGACAACCTTTTACTGTTTGCCTCTGCAGAAATTGATCCTCTCCAGGTGGGACGGATTACCACATTGGCTAAATGCACAAACGATGGTGCTCTCTCCAGAGGTACGTCTGTCTCTGGCTTGTTGGCTACAGACAGGTCGCCTCACCAAGGGGCGGCCCTTTTGAAATCCAGACTGGGTCCTCCTGAAGCCAGTCTATGGGGTTGGGGTGCAGTGACAGGTCCATACTCATTTCAGGGACGGCGGACAGTCGAGGAGTCTGCCCGACTAATCAACATATTGGAACTTCAGGGGGTCTTCAGGCCCCTGCAAAAAGCCAGACTCATACTTCACATAAAGCCCGTGCAAGTTCAGTCAGACAACGCCATGACTGTGGCCTACAGCAACCATCACAGAAGAACTCAAAGTCAGGCGGCAATGACAGAGGTGTCACGCATTCTGACATGGGCGGATGGCAATCTCCCAGCTATATCGGCAGTGTTCATTCCAGGAGTTCTCAATTGGGAAGCTGACTTCCTCAGCCGTCACGACGTGCATCCCTGGGAATGGTCTCTTCACCAAGAGGTGCTTCAGCTCCTAGTGGACAAGTGGGGCCTTCCAGACGTGGACCTCATGGCCTCCAGAGACAATCACAAACTGCCAGTGTACAGGTCCAGAACAAGAGATGCCAAGGCTCTCCTGGTAGACGCTCTGTCAGTCAAGTGGACCTTCCAGTTTGCATACCTGTTTCCTCCAGTCTCCCTTCTTCCTCGAGTAATTCAGAAGTTCAAGCAAGAGGGAGGCACTGTCCTCCTGGTGGCTCCAGCGTGGCCCTGACGTCACTGGTACTCAGATCTACAGGGTCTTTCCATCGACACTCCGGTGCTGTTGCCTCAATGTCCGGAACTGTTGTCTCAAGTTCTTTGCCTTTACCCTGACCTGGGTCGTCTGTCTTTGACAACGTCTGTCTTTGATGACGTGGCTCTTGAGACATCCCTCCTAAGCACGTGAACCAGCCCCTGCCAGGATTTACCACAGGGTGTGGCATAGCTACTTTCAATGGTGTCGTCCCAAAGGTTATGATCCCCTGGTGTTTCGGATATCCAGAGTTTTGGCTTTCCTGCAGGCGGGTTTGGATCTTGGTCTCCGCCTTGCCTCACTGAAGGTGCACATCTCTGCTCTGTCAGTGTGGTTCCAGCAAAGGATTGTTCCTCTTCCTGATATCTGCGCTTTCCTACAGGGTGTCCTTCACATGCAGCCTCCTGTTCCGCCTTGGGATTTGGCTTTTTCTTCTGGCTATAGCTTCCACCAGAAGAGTGTCAGACTTGGGGGGCTCTCCTGTCGTTCCCAATTTCTAGTTTTTAACCAGGACAGGGCGATGCTTTTGACTCGCCCTGGGTTCCTTCCTAAGGTGGTTTCTAGTTTCCACATTAATGAGGAAATTATTGTACCGGCCTTTAATTCTCCAGACATCTCGGCAGGTGAGGCCTCATTGGATGTGGTACGTGCCCTCTGGATTTATGTGAACTGTACCAGTTCCCTTCGGAAGTCAGACTCCTTGTTTGTTCTTCTATGGATTCCAGGGATGGCCAGCCAATAAGCAAATTTGGCTAGGTGGTTTTGCATGACGATCTCTGAGGCTTACACTTCTGAGGGCCTTCCAGTTCCACCCTCTGTTACTGCTCATTCTACTCGGTCTGTAAGTCCTTCGTGGGCAGCTCACCATGGCGCCTTGGCTGTTTGGCTTTGTAAGGCTCCAGGTGGTCTTCTGTCCAGAACTTTCTGAGGTATTATGCATTTGATACCTTTGCCTCTCAGGATGCTTCCTTTTGGGTGGTGGATTCTCCTCTCTGTACAGGAGCATCCCCACCCTTAAAGGGACTGCTTTGGGACATCCGGTCTCCCTGTGGAGCCTATGAACCCTGAAGAGGAAAATGAGAGATATGGTAAGAACTTGTTATCTTTCCTCGAAGTCCATAGAGTCCATAGGGCACCCACCCTGACGCATCTGTGCTTCAGATGGGCTTCGCTCTGGTCACTGGTTTTCCGTCTCCTTCTGTGTGAGAATGTGATTCTTGAGTGCTCCAGACTTTCTTCTCTCTCTTTTTTTATAATCCTCCGGCCTTTGGCATGCTACAAAACTGAGGTGACTCTGGCCCAGGAGCGGGGTATAGGTGGGAGACCCAGTGCATCCTGGGAGAAAAATTTAACTGCGTGGTGCCCGGATGACTATCACCTATACCCCAAGGTCTCCCTGTGGACCCTATGGACGTCAAGAAAGAGAGATAACAAAGGTAAGTTCTTACCATATCTCTCATTATCTGAGTGTGGTTCCACTCAAGGGTGATGGAAATCAGGATAATCTCTCATTGGACACTTTTTCAATCACCTTTAATAATCTCCATATCTGGAATACAGGCCAGCACTAAGCAAACAGAGGAGACTCATGGTGTAATAATTGTCACCTGGTCCTCTGCCCACACCTTCCCGATCTGTTACCGTTTCCGGCTTTCACATCCAAGGACGCTGGTTTTAGATGGAACACATTGTGCTCAGGTTTTTGTAAGCGTACCCTCCCCTATGGGCAGCTTTTGAGCTTTCCATGGTCCAGTGTCCCCCAGATTGGATGAAAGGGAAAACAGGAATTGTGTAATAACATTTACATCCTTTTCTCTGATTCCATCTGGGGGACACAGTGTTCCCACCATTATACTCCATTGTTTTGTTGGTTGGTTCTTGCTGGTTAGTAATTTACAATGGTTTTTTTTCCCCTTGGTTTATTGCTACTTTTGAAGTTGTACTGATGACCAAGAGGTTGCAGACGGGAGGAGCTACCAGCTTAAAGATATACTAGTCTAATAAGTGCCAGCTCCTCTGCTACCCACGGTCCAGTGTCCCTCAGATGGTACCAGAGAACAGAATATAACAGTAAGTACAAACATCCCATTCTGCTACTCGTGTGTGTCTGACATTTACTGACTGAGCGTTTGTGCTGGGAGCCACATGGCTTGTAGTAAGGCTACCACTTGCTGGTGGTGTGATAGTTATCTTAGCAGCAGTGAGAAAGTGTCCAGATAGCCAGTGCGCGCTGTCACATGTGTTGTCTGTGCCCAACATGCGGGACATGCACATGGACATAGTACTATGTAAAGAAACCGGAATTGTGTAGGGGACAAAGTAACAACTCCTTGTTCCAAACCCTAGTAATCTGCAACCCCATGTCATCACATTTGGTGTTAGCAGTGGGATCGCTCAAGTTAAAAGCTCGGCAGCAAGAATCACAGCAGAATGGAGACAGCAGCACCAACAGAACGCACACTGAATGGGTTCTAAAATGGCACAAAAGAGCTGTCATGGTACTGGCTGGAGTAGATATCGTCTGCACACTCGGCAGTACAAGGAGACGTCTGAGAGCCACATTGCCAGGGGCCAGGCTGTGAAACTAGCAAATTGCTGGTGGATAGTAGCCTCACAGCAAAGATGGTACCATGCAAGTGGTGAGGGCACCACATAGACCCTACAAAAGTGGAGACTGTGGATGGAGGAGCCCTGTTATGCCTACAACATCCTTAGGAGTCCTTTTAAAGTTGCTTGTGAAGACATCCAATGGTGAAGCTAATGGATGCCTGAGGCAGGCTACAGCTCAAAGTGTGAATCAATGATCAGCCTGGAAGTGAGGAGTGGGAAAGGGGCGGCCATTTACAAGTGTGTTTTGGGCCTAAAGTTATTTGCTACCAGAGACATTTAATTAGGAATCTGGTGCAGGACGCAAAAATTGTGACCTGCTAATCATAATTCCACCAGATCCAATAGGCCATGCACTAGGCTCCTCAGGTAGCATGGCCTTCTGACCCAGGTGTGGTTATAACACCAGTAACTTTGTGCTGAGCACACGGACTCAGTGGGGGAGGAAAGTAAAGAAACCGGAATTGTGTAGGTGACTAAAGTTACAACGCCTTATTCCAAACGCTACTTAGACTGAACTTTTTAGCCCAGTGTTCTTTAACCACTTGCCTGGCATGGTCGTAATTTTCTGACCACACCAGGCAGTTCTTTATCTATACTGGACATAAAATTTTGTCCAGTCAGATAAACATGAGGACGGCTGCAGGAAGAGAATCTTACCACAGCTGCTGCTCTCAAAGGGACCTTCTGGTCCCTCTGCTTGCCAGCATCCTCTCCCCGTGTGTCTGCTGTGCTTCCGATCACTGCTAGTCGGTCAGCAAAGCAGGACTCCCTACCCAGCACTTGCAGAACAGAGCAGCCGCTGGGGAAAAGGTAAGTTAACCTCCCCCTTAAGCCCCTGACATACCTGGTTCCTGTATCCGGCCTCAAATTGAATGCTCTGATTGTGGTTCCGATGTTTTCATATTTGAAAAACAGATTTATTTTTTTAACAGATCTTTTAAAAAAATAATTTATATATATTTTTTTTTAATGAAACCATTTTGGATAAGTTCAAATGTATGTTCCTCACCTAATTCACTCATAAAAAAGAAAACGACAATTTTGAAGCAGTTTTTGGAAAAAAAATTGTCAGTTAAGTGGTTAATTACTTCATACCCTGGTGATTCTGCCAGCCCTTTACTGATAGTATGATGTTGTATTTACATTTATGGTTATGTGTTGCCATGTGACATTAGGTGTTTCCATACAGAATGTGTATCCCCGTGCCCTTAGGAATATATCATACCAGATGTACCTGTGAGGGAAATGTGACATCAAAGCCGGCACAATGTGGTAAGCGGTGTATGCATTGCAGAGCGTAGCCCGGCACCTTTGCCGCTCCCTTGTGTCCTTGCATCTCCTCTCTGTGTCTTTTCACATCCCCCTTCACAATTTAGAATACTGACATAGTTTGGACTCTAACCTGTCACCTCTGCTTTGCAGTCAGACAAGATAACTATAGAGCAATTTGCTGCTACAATGGAAGCCTGTGCATTCTAACTATATGGAGCTACTTTACATTCTCTGTAGTACTACCAGGGATTCGAACTTAGCACCTCATACTTTGCAGTCAGTCACCTTACCAATGGAGCCACTTGCTACTACATTAGAAACCTGTGACTTCTAACTATATGAAGTTACTTCACATTCTCCTTAATTTAAAATTCAGTCAAACCTGAGTTTCAAACCTATCACCTCACACTTTGTAGTTAGAGACCTTACCAATGGAACCATTTGCTCCTGCATTAGAAATATGAGAATGCTAACTATATGAGGGCTCAAATTTACAGTTTGCAGGAGGTGCCTAACACCCTAGCACCGGCCCTGTGTGACATCTCCTTGTAAAAGCACTTCACAGGTTAAATTCTCCCTCCACAGTTGACACTCAAGGGTTGAGTGAATTAAGGTATCATTGTCCCTTCTTTTTACTCCCTATTGCCAGAGAGTCAGGAGTTGGACCCAGCAGAGCGTCACCTGAGAGATGACACCTGGGGGAGGTAGTGGGGGCTGGATATTACAAAGACCCTGCCAATCTGAACCTTTGGTAACTCCCCTGAGCAGGAACTTCCAACGAGGGTATTAGAAGGGTGGTAAAGGAGGGTTACTCTGAGGGCTGGAGAGATGAGTCCTTGGTCCTAGGCTAAGAGGTGTGGAATTGTATTACTGAATTGTGCTGTGCTTTTTATCACCCATTCGGTTCAATAAACCACCACTGGTTTTCATCTACCACCGTGCACGAGTGATCTGCAACCCCGTAGCCTCTGTATTTACGTGAATAATGTGGTGCTCCAATGCTGCCTTTATTTAGACTTTCTATTCCTTGGATATGGAATGTCTGTTGATAAATGCAGGCCCTTTTATTTGCCTAGAGAAATCTAATCAGTGATCGTGGTGGCTGTTTATATCCTCCCCGAAGGCAAAATGAGGGTTGTGATCTGGACATTGTATGTAACGTCCGAGGTAAACAACAATCCACCTATGTGGAAGAAGCATGAAGTCATTGTGTGTTACCATCCCAGATATCTGACCAGTCTCCTTTCCACACTCTCTGGTGTATCTCACACATCAGGAGCCATCAGCCCCTATTATACTCCTGCTCTCCCCCTCACATCATGTCACTGTGTGTTATCAGCCCAGAGATCTGACCAGTCTCCTCTCCACACTCTAAAACAATATACTGACACATCACAACAAACTATAAGCACACACTTATTATTGCACAGTGCTTCCACCAATGTTTGTCTACAATTAATGATTCAGCCTATAATAGTAGTGTGACTGTGACAGTGGGACTGTGGCACCTGAGTGTGACCAGAGGGACATATAGTGGCTGTTGCACTGTTGCCATTTGCTACCTTTGTGTCCACCTGGAGACCTGTGAGTAGTGTAACCGGTGGCCAGGACATGCTGCTAGTGTACATAGCTACTGTGCTTCCACGTCTCCAGTGTGTGTGAGAGAAGTGACTGGATGCCCAGTGTCACTGGCTTATGTGGTTTCCTGTCCCATGATAGTAGCTGGGCAATGTGTAAGCTTGGGGAATGTTACTCACCACATGTCACCGTGGCTGGGTCTATGCCGTCTGCTTGGTAATCCCGTTGTGTTGTATTTTACCTGTGCAGCAAGAGCCATATCTTCTGCATCTACAGTTATTATTGTAATAAAGTAGCTGTACAGTAGTTTGTAAATTCAAATTCGACATTGTGGACTCACTAATAGTATTATTAGCCGTTATTTATATGGGATCCTCAGTGCCTTATGGAGTATATAAACAGAACACATTGTAAGCCTAACGAGGGAATAGTACAGAAAACTTACAGTACAAAACATTGTAGCACATGGGACACCAGCTATAACAACACTGCAGCTCATACAGTCACAGTAGCAGCACAGGCTGAGCCCAATGGTTCGGTGCCGCTGTTACTATTGGGGAGGTGGTGATAGTATAGGTCAGGGGAGCGAGAGCACAAAAGGGAAGAGGGCCCTGCTCATTAGAGCTTACAATCTATAGGTGGAGGGGCTGACAGAGAGGAGTGACATAGAGGGGAGAGAGTGAACGAGAAGCATAGATAGGTGGGTTAGAATGTGAGCAGGGAAGCTTTAGTAAAGAAGTGGGTTTTGATAGTCTCTATGACGCTTTGGAGAGTCTGAGAGGGTGAGAGTTCCAGCGGTGGAAAGCAGCACAAGAAAGTCATGGAGACAGGAGTTAGAGGATATAATGAGTTGGGAGGAGAGGTGCAAGGCATTGGTAGAGCAAAGTGGGTGATGGGAGAGTGGAGGGAGATAGAGGGGAGAGGATTCAGTGAGTGCTTTATAGGTGAGTATGAGGAGTTTGAATTGGGTTCTGGGCCTTTGGAAGAGTGGACGAGAAGCAGTAATTTGTAGAAGATGAGCCAGGCAGCAGCATTGAGGACAGATTACAGTGGAGAGAGATGGGTGTTGGAGGGGCCACGTGGGAGGAGCTTACAGTAGTCCAGTCTAGTGGATGAGGGTCTTAGTTGCCTCCAGTGTGAGAGAGGGTCTGATCCGTGAGATATTTAGAAGGTGGAGGCGTCATGACTGTGAGAGGGACTGAATGTGGGTGTTGATGTAGAAGGTGAAATTAATGGTATCTCCAAGACAGAGGAAATGTGAGATAGAAGAGATTATGAGGTTGTCTATGGATGATAAAATTGAGGGAGGTGAGAGGACTCCAGGTGGTGAGAAGATGATCGGCTCAGTCTTAGACATGTTAAGTTTAAAAAAGTACTGAGACATCTAAAACCATTTGCTCCTCAATGTAAATGTCTATTTTCATACATTTGTTTCCAGTAGATGGACACACAAGCAGGAATACCTCAGAGGGAGATCTCATTGTGTCTTCAGATTTTAAAATAGAAGATGACAACTTCAGACAAGATTCTTCAGAAGAAAACCCCATTACCATAAATATACATCCAGCACTTTACTGTGCGGACATATCATCTTGTCCCTCTAATCATAACGAACGTTCTCTTGATAATTCAGATTTTGCTACACACAGTACAGTTCATAAAGGTGATATGATGTTATCTTGTATAGAACTTTTACCAGATTCAGAACGTCAGTCATTTTCTGTTACACATCAGAGAAATCACAGAGGTGAGAAACCGTTTCCATGTCCTGAGTGTGGGAAAAGTTTTACACGTAAATCTAAGCTAGTTATACATCAGAGAAGTCACACAGGTGAGAAGCCGTTTCCATGTCCTGAGTGTGGGAAATGTTTTGCATATAAATCTAATCTGGTTATACATCAGAGAAGTCACACAGGTGAAAAACCATTTCCATGCTCCGAGTGTGGGAAATGTTTTACACGGAAAGCAGATCTTGTTATACATCAGAGAACTCACACAGGTGAGAAGCTACTTCCATGCTCTGAGTGTGGGAAATGTTTTAACAAGAAATCATTTCTTATTGGACATAAGAAGACACACACCGGTGAGAAGCTGTTTACATGCTCTGAGTGTGGGAAATGTTTTATATATAAATCACTTCTTGTTATGCATCAGAGAACTCACACAGGTGAAAAACCATTTCCATGCTCCGAGTGTGGGAAATGTTTTACACAGAAAGCAGATCTTGTTACACATCAGAGAAGAAGTCACACAGGTGAGAAGCTACTACCATGCTCTGAGTGTGGGAAATGTTTTACCAAGAAATCACTTCTCGTTCGACATCAGATGATACACACCGGTGAAAAACCATTTCCATGTTCTGAGTGTGGGAAATGTTTTACACTGAAATCAGCTCTTGTTATACATCAGAGAAGTCACACAGGTGAAAAACCATTTCCATGTTCTGAGTGTGGGAAATGTTTTACACAGAAATCGTCTCTTGTTAAACATAAGAGAACTCACACAGGTGAGAAACCATTTTCCTGTTCGGAGTGTGAGAAATGTTTTACACAGAAAGCAGATCTTGTTACACATCAGAGAAGTCACACAGGTGAGAAGCTACTACCATGCTCTGAGTGTGGGAAATGTTTTACCAAGAAATCACTTCTTGTTACACATAAGATGATACACACCGGTGAGAAACCATTTACATGCTCTCAGTGTGGGAAATGTTTTACATATAAATCAGTTCTTGTTACACATAAGAGAACTCACACAGGTGAGAAACCATTTTCCTGTTCGGAGTGTGGGAAATGTTTTACACAGAAAGCAGATCTTGTTACACATCAGAGAAGTCACACAGGTGAGAAGCTACTACCATGCTCTGAGTGTGGGAAATGTTTTACCAAGAAATCACTTCTTGTTAGACATCAGATGATACACACTGGTGAAAAACCATTTTCCTGTTCGGAGTGTGGGAAATGTTTTACACGGAAATCAGATCTTGTTAAACATCAGAGAAGTCACACAGGTGAGAGGTCATTGCCATGCTCTGAGTGTGGGAAATGTTTTAAAGAGAAATCAGATCTTCTTAGACATCAGAGAACTCACACAGGCAAAATACAATTTAAATGAACTGATATTCATGGACCATAGATGGTGCACAGTGCACAATCTAGTTGGTAACGGGGAAAACAATGAGTAGAGTCTAAATAATGACTTGGTAAACAATTTGTGTGTGATATCTAGTGTTAAATAATATTTAAGTAAAATTTGTGCAATAAAATGATAAAATAGCAGCTTAATAGACACTAAAAGGATTTCTCAAATGAATCCTAACAGAAAAACATATAAAATAATGATGCCACCAAAGGCGCTGTTCACCATAAACATGTCCAAATAAATCGTTTGTAATAGAAAGTAATCACCCTGTTAATGGTGTAAAGTCCTGTCCAGCTTTTTCAAAATTTGTTGTCCACAGAATAGAATACCACAGTTTCAGATAATCCTTACTTGAATCCCAACAATAGGATAATCAATCTGAAAAATATAAATCGTATCTCCCACTTCCCATATAATATGGAAAGAAGTTTGGGTCGATACATAAAAAAGAGTGCAGAGACCTTTTGGCAAGGGTAAATATTTAATATAAAATCAAAGCACTCACAATAGAAACAATACAGGCATGTAATCAAATCTTTCTCCAGTTACCAAGGATGGGTACCAAGAATCCTCCTACCCGGGATCCAGATGAAATATGGATAAAATTAGCACAAATAGTCTGGAAATTATGCGCCTTTAACCAGGTGGCAAGAAAAATCAAGTCCCATCCAAAAGTACACACACAGCTTAACACGTTTCAGACCCCTCAGTGTCCTTCAGAAGCATATGTGTGTCAGGTACAACATCTATACCTTATATACCCTAACTAATACAACAAATAAAACTCAGCTGCTCACACTTAAAACAAATTAGCCTAATCCACATATTACTTCCGGCTTGCGTTAGTCAAATGCGCAAGACCGGAATTTCATATATGACAACTTCCGTATTGCGGATAGACGTAACTTCCGGAAGTTCCGGCCTGTATCCCGCACATGACCGGACATCGTCAACTCCGGATATAAGCACGCAATCATCCCCGGCTCCACCGGAAGTTCCCACACGCTCCGGCATGTATACAACACGTCACCCGGACTCCATCTTCCCGTCACGTCCGGAAAATTACATGTGGTCTTTCCTCATTCTTTCCGGTGTGCGTTCCAACACTTTTGCGCATTCTAAGACTAAAAGTTCTTGATTTCAGAGGTAAAGTCAATCACTATAATGAAGGATAACATCCTTATAAGACAATAATGTCGCCGAAAATAACAATGCCTCCAGAGCGTCCTCCGATCTATATTGCACATCAGGTCCATAATGTCCAAACAAAATCCATATAAATTACCTCGAAAAAAAGGGGGGAAAACATATATGTATAAATAAATGTGGATCAGTTCTTAAACTAATATAAACGTTAAAATAAGCAACATTTTAAAAAAAGAATATGTGCAATAAATATTATTTTAAAAAACACTGAAGTTCAATTTCCCATTAAGACCTGGAGGGGATAGAGTCTTAAGTTGGTAGATCCATTTCATTTCTGCTTTAGAAAGATGCGAATCTATGTCTCCATCTATTAGGAACCAATTGTATCCCATAAAAAGATTTTAAAAAACATTCTTTGCAGTCATGTACCAATTTAAAATGGGCAGATACAGTGTGCGTTTGGAGGCCCTTTCTTATATTATAGATGTTCTCTGCTAAGCGGATTTTTAACATTCTACTGGTTTTTCCTTTATAAAATAGGCCACAGACACACTCAAGAAGATATATTACATATTTAGAATGATATGTAATAAAATCTTTAATGTGATATTTCTCACCATTAATCACAAATTCTTTAAAAACCCTATCTTTACATGGAACAGATCTACACATTAGGCAAGACCCACATTGGTGAAAGCCTTTTGTATGTACACTTTGCCTGATTTCATCTCCCAAATTACTATGAACTAATTTGGTTTTCAATTAAGGTGCTTTTCTATATATAAATATAGGAGCTTCAGGAAGAACTTCTTTTAATAAGGGATCTTGTTTCAACAACTTCCAATTGTTTTTAAACACTTTCTCTATTTCTTTATGGTATTGACTATACTGGCTAATAAAGGCCCACTCAAAACTATTCAATTGAACTTGTTCTCTAGTCTTGGTCTATCTTCATTCTAGCCTTAGATAGAGAAGTATCAGTATAGCCCTTCTAAATCTATTCATAGTTTCCTGTATTTGTTTTGTAATGAACAAATACAGGAAACTTTGAATAGATTTAGAAGTAAGGGCTATACTAATACTTCTCTAAGGCTAGAATGAAGATAGACCAAGTAGATACAGAGGAGTTACTTAAGGTCAAGACTAGAGAACAAGTTCAAGTTAGGTCTGTTCAGCACTAATAGATGCACCACTAAGACACAATGTGGTTAGAGTGGTGTAACTAGTGGTGTATTTCCTGTAAAAGGTAAAGAAGATAAATGTGTTAATGTTTGTGGCTGTAGAGCAGTCCTTCAATTTGTCTACTACAGCAAGAGATAATAGGTTTAAGGCTGAGTTAGAACTTGGGGGGGACAAATATGTATTTAGTGGTTCAATACAATACAAATCCTGATACTTTATAGTCACATGATGTAATTATATACATGGATAACAGCTAGTTTTTTTCTCAACTATAAACCTTTTCTCATATTTTACTTTTTCATTTGTATATGAGTGAACTTTAGCGCCCACTGATAACGTGAGGATGAGGATTTAATAACATGGGAGAAAATGGGGCTAGATTGTATAAAAGTACATAAATATGAAGAGTATATTGTTGACTCTATTAAATGATTGAAAAATAAATTGGAATATACCTTATGAGCAAGTCATATGACAGTGGCTTTGATAATAGGGATAATAGAATATATTAACTTAATAGGAATAGGTATAATCTGAGCCCAGCTCCATCACTAGCAGGTGGAGGGATAGAGCAGTGGTAGTGAAAAGGTTTAGGAAGCACAAGGTGATGAGTTTGAGTCCTGGGAAGGGAGGTGGATCAATATTGGTGAGAACATTGAATTTAAATCAGGATATTATATCTTAAGGATGGCAAACCCCAGTTTTAACTTAAAAAATAGCTCTTCTAAATGGGGGTGCTACCATAGACACAAATTATCAATGAAACAATGGGGAAAGAGAAGCTTTGTCAGCTATGATGCACTTATAGAAACATGTAATAAAATATAACTTTGTATGTTTTATTGTAAAATATGGAATCAAGTTTTAAAACTAACAAAATAAAAACAGATAAGAAAAATTGTGAAAAGAGTGTGCAGTGTATTTTATTCACATTTTCTAACTGTCCATCAAATATGTTATCAATAAAGTTGGATGTGTAAGAAATTGTCAGTGTCCCGTGTATTTTTGGAGTGATTTATGAGTGATTACAATAAATAATCCTGACCTTATATTTGTACATATATTTATTACATATATATTATTTGGGTGGTTTTACAGATTTTTTAATAAAATCTCAATGAGCCTGTATTTATGTATATGGCACAGTATTTGCCTCAGGGATCATATATATCTCCTATTGTAAGGGATTAGAACTACTTATATAAATGTATTTGAACTTCACCAAAATGAATCTGTATGAAGAATCCAACATTGGAGGTGAAAGTACAACCAAAACTATATTATTATATAACCACACACAGATATTAACAATTGGAGATAGCTGACTTCTGGTTCTGACTGCATGGAGTGAGCGTCTCCCTCCCGGTGCTCCACCATGAACCCAGTGAATTTAACTTTTAAAGCTGATTAAACAGTCTCCAAAAGGGATTCCCATTACTATTACATTCTCCGGTGCTTTATGGAGAAATTCTCTCCTGCATCCTCTGCCACTCCAACCTAGACAAGGAAAACGCCGGGCTGAAGCTATCATGGAGGTACTCACACCAGCACACAATAAAGCTGCAACCTTTGACGCTGGTACAATACAGATCTACCTCCTACAGTACAGTAGTAGAGGCAATGACATCCACTATGGGTCCCCTTTTAAATCAAGCTGTTAGTGACATTTTGACCCAGCTACAGCAATTGTCCCACAGAGTCTGACGCAGAGCATAGAGTAGGCTCCCTCTATAACCATATGGCGGATGTTCAATACTCCATAAAAAAGTGGAAAAGGTGAATTTTCAATTGAAAAACAAACTTGATGACCTTGAAAATAGATCTGGAAGAAACATCAGGCTGGTGGGGTCACCTGAGTCTGTGAAGGGACAGGCGCTGGCAGAGTTTGTTCCATCCACGCTACCGTCACTTTTAGGCATTACAGAAGAATGCAAAGATCTGGTGATAGAGCGGGATCTCAGAGTGGGTCCTTCTCCTAGACCCACAGGTACCAGAACTAGGGTCACATTATTTAAATGCTGAAATTATCTCCACAAGGTGGCATTTTGGAGTGTTTTGCAGAAGAATAGGAATATCTCCTGGAAGGACCATAAATTATATCATCCAAGATTTTTCTGTGGATCTCACATGCCCGAAAAGCGTCCTCACCTATTTGCTCAGAACTCATCCGGGAATGCAAGAAATTCACACTGATATACCCTGCTAGACTCCGCTTGTTCCAAGAGGATTCCTTCTAAGACCTCACCTGCCCAGACGACACACAAGTATATTTACATGAGATTGCTCAATAATGAAGTGCAGATATCTCCCACCCAGTTTCTGCTCCATGGGCTTACATGCAAAATCCATATTTCCTGCTTTGCTTAAGAGCTCAGTCATGCCAACCTATTTTTCTGATTAGGGTATTTATATATAGTTTATTATACACATCTGACTTCTCTTCTTGTTTTATGTCACTATTTTCTATTAAATATATGGTTCGGTATACTCGCTATGATATTCCCCCCCTGCTTCTGTACTATAGGGGTAGTGGCTAAAAGCTCGGGATCGGAAAGTTTTCTGTATACGGTATTATAGTTCTATAGATCTGGTATAGTTACCTGCCCTGTTGAAATTCAATTTGATATCCTCTTAAGGACACTTTGAGCTGCACTAGCACTTTGGTATTTTTTGCTGCTAATTTGGTTAACAATACACCTTTCTATTATTTTGACCAGGTGTGATTACTGATTATTATTCCATGTTGTTTAACTTATATATGATGATTATATGATGTATTTTTGTCTCATTTCGTCTTAATTAATTCAAATAAAAGTTAATTTGTAATATTTATGTGACACAGTATGCCCCAGCTCTCGGCAGACTCACATCATACTCTGAGACCACAGATTGGTACCTATATAGGCAGCTCTCGGGAGACTCACATCATACTCTGAGACCACAGATTGGTACCTATATAGGCAGCTCTTGGCAGACACATCATACTCTGAGACCACAGATTGGTACCTATATAGGCATCTCTCAGCAGACCCACATTATACTCTGAGACCACAGATTGGTACCTATATAGGCATCTCTCGGCAGACCCACATTATACTCTGAGACCAGATTGGTACCTATATAGGCAGCTCTTGGCAGACTTACATCATACTCTGAGACCACAGATTGGTACCTATATAGGCAGCTCTTGGCAGACTTACATCATACTCTGAGACCACAGATTGGTACCTATATAGGCAGCTCTTGGCAGACTTACATCATACTCTGAGACCACAGATTGGTACCTATATAGGCATCTCTCACCAGGTACATCATACTCTGAGACCACAAATTGGTACCTATATAGGCAGCTCTCGGCAGACTCACATCATACTACTCATTGAGTTCTTTTATTTCCAGAATTACAGTTCAGTGTCCTGTAGGACATATATATATATGTACACACCCCTGATGAAGTCTCCTATGATGAAATGCATTGGGAGTGGCTTAAAGATGTGGATATAGTGACGTCATCCGCTGCCTCTGGACATGGCGCAGGCCCTTGGAGTTAATCTCTTATGGCTGCCCTGACTGTGTATCAGTAACCGCATGATCCCTGGGAAGCTAAGCTTGCTGTTTTAAACCTTGATGTATGTGAGCTGATTTCCAAGTAAAACTTGTCATTTTTATACTTCTCATGAGTGTGCTCTCCATGTTCAATACACTTTCAGATTTTTGGCTAAGCCGGGAAGTAGCTGCACTACATCTATATGACATAGCTCTGGAAATTTGACTGTGGACTTCCTGCGCATTACTGACAGTATTGTGTGTGTGTGTGTGTATATATATATATATATATATATAGTGTACTGGAACAGGCATCACCGGGCACAGTTTTCCATCTTGTACAGAGGAGTGCCGGCAAGACTGCATATGATCTATATATATGCATTCTGGAACATCATATTTTTTTCGTATAGACATAGCACACCATTCCATGGAGTAAGAATAGCATGTTGTTTATGTGATTGCTACTTCTGTAGTGTTTTTTTTCTTCTATTAAATACACCATATATGGAATGGGCACAAATCTTCCCCCCCCTCCTCTATTCCTCATGTGTTTTCCTATTGTTATCCCTCCTTTCTTTTATACTTTGATTTATTGTAGTGAATTATTAATGGTCCCTTTGTATAGCCAATATAAGTGTATATATAATGTAATTATTGTGATCCCTGCCTATTTTGGCATCAGAGTGTATAATTGTCTATGTTTTCTTGCTTACTCTAATGGCAGGCATGCTGTTCTGTGTGACTGGACATTTCCCTTTCTTATAACACTCAGGGATCAAATATATTTGTACTTGTTATATAATATGGCATACATGGCTATTGTTCTCAGTATTATATTCTGTTTGTATGATGAAAATCTAAATAAAACAGATTTAACTAACTGGAGGTAGTTCTAAATCACAGTGAATATATGGCCTATGTGTTAAATACACCGTGTCTGTCACCTAGAATGTATATAAATCCTTTGGGATAGAATCACTGTTAAAGTGCACAATAAACACTAGCTCTGGCTAGCTGGCACAAAAACCCTGCACTGGTGTGATGTTTCCTGTCTGCTGTGTTTTGGAGGTGTCCATCTACCCCAGGAGAGGGGCCTCTTACCCCGATCATATTACAAGTGGTGGAGAATGTGGGCATACACACTGATAACTGCAGCAATAGGAAAAGTTTATGTTTTAAATGTAAAATGACATATACCAATCTGTTATTTTGGACATCAACTTGTATCTTGTAAAATCCATGGTGATGGCATTGGCAGATGCTTAGGTAAAGCCAGATTCTGCTTTAAACCTACACCCAAAGATAACATACATAGAGGAACAGTGTTAGACCTGGCTCATGGTCACATAACTGCAGGTCACCTAGGGGTAAGAAAAACCACTGAGCAAATTTTACAGGTTTTTCTGGCCCGGGGTTCATAAAGAGGTATCTGATTATTGTGCATCCTGCCCTGAATGTCAGTATCATGCTCCAAGGCTATATTTTCATAGTCCACTTGTCCCATTGCCCATTATTGAGGTTCCGTTTCAAAGAATAGATGGATGGATTTGGTTGGACCGCTAATAAAATCTGCCCTAACAATATATTTGATGATAATGGATTATGCAACCAGGTACACAGAAGTGATACCATTGCACAATACATCAACAAAGACCATTGCTAGAGACTTAGGGCCTGATTCAGACCCTTTCGCAAACGGACGCTCACTCATATGCTACCAATGTTTTTCAATCTGTGTATGTGTACGCTTTGTATTGCACGTGCATGAACTGGTACAAGCGATAGGGAATGAGAGACAGGTCAAGCCATTTGTGTGTGGTAACAAGGGCAGGCCACTAGAAACGGGGGAGTGGAGGTGCGGACGCAGGCGTGCCTGAGAATCCGAACGCCATTTCATAGGCTTGGATAATTAACAGGCAGCTTCATAGGACATGTCATTTGGTTGAAATAGACACTGAAGTGCTCGCAGCAGGGTATAGTCAACCTCAAACGCTGTGATCGTTTCCGATGGTGGTCGATGTACCAATGGTTTTATACACTTCCGGGAGATGACGTACACAAGTGGGAGTCTTAAGACAGGCTGGTGGGCGTCTATAAACACAAGGTGATCGCTCGCCCAGACATAGTGGGCATGCTTATGACTTGTCTTGCGAGCGGCTGCCTTGATGTCACTTAGCCGAATTTCCATATGCTGGGAGCGAGCGCATCTAGCGAATGGGTCTGAATCAGGCCCTTAGTCCATGTCTTTAGCAGGTTGAGAATACCTAAGAAAATCCTGATTAACCAAGGTACCCCCTTTATCTCAAAAATCCTGAGAGTTATGCACCTGTTTAAAATTACTCAGTTAAGAACCTCTGTGTATCACCTCCAGACTGATGGGTTAGTGGAGAGGTTTAACAAAACTTTAAAAAATATGTTAAAGAAAGCAGTGGATAAATATGAAAGAGATTGGATTACCTTATTTATTGCTGGCCATAAGAGCGGTTCCCCCAATCCTCCACAGGGTTTTCACCTTTTGATTTGTTGTAAGGGAGACACCCAAGGGGATTACTGGATATTGCCAAAGAGAAATGGGAGGGGCAGTCCAGTCCATATAAAACTGTTAACATGTTTCTTAAATGCAGGAAAGAATTGCTGCAGTGGTGCCGATAGTGAGAGAGCACTTGGAACAGGCCCAACAGGCACAGCAGCGGGAGTACAACTGCAATGCCCAGTTATGCGTCTTTGCTCCTGGGGACAGAGTGTTGTTTTGGTTCCCACAGTAGAAAGTAAACTTTTGGCTAAATGGCAAAGACCCTAAGAAATCCTAGAAAAATTGGGGGAGATTAATTATAAAGTTTACCAGCCTGTGAAAAGAATGCCAGAACAGATATACCATGTAAATCTTATAAAACCTTGGAAGGATATAGCAGCTGTCCCATCCCCTAAAGTAAACCCAGGTCATTTTGTTCCCAATGTAACAATTGCTAAACCCTATCAACTGTTCAACAGCAGGAGACTAAAGATTTTCTTATAAGAAATAGGGTTTTGTTTTCAGACATACTGGGTAAAACCATGGTTATTAAACATGACATAATCACTGATTCAGGAGTTAAGATTAACCTAAAGCTCTATAGATTACCAGAAGCCCAACGTGAATCAGTGTCCAAAGAAATAAAAAAAAGTTGGAGTTGGATGTAATTGAAGAATCACATAGTGAGTGGTCAAGTCCCATTGTGCTAATTCCAAAGCCTGACAGGAGTTTGTACTTCTGCAATGATTTCTGTAAATTGAATAATGTGTCAAAGTTCGATGCCTATCCAATGCCTAGGGTGGATTTCTGCACCAGAAGGGTTGTTCCAATACAAGATGTTGCCATTTGGCTTACATGGGGCACCTGCTACCTTTCAAAGGATGATGGATAAAATTCTAAGGCCCCATAGACAGTATGATGCTAATTTAGCAGTCTCACTTACCCAGAGTACAAGCAGTGTTGGTCTACATCTATAAAGCTGGATTGACAGCCAAAAAGTGTTGTCTAGGGATGGAAGAAGTAAAGTGTTTTACATAGACCATTTTCAGGGGTTTGATGAAGCCCCAACTTAATAAAATCAAGGCACTAGAATATTGGCCATAACCCCTAAATAAGAAGCAGGTGAGAACATTCTTGGGAATCACGGGGTAGGAGTTTATACCCAATTTTGCCACCATTGCAGTCCCACTGACAGACCTTACCAAAGGCAAAGAAACAGTTATGGTTAAATGGAGTCCTGAAGCAGAAAAGGCTTTTCAAGAGTTAAAAGTAGCATTGTGCACCCAAACAGTTCTGACGATACCTAAATCTGACGAAATTCAGGTTGATTACTGGTCATGCCCCTTTAAAATGGTCAGAGAATAAAGAGAGCAATGGGAGAATAACTAGGTGGTTCTTGGTACTGCAAAATGTTACATTTTCAGTAGAGCACAGGCCAGGAAGCCAGCTGGCCAATGGAGACGCTTTGTCTCATGTGTTTTATATGGTGGCTGCAGTTGTTCCGCCCCACAGGTCAAAACAAAGGGGGGGATATGTGACAGAAGCACTGGTAAAGTGCTAAATCACATATATGTATCTAAGATTTTTGACCTATGTATTTTAAACCCCCAGGAAATGTATGTGTCTGCTTGATTAGAGTTTGGGCTTTAAGTAAAAGCCGGATAATGGGTCCTGGGGGTGTGGATGTGAGAGAATGGAGGGCTCCATTTACAAGGCTGGTTTATGTGTTGGGGCCTTCAGCCTGAGAGCAGGCTAATTAGTGACTGCAGCTGTGAGAGGCTGATAAAGGCTGTGTCAGGGTTTGGCTCAGTGTCTCATACCTGGGAGACAGGCAGCAGACACACTGTGATGTACCACTTGTAATACTGTGCATATGCCTATGTTGGTGGTTAAGGCAGTAGGCCCTATCACTTTGAGAGAGGGAATTTATTATCTAGTTAGTGCCCAGACAAAGATTTATTTTTGTTTTACATTTTTATACTGCACAATAAAAACTAGCTGTGGCTAGCTTGCACGAAAATCCTGGACTGCTGTGTTGTTTCCTGGCAGGTATGTTTTGAGGTGCACATCTACCCTAGGAGAGGGACCTCCTACCCCAATCCTATTATAGCACATACTAACACACACATGCTTACACGCACACATACTTTCTGTGATCATTTTATCCTTAATGATAATGGGTAATGAATATTTGTCAGTGTAACAGCAGTATATTTAGACATTGAAGATATAATAGCTTTAATTTTTATAAAAAATTTGCTATGCATAAAATTTGCACTACTATTGGGGTAAGAATTTGGTATTGGGATTGCGTAGAATAAAAGTATAGGACAATATTACTGTTATTCATATGCTACTGAGGACAATGCCTAGAATGTATTTCATTGTCTATACAGGAAACTATAATAACTGAGGTTAGGCTGTGGGTGAGATACTTAGACTTTGGGGGGGTTACAGTTAAGCTGTGGGGGATAGTAAGGCTGTGGGTGAAAGGCTTAGGCTGTGGGGGGGTTAGTGTTAATCTGTGGGGGGTTATGGTTAGGCTGCAGGTGGAAGGCTTAGGCTTTGGGGGAGTTATGGTTAGGCTGTGGGGTGGTTAGGGTTAAGTTGTGATGTGATTAGGTTAGGCTGTGGGCATAAGGTTTAGACTGTGTAGGGTTAGGGTTAATCTGTGGGGGTCAGTGTTAGTCTAGGAGTTATGGTTAAACTGTAGGGGATAAAGTTGGGCTGTCGGGGTAGGGTTAAGCTGTCAGGGGGTAGTGTTAGGCTGTGAGGGGATAGGGTTAGGCTGTGGGGGATAGGGTTAGGCACCTAATGGAGGATTAGCAGGATACTTACTGGAAAGTTGAAGGATCACGGGTGTGAATTTACATGACAGTTGGGACACGGAAACTGCTGCAGCCATCAGGAGCAGGTAAGTAGCTGCTGGGCCACCAGGGAGAATATGGTGACATTCTACATGGTTAATATTGACATTCTCATTGCAGCATTATAAATGTTGCCAGATCACACCATCGATGGCTTGGTTCCAATGTTAAGTGGGTTACCCAAAAAGGCTGAGGTTCCAATGTTTCCTTATCATTGACAATTCAGTTCCAATGTTAGCTCACTGTGACTGACTCCCGCGGCCAACCTTCCCCCACTAACTTCAGAGAATCTTCAACCAGACATGCAGCTTGGGCAGCGGCCAGTTGTCTGACGTGACGGTAACACTCAGTATGTCACAGCAGAGCAGCTCTGCCTGGCAATGACAAAGTGCACTGCTGATTGGCTAGGCTCAGAGTCCATCAGGACAGTCACATGGGGGTCACAGGAGGCGGAGCAGTGTGATCACTGCTGATTGGCTAAGATCAGAGTGTCAGGGCAGTCACCTGGGTGTCACAGGAGGCAGAGCAGTGTGATCACTGCTGATTGGCTAAGATCAGAGTAAGTCAGGGCAGTCACATGGGTGTCACAGGAGGCAGAGCAGTGTGTGATCACTGCTGAGCATGAAGCACAGTAACAGCCAGCCTACCATTATTAGGAGGTGGTGGCTCAGCTCAGCCAGTCCCGCTGTACCCTCGAGAAGTCTTGTGTAGAGACATCAGAACACACTTATATTTCATAACCAATGTTTAACATGAAATATTTTGTGACCAAAGCTATATACATCAGCTCTATCAATGGTTTCTTCATGTCCAATTCTTACTGTAATACAGACATCAGTAATAGTATCTAAGTTGTCATCCGAGAAAATGTGGAGACTATTTACCAGAGCTGGTTCCAGTGACAATTCCCAGCATCCTCCTCCAGTCCTCAGACCAAAGCTGGGGGATGTGCAGAGGGGCAGGTACATTAGTCCATGTATAAGGGGGAACTGTCCTATTATATCTGTATGACTGACATAGAGCAGACACTTTACTGACATAGGGAGACGCTGTGACCCATCAGATAGGCTCATACACAGGTCCTTGTACCCATTACATGATCCCACATATGGGCTGTTATGGATCACGTGTGGTGGATTCTCCCATGTTATACATTTCTTCATTGCTGATCAATACCATATACTATACACTACATGGGAACCCTGATATTACTATACTATACACTACACGGGAACTCCGGTATTACTATACTATACACTACACGGGAACCCTGGTATTACTATACTATACACGGGAACCTCGGTATTACTATACTGTACACTACACGGGAACCCCAGTATTACTATACTATACACTACACCTGAACCGCGGTATTACTATACTATACACTACACGGGAATCCTGGTATTACTATACTATACACTACACAGGAACCCCGGTATTACTATACTATTCACTACACGGGAACCCTAGTATTACTATACACTACACGGGAACCTCAGTATTACTATACTGTACACTACACGGGAACCCCGGTATTACTATACTATACACTACACCTGAACCCCGGTATTACTATACTATACACAGGAACCCCGGTATTACTATAATGTACACTACATGGGAACTCTGTAATTATTATACTGTACACTACACGGGAACCCTGGAATTACTATACTGTACACTAAACGGGAACCCTGGTATTACTATACTCTACACTACATGGGAACCCCGGTATTACTATACTCTACACTACATGGGAACCCCGGTATTACTATACTATACACTACACGGGAACCCCGGTATTACTATACTATACACTACACGGGAACCCCGGTATTACTATACACAACACGAGAACCCTGGTATTACTATACTATACTCTACACGGGAACACCGGTATTACTATACACTACACGGGAACCTCTGTATTACTATACTATACACTACATGGGAACCACAGTATTACTATACTATACACTATACGGGAACCCCGGTATTACTATACTATACACTACATTGGAACCCCGGTATATCTATACTATACACGGGAACACCGGTATTACTATACTATACACTACATGGGAACCCCAGTATTACTATACTATACACTACACGGGAACCCCGGTATATCTATACCATACAGGGAACCCCGGTATTACTATACTAAACACTACATGGGAACCCCGGTATTACTATACTATACACTACACGGGAACCCTGGTATTACTATACACTACATGGGAACCCCGGTATTACTATACTATACACTACATGGGAACCCCGGTATTACTATACAATACACTACATGGGAACCCCGGTACTACTATACTATACACTACACGGGAACCCCGACATTACTATACGCTACACGGGACCCCGGTATTACTATACTATACACTACACGGGAGCCCTGCTATTACTATACTATACACTACATGGGAACCCGTTATTACTATACTATACACTACATGGGAACCCCGGTGTTACTATACACTACACGAGAACCCCAGTATTACTATACTATACACTACACAGGTACCCCGGTATTACTATACTATACACTACATGGGAACCCCGGTGTTACTATACACTACATGGGAACCCTGATATTACTATACTATACACTACACGGGAACCCTGGTATTAATATAATAAGTTGGGGATGGGATGTTGGCCGTCAGAATACCAACAGTGGCATACAGTCAGAATCCTGATGCCTGGTGGTAAGTACCCTAATCCCCCCTCAGCCTCCTCCTTGTACCTAACCTAATACTTACTATCAGGATGTCAGCGGTGATTTTGGTTCTGGGATTCTGATCGCCAGTATTTTACCGCAGAGCTGCCGACTACATCCCAATATAATAATGGTTACAGGTATATCCCTCATTCCCCCCACACCTCGCCTTTTCCTTTATACACAAGTTATCACTAAACACAGCAGTGAGGCAGAATTTTCTACATCACTCATTTTATTGCAAGGTTACAAGAATATAGTTTCCTTCTGTAGTAACACTTGGAATGTTATTTATTGAATATTTAATACTACAGATTACTATAATACTGTGTGAATGTTTTGCTGCTAGAATAGTGCAAGAAAAGAAGATTATAAAATGAGCAGCTGCTGTATCCTGCAAACCTGGGGGCAGACACACAAGCAGAAGATAAGGTGGGTGGAGCTGGTAATCTGAAACTAAAATTAGAATGGTAACAGCAGCACAGAGTATTTTAGCTCACACAACTCCATTACAACTATGATCAGACAAGACTGACATGGATACAGCTAGGTATCAGAACAGAGTAATGATGTGAGGCTCCCGGCATACTGGTGTAGTGACGCTGTGCTGTGCACCTGTATATAGATAACAGATCATACATCCAACGCTCAGAGATGTGCAGCATCATGGCATTTTCCATCAGGTGGGGTCTGTATGTATTAGGAGCCATCCATGAGGAATAGCTGTCCTGGCTTTCTCTCTTTGGTATAATATGGTCCTTACATTAATGATGAGAGTAACATCCTGCACATAATAGTCCTGTAACGTCCAGTTACTCATACAGAGCAATTCCTGTTATTATTCATGGCTTGTGTACAATGTGTCATTTCTGTATTACTCATGTATTATAAGCTGCAGGATATGATACTCGCACAGTGCTGTCATTCCCTCCATGGCACACATACAATAGAGATTACATATTATCTAATACATATGTACTAACATAATGCTGATATATACCATGATAGAAGGTAATAGCAGGACAGGCCAGTGTATCCATGCAGGTGCCCATCAGAGAGCAAATCCCCAACACCAGAGCGGTGTCACAGTGACAGGAGAGAGGGGCACACGTGTAAGACAAAACCTTTCTTATTTGGGTATGAGAAATGGATACTAAGACAGTCACAGTATAAAGATACTAAAAGCAAATTTAGGATAAATCTAAAAAACAAAACAAAGATCTTACACCTAGGCCATCACAGAACATGTGCACCACCAAAAGGACAACTGGTCACTATTCCAGCTTTACTAACAATGTACAAAAACTTGCAGGTCAAAAAGTGTGGAAAATACTAACAAGCACCACACGCAGCTGTGTTACCCCACATGGACATCAGACAGGTCCATGCAGTGTTTGGTTTTCTTACTTGTTACCAAACTCTTTGAACTATTTTTGTAGGTTTATAACAAAGCTTGTATTGTCCTTTCTGTGATTTCCTCACTACAAATAATCTCCATCTCCTGACCCTGCACATTACTGGTGGTGTCACCACTGTGGGAGGTGAGACAGTGCAGGACATACTGAGGACAATCTGTACTGATCCTACTTATCCTGTGATGTCCCTGTATTATTCCCCAATTACTACGTACCCTGCTCACATCTGTATTCTGCTGGGGATATCAGGAGCCTGATGCACTTAATGGACATCACTGTTAGTGGTTTATACCAGGACCAGCAGCTTCCTGTGTCCCAACACTAATTACATTAACTAATCATGTATAAATTACATAAGTGATAATCATTGTAATGTCCTTATCTTTTGGAATAGTGTAAATAGTAGGTTACAAAGGATCTAATTAGAAGGAACCAGACATCAGACTGCTGTAAGGAGATTAGATCCATTTACCAGGAAACCCAACCAGAGAATACTGGATCCAGTGAGATAAAATCAGAGGTTACAGATGTCATTATATCGCCCATCTCACACCATAACTTACAGCCCAGTCATCACATGATGTCATAGTTTCCCACTTCCCATATTACATCCCCAGCACATTGTCATGGTGACAGATTAGTTATGTCCCTATATTACATCATGTGGTCTTGTTATTACACAAATAGGCTAATAGCACAATAATAATCTAATCCAGAGCTTCCAAACTCCCCCATACAGTCAAGCGTGTAAGGATATCCATGCTTGAGTCCAAATGGTTAATTCAAACTGACTGAGGCACTAAATAAGCCAACTGCGCTCAAGCATGGATATTCTTAATACCCGTCCTGTAATAAGAGGAGTTTGGGAACCTCTGATCTGATAGAATAAGGAAACTGAAAGCCATTACATGAGGAACCTGTTGGAGCTCTATGTTTGTAACATCCGTGTGGATATATAATAAAGTGTAATATATTAGTATTAAGGACCTGAGTCACCCGTGGACACATGATGATGATAGTTACACAGATAGAGCGAATATTTGCCATCACGCCTACATGTAAGTCACACTGCGCACACACAGCGATCACATTGCAAATACGGACGCACAGAGGGAACGGGGGGGTGGACAGAAAACTGCAGGCGTGTCTGTCCGTGTGATCCCATGTCATGGGTGTGTATAACTTAGCTATAGCGATGGCAGCTGTAGCATGAGACCTCTCTGCGTGTCAGGAGAGCTGCAGTGTTTGCGGCTGGTCAGACCTGATGTAAATGCTGCTTGACTACTTTATATGCGCCGATGGTACCGATGATTACACGGGAGTGCGACATTGTACAATGAGAAGGCAGCAGTGGGCGTGGTTATGGCGGCTGTGCCTCGGCATTAACATATATTAGCACCTGCGATCTGTAAGAGACTGCAGCTACATTTGCTTCAAGCAGGGACAACAATCTAGTGTAATATTATATTTATGCTTGTTCTGATAATTCCCAATGATATTACAGTACTGCAAACACCGCTGCAATTTCTATTTCATTGTAAAACATTTCCCACACTCAGGACATGGAAATGGTTTCTCACTTGTGTGACTTCTCTGATATGTAACAAAATGTGATTTCTCTATAAAACATTTCCCACACTCTGAACATGTAAATGGTCTCTCACCTGTGTGAATCTTTGTATGTCTAGTAAGAGCACCTCTCATTATAAAACATTTCCATCACTCACAACACGGAAAAGGCCTTCCAGCTGCGTGAACTCTCTTCTGATGCATAGAAAGACTCTTCTGCTTAGTAAAACCTTTCCCACACTGAGAACATGAAAATGGCTGATCACCTGTGTGACTTCTCTGATGTCTAACAAGATCTGATTTCTGTGTAAAACATTTACCACAGTCAGGACATGGAAATGGCTTCTCACCGGTGTGTGTCATCTTATGTCTAACAAGATGTGATTTCTTGGTAAAACATTTCTCACACTCAGAGCATGGAAGTAGTTTCTCTCCTGTGTGATATCTCTGATGTATAACAAGATCTGATTTCTGTGTAAAACATTTCCCACACTCAGGACATGGAAATGATTTCTCACCTGTGTGACTTCTCTGATGTGCAAAAAGATCTGATTTCTGTGTAAAACTTTTCCCACACTCAGGACATGGAAATGGTTTCTCACCTGTGTGATATCTCTGATGTATAACAAGATCTGATTTCTGTGTAAAACATTTCCCACACTCAGGACATGGAAATGGCTTCTCACCTGTATGACTTCTCAGATGTCTACCAAGACTCGATTTATCTATAAAACATTTCCCACACTCAGAGCATGAAAACGGTTTCTCACCTGTGTGACTTCTCTGATGTATGACAAGACTTGATTTATCTATAAAACATTTCCCACACTCAGAGCATGAAAACGGTTTCTCACCTGTGTGACTTCTCTTATGTGTAACAAGATGTGATTTCTGTTTAAAACATTTCCCACACTCAGAACATAAAAAAGGTTTCTCACCTGTGTGATGTCTCTGATGTTTAACAAGACTTGATTTAGCTGTAAAACATTTCCCACACTCAGAGCATGAAAATTGCTTCTCACCTGTATGAATTCTCTGATGTGTAACAAGATGTGATTTATCTATAAAACATTTCCCACACTCAGAGCATGGAAATGGCTTCTCACCTCTGTGACTTATCTGGTGTGTAACAAGAGATGATTTCATTGTAAAACATTTCCCACACACAGAGCATGGAAATGGTTTCTCACCTGTGTGACTTCTCTGATGTCTAACAAGATGTGATTTATCTATAAAACATTTCCCACACTCAGAACATGAATATGGTCTCTCACTTTTGTGAATCTTTGTATGTCTAGTAAGATCTCCTCTCATTATAAAACATTTCCCGCACTCAGAACACAGAAAAGGCCTTTCAGCTGCGTGTACTCTCTTCTGATGTTTAGAAAGACTGATCTGCTTTGTAAAACCTTTCCCACATTCAGAACATGAAAATTGTTTAACACTTGTGTGATCTGAACTATGTGTAACGCAACTAGGATTATCTTCATGGTTAGAAGGATCAGATGATATATCTGCACTATGAGATGTTGGATGTATACTAGGAGTAAAGGGGCTTTCTCCTGGAGAGTCCTGTGAGAAGTTATTATTGTCTAGGTCACAATCTGGAGATAATATGAGACGTCTCCCCGAGTTATTCCTGCAGCTTTGTCCATCTGCTGGGAAAAGAATAATGATATGGGAATTAGCACCCCTGCAGAACTATACTATACTGTGTAACTATAATAAGACGTGCCCAGTTGTACCCTTACATCCCCATACTGTGTAACTCTAATAAAATGTGCCAAGCTGTACCCCAACATCTCCATACATTCAGTGACTTCATCAAGTATTTGCTGATGATTGTCAAGAGGCGGTTTAGGTGTAAGAGTAACACTGGCCGGGGAGTAGTCCGTAAAAACGAAAAATCTCCATCTCGGCATATGTAACAGAGAGCAGGCATGGTCTATACATTATATCACACACAGGTCATACTAGCTGCATCCTGCTGTGATCTCCCACTCTCCGCATCTCCATCTCACTATGTGTAACAGAGTGCAGGCATGGTCTATACAATATATCACACACATGTCATACTAGCTGCATCCTGGTGTGTCCTCACACTCTCCGGATCTCCATCTCACTATGTGTAACAGAGTGCAGGCATGGTCTATACATTATATCACACACAGGTCATACTAGCTGCATCCTGCTGTGTCCTCACACTCTCCGGATCTCCATCTCACTATGTGTAACAGAGTGCAGGTATGGTCTATACATTATATCACACAGGTCATACTAGCTGCACCCTGCTGTGTCCTCACACTCTCCATCTCAGTATTTGTAACAGAGTGCAGGCATGGTCTATACATTATATCACACACAGGTCATACTAGCTGCATCCTGCTGTGTCCTCATACTCTCCGGATCTCCATCTCAGTATGTGTAACAGAGTGCAGGCATGGTCTATACATTATATCACACACAGATCATACTAGCTGCACCCAGCTGTGTCCTCACACTCTCCATATCTCCATCTCAGTATGTGTAACAGAGTGCAGGCATGGTCTATACATTATATCACACACAGGACATACTAGCTGTATCCTGCTGTGTCCTCACACTCTCCATATCTCCATCTCAGTATGTGTAACAGAGTGCAGGCATGGTCTATACATTATATCACACACAGGTCATACTAGCTGTATCCTGCTGTGTCCTCACACTCTCCGGATCTCCATCTCAGTATGTGTAATAGAGTGCAGGCATGGTCTATACATTATATCACACACAGATCATACTAGCTGCACCCTGGTGTGTCCTTACACTCTCCATATCTCCATCTCAGTATGTGTAACAGAGTGCAGGCATGGTCTATACATTATATCACACACAGGTCATACTAGCTGCATCCTGCTGTGTCCTCACACTCTCCGTATCTCCATCTCAGTATGTGTAACAGAGTGCAGGCATGGTCTATAAATTATATCACACACAGGTCATACTAGCTGCATCCTGCTGTGTCCTCACACTCTCCGTATCTCCATCTCAGTATGTGTAACAGAGTGCAGGCATGGTCTATACATTATATCACACACAGGTCATACTAGTTGCACCCTGCTGTATCCTCACACTCTCCGTATCCTCATCTCAGTATGTGTAACAGAGTGCAGGTATGGTCTATACATTATATTACACACAGGTCATACTAGCTGCACCCTGCTGTGTCCTCACACTCTCCATCTCAGTATGTGTAACAGAGTGCAGGCATGGTCTATACATTATATAACACACAGGTCATACTAGCTGTATCCTGCTGTGTCCTCACACTCTCCATATCTCCATCTCAGTATGTGTAACAGAGTGCAGGCATGGTCTATACATTATATCACACACAGTGCATATTAGCTGCACCCTGCTGTGTCCTCACATTCTCCGGATCTCCATCTCAGTATGTGTAAGAGTGCAGGCATGGTCTATACATTATATCACACACAGGTCATACTAGCTGCATCCTGCTGTGTCCTCACACTCTCCATATCTCCATCTCAGTATGTGTAACAGAGTGCAGGCATGGTCTATACATTATATCACACACAGGTCATACTAGCTGCACCCTGCTGTGTCCTCACACTCTCTGTATCTCCATCTCAGTATGTGTAACAGAGTACAGGCATGGTCTATACATTATATCACACACAGGTCATACTAGCTGCACCCTGCTGTGTCCTCACACTCTCCGTATCTCCATCTCAGTATAAGTAACAGAGTGCAGGCATGGTCTATACATTATATCACACACAGGTCATATTAGCTGCACCCTGCTGTGTCCTCACACTCTTCGTATCTCCATCTCAGTATGTGTAACAGAGTGCAGGCATGGTCTATACATTATATCACAGACAGGACATACTAGCTGTATCCTGCTATGTCCTCACACTCTCCGTATCTCCATCTCAGTATGTGTAACAGAGTGCAGGCATGGTCTATACATTATATTACACACAGGTCATACTAGCTGCACCCTGCTGTGTCCTCACACTCTCCGGATCTCCATCTCAGTATGTGTAACAGAGTGCAGGCATGATCTATACATTATATATCACACAAAGGTCATACTAGCTGCACCCTGCTGTGTCCTCACACTCTCCGTATCTCCATCTCAGTATGTGTAACAGAGTGCAGGCATGATCTATACATTATATATCACACACAGGTCATAATAGCTGCATTCTACTGTGATCTCCATCTTAGTATGTGCGATACACCAGAGAGTGTGGGGAGGAGACTGGTCAGATCTCTGGGCTGGTAACACACAGTGACATGATGTGAGGGGGAGAGCAGTAGTATCATAGGGGCTGATGGCTCCCAACTCCCCCACTGGGCAGATACATTTACTTCATTAGTTTGTACTGACAGAGGAGGGTGAAAGATAAGAAACTGAACAAGGAGAATGTGACTATTATGTAATAACTGTTTATTACTCACCTGTACTGATATCTTTAGGGATTTCCTCCGTCTTAAACTGCTGATTGCCCCACACAAACGTCTCTGCTTCTCCCTCTATATCTTCTGCTTTATAATCAGTCACATACGTCTCTTTTTCTCCCTCTATATATTCTGCCTTCATATCAGTCACATACGTCTCTTCTTCTCCCTCTGTATCTTCTGCCTTCATATCAGTCACATATGTCTCTTCTTCTCCCTCTATATCTTCTTCCTTCATATCAGTCACATATGCCTCTTCTTCTCCCTCTATATCTTCTGCCTTCATATCAGTCACATACGTCTTTTCTTCTCTCTCTATATCTTCTACCTTATTAGCCTGAGCTGCACCCTAAACAAAAATTGATTTGTTTTTTTAATGTTTGATTTCATTAATTGAGATTAGACTGTATAATATCCGTGCATAAAACACACACAGCTTCTCTACAGATCATATAGTGACAGTCACTGTGGTATATTGGTGAGACCCTAAATCCCATCTACCTGATGTTCCTGTGATTCTCCTCTGTACAATCCTGTGAATACAGAGGGTGGGGACATCTCTCTGGGGTCTTTCTGTTACTGGGTCCATCTGTAGGAGACACACAGTGACTGATTACATTGTATATATGTGATTAACAGGTGATGTGTGTATACAGGGGGCCCCCATACCTGCTCTCCCCTGTACAATAAATTACAGTAACCTCTTACCCAGTGATGTGAGGGGCCGGTGATTCTCCATCATCACGTCCTTGTACAGACCATTGTGATCCTCTACATACACCCCCTCCTGCATGAAGACATAGACAGTGACATCCTGACACCTTATAGGAACCTGACATACACAATGATACAGTCATCACCCAGACACATCCCCTGGTGTTACTGTATAATGTCCCATTCCCAGCAGTCACCTCTCCAGTCATCACCCAGACACATCCCCTGGTGTTACTGTATAATGTCCCATTCCCAGCAGTCACCTCTCCAATCATCACCCAGACACATCCCCTGGTGTTACTGTATAATGTCTCATTCCCAGCAGTCACCTCTCTAGTCAGCAGCTGAATGATGTTGTTGGTGAGTTCCAGGATCTTCTGGTCATTGTGTCTCTCATGTATCAGTGAGTGAGGTGGTGGCACCGTGATGGGACTCTGAGTCCTGCTCAGTCCTCCTGACACACGGGGTTGGCTGCTGGGTGTCTCATGCTCATCGGATGTCTTCTTTAGTACTGTATAACCCTTTGTATTGGGGGAAACATGGAAAGGTCACTTAAACTCCATTTAAATGAGACTGTTTATTCAGGTGTTCATTTTACACAATATGCAAAAAACTCTATTTTACAAATACTTGTCTTGTAACAATCTCCTAAATACAGGAAAATGAAGAGTATATAGTATATCCTGCAGCTCCGACATCTTTGGGTCAGTGACAACAACATACTGTGAACAATGTACTAAGTCCAAACTCTAGTGAGGACTGTGGGACTAATACTATATCTGAGACCGGCTCCCTGCTGCTCAGTTATTACTATAGGTATAAGTGATGTCACTGTCACACTCCCAGACTCTCACCTCCCCAGTCATGTCCCTGTATTATTACTATAGGTATAAGTGATGTCACTGTGACACTCCCAGATCCTTTCACTTCCCCAGTCATATCTCTGTATTATTACTATAGATATAAGTGATGTCACTGTCACACTCCCAGATCCCCTCACCTCCCCAGTCATGTCCCTGTATTATTACTATAGATATAAGTGATATCACTGTGACACTCCCAGACCCTCTCACCTCCCCAGTCATGTCCCTGTATTATTACTATAGATATAGGTTGGTTACTGTGACACTCCCAGATCCCGTCACCTCCCCTGTCACGTCCCCGTATTATTACTATAGATATAAGTGATGTCACTGTGACACTCCCAGAATCCAACACCTCCCCAGTCATGTCCCTGTATTATTACTATAGATATAAGTGATATCACTGTGACACTGTCAGACCCTCTCACCTCCCCAGTCATGTCACTGTATTATAACTATAGATATAAGTGATGTCACTGTGACACTCCCAGATCTCCTGTCATGTCCCTGTATTATTACTATAGATATAAGTGATGTCACTGTGACACTCCCAAATCCCCTCACCTCCCCAGTCATGTCCCTGTATTATTACTATAGATATAGGTGGTCACTGTGACACTCCCAGATCCCCTCACCTCCCCAGTCATATCCCTATATTATTACTATAGATATAAGTGATGTCACGATGACACTCCCAGATCCCCTCACCTCCTCAGTCATGTCCCTGTATTATTACTATAGATATAAGTGATGTCACTGTGACACTCCCAGATCCTCTCACCTCCCCAGTCATCTCCCTGTATTATTACTATAGATATGTGACGTCACTGTGACACTCCCAGATCCCCTCACCTCCCCAGTCATGTCCCTGTATTATTACTATAGATATGTGACGTCACTGTGACACTCCCAGATCCCCTCACCTCCTGTCATGTCCCTGTATTATTACTATAGATATAAGTGATGTCACTGTGACACTCCCAGATCCCCTCACTTCCTCAGTCATGTCCCTGTATTATTACTATAGATATGTGATGTCACTGTGACACTACCAGATCTCCTCGCCTCCTTAGTCATGTCCTTGTATTATTACTATAGATATAAATGATATCACTGTGACACTCCCAGATCCGCTCACCTCCCCAGTCATGTCCCTCTATTATTACTATAGATATAAGTGATGTCACTGTGACACTCCCAGACCCCCTCACCTCCCCAGTCATGTCCCTGTATTATTACTATAGATATAAGTGATGTCACTGTCACACTCCCAGATCTCCTCACCTCCCCAGTCATGTCCCTGTATTATTACTATAGGTATAAGTGATGTCACTGTCACACTCCCAGATCCCCTCACCTCCCCAGTCATGTCCCTGTATTATTACTATAGATATAAGTGATATCACTGTGACACTCCCAGACCCTCTCACCTCCCCAGTCATGTCCCTGTATTATTACTATAGATATAGGTTGGTTACTGTGACACTCCCAGATCCCGTCACCTCCCCTGTCACGTCCCCGTATTATTACTATAGATATAAGTGATGTCACTGTGACACTCCCAGAATCCAACACCTCCCCAGTCATGTCCCTGTATTATTACTATAGATATAAGTGATGTCACTGTCACACTCCCAGATCTCCTCACCTCCCCAGTCATGTCCCTGTATTATTACTATAGGTATAAGTGATGTCACTGTCACACTCCCAGATCCTCTCACCTCCCCAGTCATGTCCCTGTATTATTACTATAGATATAAGTGATATCACTGTGACACTCCCAGACCCTCTCACCTCCCCAGTCATGTCCCTGTATTATTACTATAGATATAGGTTGGTTACTGTGACACTCCCAGATCCCGTCACCTCCCCTGTCACGTCCCCGTATTATTACTATAGATATAAGTGATGTCACTGTGACACTCCCAGAATCCAACACCTCCCCAGTCATGTCCCTGTATTATTACTATAGATATAAGTGATATCACTGTGACACTGTCAGACCCTCTCACCTCCCCAGTCATGTCACTGTATTATAACTATAGATATAAGTGATGTCACTGTGACACTCCCAGATCTCCTGTCATGTCCCTGTATTATTACTATAGATATAAGTGATGTCACTGTGACACTCCCAAATCCCCTCACCTCCCCAGTCATGTCCCTGTATTATTACTATAGATATAGGTGGTCACTGTGACACTCCCAGATCCCCTCACCTCCCCAGTCATATCCCTATATTATTACTATAGATATAAGTGATGTCACGATGACACTCCCAGATCCCCTCACCTCCTCAGTCATGTCCCTGTATTATTACTATAGATATAAGTGATGTCACTGTGACACTCCCAGATCCTCTCACCTCCCCAGTCATCTCCCTGTATTATTACTATAGATATGTGACGTCACTGTGACACTCCCAGATCCCCTCACCTCCCCAGTCATGTCCCTGTATTATTACTATAGATATGTGACGTCACTGTGACACTCCCAGATCCCCTCACCTCCTGTCATGTCCCTGTATTATTACTATAGATATAAGTGATGTCACTGTGACACTCCCAGATCCCCTCACTTCCTCAGTCATGTCCCTGTATTATTACTATAGATATGTGATGTCACTGTGACACTACCAGATCTCCTCGCCTCCTTAGTCATGTCCTTGTATTATTACTATAGATATAAATGATATCACTGTGACACTCCCAGATCCGCTCACCTCCCCAGTCATGTCCCTCTATTATTACTATAGATATAAGTGATGTCACTGTGACACTCCCAGACCCCCTCACCTCCCCAGTCATGTCCCTGTATTATTACTATAGATATAAGTAATGTCACTGTGACACTCCCAGATCCCCTCACCTCCCCAGTCATGTCCCTGTTTTATTACTATAGATATAAGTGATGTCACTGTGATACTCCCAGATCCCCACACCTCCCCAGTCATGTTCCTGTACTATTACTATAGATAAAAGTGAAGTCACAGTGACACTCCCAGATCCCCTCACCTCCCCAGTCATGTCCCTGTATTATTACTATAGATATAAGTAATGGAACTGTGACACTCCCAGATCCTCTCACCTCCCCAGTCATGTCCCTGTATTATTACTATAGATATAAGTGATGTCACTGATCACAATACACAGTTCACACACCTGATAAACACTGATACCTATACACAGGTCACACTGATATCACACACTAGATACACACTGATCACTATACACACAGGTCACACTGATATCACACACCAGATACACACTGATCACTATACACAGGTCACACACCTGATAACCACACATAGTATAATACACACAAGTACACAACACCATATGACAAGATATTTCCCCAGGCCAGATCCCTCACAGACCACCCACATTTTCCTCCGCATTCCACCCTCAGGACATTCTCCCCAGTAACCTAGGATAAAGTCTCTGCCCCCATCATCTTACCCTACTTCTCTGCTCCCCCTCCCCCATTATACACCTCCGATAGTGCACCACATCTCCCAGCCAGCCTCTCTCCCCCACTACTGCCCTATTCCTCTGTCTCCTAATATCTGGGTGACTTGTGTACAGTCAGCCATCTTATTTTCTCTGCTCCCACATCTGCAATAATTACTGAGTGTCAGCAGTGTTATACAGTCTGTTACTCCGCAGCTGTAGTGGGACCATAAGTCCCAGCATGCCCTGTCATGCTGGAATCCACAGTTAGCCTATCAGGATGTACATTACATGTATCCTGCCGGCCATGTGTATGTAGCATAGGGGAGAGGATGAAGCATTTATTGGAAGATAATCACTTACACACTGAATATCTAGAACAGTGTTTCTCATCTCTAGTCACCAGGGATTCCTAACAGGGCATGTTTTCTATATCTCCTTACTAGTGCCTTCATTACTGACTGACACAATCTAAATGCTCCAGACGTGGTGATAATTATCTCACTGGTGATTTTGTGAGGAGACCTGGAAAACATGCACTATCATGGTTCCCTGAGGACTGGCACTGGGAAACGCTGGTCCCCTACACACAGGATAGTAAGAGAGAAAGTGCAGGGAGCAGAGGGGGCTGCAAACAGGTTGGTGATAATTAGAGGAATGAAACTAAAGCCTTAGGTAGGTGAGGACTCAGCAGGGCCTATTACAGAGGACGTCTGTGCATCTTATACATCACCCGGTGTACACTATGGTGTCTCTCTGTTTATTCTGTCACTTCCACACTAATAACCACCTATTGAGGGTACTGACCGCCAGCTACAGCTGATACGTTCTGTATGGGGGGGTCTGAGTGCTCCGGACACCTCCCTATCTCTATAGTTTGTTACCCACCGAGCAGTGACTGCTCCATCTGTATTATATATAACACCAGGGTCTGCTCCACCTGTATTATATGTAACACTAATAACCACCTACTGAGGGTACTGACCGCCAGCTACAGCTAATATGTTCTGTATGGGGGGGTCTGAGTGCACCGGACACCTCCCTTTCTCTATAGTCTGTTACCCACCGAGCAATGACTGCTCCAGCTGTGTTATATGTAACACCAGGGTGTGCTCCAGCTGTATTATATGTAACACCAGGGTCTGCTTCACCTGTATTATATGTAACACTAGGGTCTGCTCCACCTGTATTATATGTAACACTAATAACCACCTACTGAGGGTACTGACCGCCAGCTACAGCTGATACGTTCTGTATGGGGGGTCTGTGCTCCGGACACCTCCCTATCTCTATAGTCTGTTACCCACCGAGCAGTGACTGCTCCATCTGTATTATAAGTACCACCAGGGTCTGCTCCACCTGTATTATATGTAACACTAATAACCACCTACTGAGGATACTGACCGCCAGCTACAGCTGATACGTTCAGTATGGGGGGTCTGAGTGCTCTGGACACCTCCCTTTCTCTATAGTCTGTTACCCACCGAGCAGTGACTGCTCCACCTGTATTATAGTAACACCAGGGTCTGCTCCACCTGTATTATATGTGACACCAGGGTCTGCTCCACCAGTATTATATGTAACATTGGTGTTGGATCTACCTGCTTGATGGTAAGGCAGTACCAGAGACTGCTACAGCTATATTATACCTGAGACTGAAATCTTTCACCTGTATTATAACAGACCACTAAAACCTGCTCCACCAGTATTATATATTACACCATAGCCTGCTCTACCTGTATGTTGATAGTGCAGCACCACAGCCTACTCCCCCTATATAAAAAATAGTAAACACCCTTACCTACTGCCAGACACAGCAATGGCCGCTCTCTGCCTTTTCCTTATGGGAGGAGCTAGATCCCCATCAGTTTGAAACGCCCCTTCCAAACCCATCTCCCTGTAGCTATGGCTATAGACTTCTCCCCTTGTATAATAGTAACAGGACACCACAGGCTGCTCCCCCTGTATAATAATAACAGGACACCACAGGCTGCTCCCCCTGTATATTAATAATATTAAGAACAGGACACCACAGACTGCACAACCTGTATAATAATAACAGGACACCACAGGTCGCTCCTCCTGTATAATAATAATCATAACAGGACACCACAGGCTGCTCCCCCTGTATAATAATAATAATAATAATAATAATAATAACAGGACACCACAGGCTGCTCCCCCTGTATAATAATAATAACAGGACACCACAGCCTGCTCCCCATGTATAATAGTAACAGGAAACCACAGGCTGCTCCCCCTGTATAATAATAACAGGACACCACAGACTGCTCCCCCTGTATATTAATAATATTAAGAACAGGACACCACAGGCTGCTCACCCTGTATAATAATAACAGGACACCACAGGTCGCTCCCCCTGTATAATAATAATCATAACAGGACACCACAGGCTGCTCCCCCTGTATAATAATAATAACAGGACACCACAGGCTGCTTCCCCTGTATAATAATAACAGGACACCACAGCCTGCTCCCCATGCATAATAGTAACAGGACACCACAGGCTGCTTCCCCTGTATAATAATAATAACAGGACACCACAGGCTGCTCCCCATGTATAATAGTAACCGGACACCACAGGCTGCTCCTCCTGTATAATAATAATAACAGGACACCACTGGCTGATCCCCATGTATAATAATAACAGGACACCACAGGCTCCCCCCCTGTATAATAATAATAATAGCTGGACACCACAGGCTGCTCCCCCTGTATAATAATAATAACAGGACACCACAGGCTGCTCCACCTGTATAATAATAATAACAGGACACCACAGGCTGCTCCCCCTGTATAATAATAATAACAGGACACCACAGGCTGCTTCCCCTGTATAATAATAATAACAGGACACCACAGGCTGCTTCCCCTGTATAATAATAATAACAGGACACCACAGGCTGCTTCCCCTGTATAATAATAATAACAGGACACCACTGGCTGCTTCCCCTGTATAATAGTAATAACAGGACACCGCAGGCTGCTTCCCCTGTATAATAATAATAACAGGACACCACTGGCTGCTCCCCATGTATAATAGTAACAGGACACCAAAGGCTACTCCCCCTGTATAATAATAATAGGACACCACAGGCTGCTCCCCCTGTATAATAATAACAGGACACCGCAGGCTGCTTCCCTTGTATAATAATAGTAACAGGACACCACTGGCTGCTCCCCCTGTATAATAATAATAACAGGACACCACAGGCTGCTCCCCCTGTATAATAATAACAGGACACCACAGGCTGCTCCCCTGTATAATAATAATAATAATAACAGGACACCACAGGCTACTCCCCCTGTATAATAATAATAACAGGACACCACAGGCTGCTCCTCCTGTATAATAATAATAACAGGACACCACAAGCTGCTCCCCTGTATAATAATAATAACAGGACACCACAGGCTGCTCCCCCTGTATAATAATAACAGGACACCACAGGCTGCTCCCCTGTATAATAATAATAATAATAACAGGACACCACAGGCTACTCCCCCTGTATAATAATAATAACAGGACACCACAGGCTGCTCCTCCTGTATAATAATAATAACAGGACACCACAAGCTGCTCCCCTGTATAATAATAATAACAGGACACCACAAGCTGCTCCCCTGTATAATAATAATAACAGGACACCACAGGCTGCTCCTCCTGTATAATAATAATAACAGGACACCACAGGCTGCTCCCCCTGTATAATAATAATAACAGGACACCACAGGCTGCTTCCCCTGTATAATAATAATAAGAGGACACCACAGGCTGCTTCCCCTGTATAATAATAATAACAGGACACCACAGGCTGCTTCCCCTGTATAATAATAATAACAGGACACCACTGGCTGCTTCCCCTGTATAATAGTAATAACAGGACACCGCAGGCTGCTTCCCCTGTATAATAATAATAACAGGACACCACTGGCTGCTCCCCATGTATAATAGTAACAGGACACCAAAGGCTACTCCCCCTGTATAATAATAATAGGACACCACAGGCTGCTCCCCCTGTATAATAATAACAGGACACCGCAGGCTGCTTCCCTTGTATAATAATAGTAACAGGACACCACTGGCTGCTCCCCCTGTATAATAATAACAGGACACCACAGGCTGCTCCCCCTGTATAATAATAACAGGACACCACAGGCTGCTCCCCTGTATAATAATAATAATAATAACAGGACACCACAGGCTACTCCCCCTGTATAATAATAACAACAGGACACCACAGGCTGCTCCTCCTGTATAATAATAATAACAGGACACCACAAGCTGCTCCCCTGTATAATAATAATAACAGGACACCACAGGCTGCTCCCCCTGTATAATAATAACAGGACACCACAGGCTGCTCCCCTGTATAATAATAATAATAACAGGACACCACAGGCTACTCCCCCTGTATAATAATAATAACAGGACACCACAGGCTGCTCCTCCTGTATAATAATAATAACAGGACACCACAAGCTGCTCCCCTGTATAATAATAATAACAGGACACCACAAGCTGCTCCCCTGTATAATATTAATAACAGGACACCACAGGCCGCACCACCTGTATAATAATAATATCAGGACACCGCAGGCCGCTCCCGCTGTATAATGATAATAACAGGACACCACAGGCTGCTCCCCCTGTAGAGTAGGACACAATTACCTGCTGCTGCCGGAGACCTGGGAAACTACAACAATAGATAAGTCGAGATCGCATTTCCTGTGTGTGGAACGCACATCCCGGAAGAAGAGTGGAACGCACATCCCTGAAGAAGGGTGGAACGCACATCCCGGAGGAAGGGTGGAACGCACATCCCGGAAGAAGGGTGTGATTTCCTCAGTATTGTTTCTTTTCCTCTGACGTCATTAGGTTGCATCTAATCATGTGATCAGACCGTGTTACCGCTCACACACGAGAGGACAACTTTCTTCTTTTTTTGGACCCTCTCATTCTCTTCAGGGCGGTGATTGGCAGCAGGGAGTAGCCAATCAGGCGGCACAAAATAAGGACGTCCTGTAACTAGCAGCCACCTGCACCTGCCGCTCACAGCTTCATCACTAGAGTAATAGGAATTATAGTATAATGTTGTCCTCATGTACGGTGACCGGCGGCCATATTCTTATAGTCTCCCAGTCACAGAGCAGAGGGGGCGGGGCCACAGAGGATCTAACTGCCATTTTGTCATAGACATGCCGGAGCCAGCCAGGTGGAGGCAAGTGTCCGGCAGCAGCGGGTAACGGTGTCCTACTTTACAGGGGGAGCAGCCTGTGGTGTCCTGTTATTATTATACAGGGGGAGCAGCCTGTGGTGTCCTGTTATTATTATTATACAGGGGGAGCAGCCTGTGGTGTCCTGTTATTATAGAGGGGGAGCAGCCTGTGGTGTCCTATTATTATTATACAGGAGGAGCAGCCTGTGGTGTCCTATTATTATTATACAGGGGGAGCAGCCTGTGGTGTCCTGTTATTATTATTATTATACAGGGGAAGCAGCCTGCGGTGTCCTGTTATTTTTATTATACAGGGGGAGCAGCCTGTGGTGTCCTGTTAATATTATACAGGGGGAGAAGCCTGTGGTGTCCTGTTAATATTATTATTATACGGAGGTAGCAGCTTGTGGTGTCCTGTTATGTTAATATTATTATTATACGGGGGGAGCAGCCTGTGGTGTCCTGTTAATATTATTATTATACAGGGGAGCAGCCTGTGGTGTCCTGTTAATATTATTATACGGGGGGAGCAGCTTGTGGTGTCCTGTTATTATTATTATACAGGGGGAGCAGCCTTTGGTGTCCTGTTATTATTATACAGGGGGAGCAGCCTGTGGTGTCCTGTTATTATTATTATAGAGGGGGAGCAGCCTGTGGTGTCCTGTTATTATAGAGGGGGAGCAGCCTGTGGTGTCCTGTTAATATTATTATTATACAGGTGGAGCAGCCTTTGGTGCCCTGTTATTATTATACAGGTGGAGCAGCCTGTGGTGTCCTATTATTATTATACAGGAGGAGCAGCCTGTGGTGTCCTATTATTATACAGGGGGAGCAGCCTGTGGTGTCCTGTTATTATTATTATTATACAGGGGAAGCAGCCTGCGGTGTCCTGTTATTATTATACAGGGAGAGTAGCCTGTGGTGTCCTGTTATTATTATTATACAGGGAGAGTAGCCTGTGGAGTCCTGTTATTATTATTATTATTATACATGGGGAGCAGCCTGTGGTGTCCTGTTATTATTACACAGGGGGAGCAACCTGTGGTGTCCTGTTATTATTATTATACAGGGGGAGCAGCCTGCGGTGTCCTATTAGCTGCAGAGTAATAATATCAGTAATGAGAGGTCAGGGAATAACAGATAATAGGTATAACATGTATGTACTGTATATACCATATGATACATAACAGGAGCTGGGGAAGGATATAAGGCTGCACTCCCTGAGCTGTAACTAGTAAGGTATAATTAGCGCCAGTATCCATCCAGAGGTCAGTATTACACCCACATTAGCAATAAGACAGGTCAGCAGCCTCCTAAGGGCGACCGTGATGTCCTAATTATAAGCAACCGTCAGGGGAAATTGTGGTTGTGCTGTCAGGTGTTATTATATAATAGGAGTGAGGTAAGAGTATATAATAATAACACATTACATTTATTATAGACAATAAAACAAACCAATCCACTTAAAAGTATAATGTCAAGCTCTGAGGTGTATATCTTTATGCTACAAGGAAATATAGTTATTCAATTACCAGATAAAACTGCAGTTTTTTTTGACATGGGTGAAAATGGAGAAGAAAAACCTGGAAAAAAGTTTTCTCCATCCGAGATCATGAGAAAAAAAAAGTAAAATCTCTAGTTTTGGGGATTGTGGGGATTTATTTCAGAAACCTTTGGATCCCCCTCCCAATGATAAATCAACCAAAAAAAAATTCTTATGTTGCGAACGTTGGTGAAAAACGACCTTGCAAAATTGGGTGAAAAAAAAACACGTTGGAAATGATAGAAAGCCTTTTTTTCCCAGGAAATGACTGTCCCATGTAAATTGGGGGTACGTTAAAATGGGCACAAGTATATTTTCATGTCATAAAAACGCAATTTTAAAAACCTTTAGAAAAAACACCTGCTGTGACCTTATGTGATGTTTAAAACATTTGACGCATCCATACCACCCCCCGAAAAATCAGACCCGATACGTTAAAACCATTTTTAATGTTTTTTTTTTATTCACCCAAGATCTGCACGGTCGTTTTTTCACCAAAGTAGACAAAACTTATGATAACCGCGAGGTGTTTTGGATATTATTTTTAAACCTTACTTATTATAAGAAGAAATGGAATAATTCACACCAATACCAACTTTAAAATAAAGGACAATGTTTTACTCTAAAAGCAAATGAATTCTACATGTATTATGGTATTAATGACAAAGCAGACTTACAACATAAATAACAACAAGTACAGCAACAGTGAGAAAATGATTATGTGCAATGCCTAGCAGAGATACACAAGGTGACAGCCAGCCCTGTTTATACTTACAGCCCAGCGCCCCGCCACTCTCACGACCTACGATCTCTCCTGCTCAGCCCGACTGACTGACCCCTCCCCTTTTTGATCAATCTTTTATACTTTTTCCTCTCTGCTACTGACATATTCTAAAATGGCGAATATTAATTAATTAATTCAATATTCATGCGCACTAAACATTTCACTAATTATATGTTTTAATCATAACAAAACCTATAATCTCCTTTCTATGTTCTCAAAATACTGGTGACCGCATGTAGGCCAAGGCTGTCCTGATTAGCTCCCTTCTTGTTTATACGGATCTGGGACCTACTGTCTTCTAGTCTGTTCATACTCAACTAACCCATGATTCTATCTTGGCTAGTAAAGAAATAGTTTTCCACAGTTCTGATTTATACCTATTTCTGTAATAACACTTATACCGTTAGATTATACAATATTAAACAATAATAACTGTTGCTTCAGACACACACCTGCCTACTTTAGAGAGAGGGTAGACCTCATCTCTAGGCCTGAGGCCATTCGACACATGTCGGTCCTCCGCAACTTACAACTAATATATATTCTGAATCATTTCTATATACTTTTGCAATGAAAATAATGAAAGACATAAGCATGCATATATTCGTGAATTGCTGAAGGAATATGTACGGTCACATATTCCGGCGTTATCAGTTCCATCCTCATGAAATTTGAGGGGTCATAACTCCGAAAAAAGTTCATATCTCTGAAGAAAGTTCATATCTCTCATAGGTTGCATCGTCTGATTTCTTCTTAATGCATTGGAACATCTTCTTGAAGCATTTCACTAATATATAGAAAATCAACAACATTATCATGACAAAAAATATTAATCTTCCCGATGCGTGCATAATGTCGCCAAACCAATTTTCAACCCATGCGAACTAGGTACTGGGGTTCGACCAGGTGAACCAACTGTCGGGAATCGTACCGTCATGTTTATTCAGCAAATTCATTTTTAACCTGAGTAATTTCATTTAACCTTTATTTTATGTCTTCTGCATCAGAAGAATTTGTGATGTATGTACAACACTTTAACTCTTATACTGTTTGTAATATGACACAATATCCAAAGTTGCTGCTGTAAGGTCGTGTGTGCTGCATTTTAATTCAGTGTTTTATTGCTTGAAACTCTCTTACCACAATGTCTGCGATATTGTTTATTAATTCCCTATGTACCAAATGTTGTTATGTTACCAAATCCTAAACCAACCTTATAACTTTGGGACAGTGTAAAGAGGTGCTTTTACTTTTCCATATACCATTTGTATTTCTATTTACCATTCTTACACAGTAATTATTCCATATGTTTCTTTTAGATTTTTCTGTTGTGTTACCTTTGCATCAGGTAGCAATGTTCTTATAAGACCCATTTCAAAAGAATTAACCGGTAACCATTTATAAGCCTTATGCCCACACATACAATATAACCCCCGTGGTAGTGTCATGGTTTATTAGACAATGTGTTAGAAAAGCATTATAAGGAACATTACAACGGGCACTCTTTTCATCCACGCTTTCTTCTTGCTTGTTCCGTTCTGCGATATGATGACTGTATGTTTTATTGTACCCCAACATTCCTTCTGTTATTACACAGTTTATTAATGCACTCACATATAATTTTTTTATTAGGTTTTTGTGTATTTAATAATTTCTAAAAGATCCCCAAACAAGTTTAATTCAGTAAGATCCTCCTTGTAAGATTGTGTTACAGACACTGGTTCCCAAATAAATACCTTCAGCTCCTGTACCATTTTGATAATACACATGATGTTGTCCTGATCATACCTTGGATACCTTGTTAAGTTTAAACATAGGGAACCTGTGACATTATAAGGTTCAAGTGTGTGAGTTCCACATAGTGAGTGACGTGATGTTTGATATGAGTGCAATGAGAGAGACATTAGCACAACATTCCCTGAATGACATGGTGACTACATACCCAACAATCAACTTTATTGTTCTTCCTATGAGCTCATGATAAGTGTCCAGGGAAGAAGTGTCAGTTTGTATAGAGATGCTTTCTTTGCACCATTGTATACCCCTTTTCTGAATTTAAACCACAGTATTTACATATACACCTTGGAATTGTGAGACAATCCTTCACACCTTTGCTTTACAGTCATGGCTCTTTTTTTTCCCGATACTTCATCAGATGTATCTTGTACCTAGTACCAGTATGAGACCTTATTTACCTATAATGTATTTCTTTTTCAAACATTTTAATTATTTTTATATAGGAGTTATTAAGAATTTTCCACCTTGGTCTTTTGACCATCCTCTGATGCATACCTATACCTGGGAGTATCAGTAGTAAAATGAGTGTGTGCGTCTTTTATGACTCTTAATGTGATTAAAACCATATCCCTTATGACCATGAGTTTTAAAATAGGAGAGGAGTCTACCAATATGACCCCGGCAGTCCCCCTAGGATAACTCTCCACACCGTCCTCATCAGTCACCAGTCCTTGTCAGCTCCTATTCACTATAAAAAAATGTAAAAATGGAAAAAAGATAACTTTCCCAATCAATGGATACACAGAGACTTGATCACCAATAGCCATCTTTCCTTTTCTTTGTTCACAACCCGCAGAACACTGCTAATTAGGGGTGAGCGGGTTCAGAATTCTGTAATCCGAACCCCCCGAGCCCCCCCGATCCGAGTCAGGCTCGACTTTTCCCGCCTGACTCGGATCTGAAATCGAGGCAAAACGTCATCATCCCGCCTTCCGGGTCTTGCAGGTATTGGATCCTATATAAGGTACCCGCGTCGGCGCCATTTTCTCACTCGGCTGTGGACAGTGAAGAGGGAGGGTGGGAGTTAGGGCTGGCTGGGCTGTGTAATGTAGTGTTGTAGTGCAGTGTAGTGCAGTGTAGTGTTGTGCTGTGCTGCGCTGTGCTGCTGTTGTCCATAGGGGCTTTGTCCACTACTTCAAAGTCCATAGGGGCTGGCTGGACTGTGTTGTGCAGTCAGTTGTCCATAGGGGCTGTGTCCACTCCAAAGTCCTGTGCAGTGTCCCAGTCCTAAAGGGGTGCTGTAGTGTTGTCCAGGGGGTGCTCTGTCCGTCAAGTGCAAAAAAAAATAATATTTTTTCTGTGTTTGTGAATTGTGTGCACTGTGGCTGCACGTGCATCAACAAACGAGCAGCGCCAAGTGTGCGCCTGTGTCCCATAAGTAAAAGGCCGGCTGGCTTGTCCGTTAAAGGGTGCTCCAAACAAAATGAAATTTTTTTTTCTGTGTTTGTGAATTGTGTGCACTGTAGCCGCACGTGCATCAACAAAGGAGCAACGCCAAGCGTGCGCCTGTGTCCCATAAGTAAAGAGCCGGCTGGCTCATTTCTTAAAGGGTGGTGTAACCCACAAAGTGCACTACTCTCCAGCAAAAATAAAAAAATATTTTATGTGTTTGTGTGCGCCTTAGCCGCACGTATATATCAATATAACATAAATGGAGGACCAAACTTTCTCCGATAAAAATAAAATAGGGAAAGATCAAGAACCACTTCCTCCTAGTGCTGTTGTTGCTGCTGCTGGGAGTTGTTCATCATCCCAGAGAGGAAGTAGGAACACCACTACTTTTACTAAACAATTGACCCTCCAACAGTCCCTAGCGAGGAGGATGAAGTACGACAGCAGTCATCCTGAAGCAAAACGTATAACTGAGGCCTTGACTGCTATGTTGGTGTTAGACGTGCGTCCGGTATCCGACATTAGTGCAGTGGGATTTAGACAATTGATGGAGGTAGTGTGTCCCCGGTTCCAAATCCCGTCTAGATTCCACCTGCATCCTCAAAGCAGCAGCGACAAGCGTGCCTCTGTCTGTTAAAGGGTGATGTAACCCTCAAAGTGCGCTCCACAAACAATAAAAAAATTATTCTTTTTTTCTGTCTTTGTGACTTGTGTGCGATGTAGCCGCACGTGCATCAACACAGTAGCAGCGCCAAGCGTGCGCCTGTGTCATAAGTCAAGGGCCGGTTTGGACATCTGGTCCGGACTGAAGGACGTGCCAACAATTTCTGACAAGTCTACTGTCACTGCATATGATACTGTCCTCAAAGCAGCAGCGACAAGCGTGCGTCTGTCTGTTAAAGGGTGGTGTAACCCTCAAAGTGCGCTCCACTAACAATAAAAAAATTCTTTTTTTTCTGTCTTTGTGAAATGTGTGGGCTGTAGCCGCACCTGCATCCTTAAAGCAGCAGCGACAAGCATGCGTCTGTCTGTTAAAGGGTGGTGTGACCCTCAAAGTGTGCTCCACAAACAATAAAAAAATTCTTCTTTTTTTTCTGTCTTTGTGAAATGTGTGGGCTGTAGCCGCACCTGCATCCTTAAAGCAGCAGCGACAAGCGTCCGTCTGTCTGTTAAAGGGTGGTGTAACCCTCAAAGTGCGCTCCACAAACAATAATAAAATTCTTATTTTTTTTCCTGTCTATATGAATTGTGTGGGCTGTAGCCGCACCTGCATCCTCAAAGCAGCAGCGACAAGCGTGCGTCTGTCTGTTAAAGGATTACATCGGTGACAGCATCCAAGTAGGCATGTCAGACAGTCCATACATGTACTGGCAGGAAAAAGAGGCAATTTGGAGGCCCCTGTACAAACTGGCTCTATTTTACCTGAGTTGCCCCCCCTCCAGTGTGCACTCCGAAAGAGTGTTTAGTGCAGCTGGGAACCTTGTCAGCAAAAGGCGTAGGAGGTTGCTTCCACAAAATTTGGAGAAGATGATGTTCATAAAAATTAATTATCAACTTTTCCAGGGAGACCAGCCTCCAGAACGTACAGAGGGACCTGTGGTGGTGGATTCCAGCGGGGACGAATTAATACTCTGTGAGGATGAGGATGTACACAACACTGAAGAGGGTGAGGAATCGGTGAATGAGGAGGATGAGGACGACATCTTGCCTCCGTAGAGCCAGTTTGTGCAGGGACAGATTAATTGCCAGCTTGTTTTGTGGGGGCCCAAACGAAAAAAATAATTTCATCCGCAGTCGTGTGGCAGACCCTGGCGCTGAAATGATTGGTTTGTTAAAGTGTGCATGTCCTGTTTATACAACATAAGGTGGGTGGAGGGCCCAAGGACAATTCCATCTTGCACCTCTTTTTTTTTCTTTGCATTATGTACTGTTTGGGGCCTAGTTTTTCAAACTGCCATCCTGTCTGCCACTGCAGTGTCACTCCTAAATGGGCCACGTGTTTGTGCCGCCCACTCGTGTCGCTTAGCATAGTCATCCATCTACCTCGGTGCAACCTTTTGGACATAAAAACACTATTGTGAGGTGTGAGGTGTTCAGAATAAACTGGAAATGAGTGGAAATTAAGGTTTTTGAGGTTAATAATAGCATAGGAGCAGAAAAATCAACACATTCTGTGATTTTAGCTGTTTTTATGCTTTTTTAAAAAAAAAATAGAGATCCAAAACCCAGAACCCAAAACACTGAAGGGTGGTTTTGGCAAAACCAATCCAGATCCAAAACACGAAGAAAGATCCAGATCCAAAACCAAAAACACGAAAAGTGGCCGGTGCACACCCCTACTACTAATAATTTCCCCGATTCTGTGAACCTTATCTTGGCCTGAACTGTGACTTTGATCAGACCCATCATCAAATAAGTTCGTTAAATTTAAATGACAGTCAATGTCTTTATCTGCGTCTTCTCTGGCTTTAACTGAGCTCACCGCCGGGTCAGCAACCTTCTTGCAGTGAGATTTTTGTGAATCCAATTGTCCTTTTCAGCCACATCGAGGTTGTTAGCAGAATCTGGAACGGGCCTTGCCATCGATCTATGAGACAACCAGAACATAAGAAATTTCTCACCATTACATAGTCTCTAGGCTGGATTCCATGACAAAGACCCTCTGGGAGTCTCTTCATAAGCTTTCCTTGCTTTTCTTCAGATGCTGTGAGAATTGTATAACATAGTCCGTAGATAAATCATATAACAGTGACAAGTCCGTTGCTGGACTTACAATAAGGATAGGCAGTTTTCCAAAAAAATAGCTAACAAGGCACAGGTTAAGTGGCTGCTTTGGAGTGGTGTGAATGCTATACAAAACTAGAGGTAAAAGCCCCCAGTCAACTCATGGCGGTCTCCATACCCACCTTAGCTAACTTGTATCAATGTTAGTGTTTACACATTCAATTTAGCTTTTTTATAAACCCATATATTGACATATTGCTTGTAATACCTTCCCTGTAAAATGTGTACCTCTGTCACCTTCAACAACACATAGGATACTATATTATATCTGGAAACATAAATAACTGCACAATTTCTTAGCTGTGAATGACGCTGCACATGATGTAGGATTTCTGTGACAACATCCGGAAACTGTGAAGTCCTCACAAACAATAAATGGTTAGATAAATGTAAGGTATCCAGGACACATTGAACCTGCTAATGATAGTGAGATTAGTTGCAGGAAGGACACGAACATCAGTAATAATCATGAATTGAATCAGCTGAATCAGACCTAACAGTTCACTTCTGGGGAATGGTCATAAACAAATTGTTGATTAGAATAAACAGGCATAACTACAACAGTAAGCTTAGACATTTAATACCCCTTTTACACCAGAGCAAAAACCTGGGTTTTTGCTGGGTCTAGCCGGGTCGCAGCTCAGTGTAAAAGGGTCCCTGAAAAATAACCCAGGTCAAGTGATCCAGCAATCCAACCCAGGTAGCTACCAGGGTTGGACCCAGGTAATGGTGCAGTGTAAACGATGCAACCCAGGTTATCTGACCTTGCTCATGCCTAAAATGAGCTGATTGGTGGTTGTGGAGCATTCACCTCCCACTTTTTATGACCTCATAAGTTTAGCAGGGCATACCTGAGTTCAGTGTGAACAGGGCTGACCTGGGAGTAACCCAGATTGAAGGTGCAGTGTAAATGGGTCTGACCAGGTTTGGAACCATGTCCAATAACCCAGGTCGGACCTGGGTTTTTGGTGGAAAAGAGGTATAAGTTAGCTTCAGAGACAATAGTCTGTGAGATACAAATCTTGGTATTATTGATTAAAATAAGCAAGCATAGAGAAAGCAATAAGCTTAAGCATTACATCAACATTGTCATCACCAGAGACAGGAGCCTCTGGGGTTCAAATCTTGAAAAAAAACAAAATAAAAAACAAAAGGGGTTTCAGTTGGGCCAACTGTGAGAGCCGGGGGCGCTGCCGGTGCTGTTGTCCGACTGCCACCTTGTTCCACCTCTTAGCCTCCTGTTGCCATATTGCCAGACATTGCAAATACTTAACCCTATTCTTCACCAACTTAGACAAACTGACTGTTGCTTTCAAAGCCTCCAAAACAGATTGGTTAAATGTGCCAGCCATGGGGAAATGACCAGAGGTCCATCCAGTCATCTCACTTCATCCTGCAACAAACTTCACACTCATCTCCATACCTGTCTTTCATAACTGCATACTTGTCATTCCTAATCACATATGCTTTTGTTTTATTATTATTCCTAGATCCCGCATTACACTACCCTCATTCCCCATCCTCTGTTGCATTTCTTTAAACATATATATATATTTTTTTAAATAACTACCCTCGTAACTCTTCGCAACTCACTCGATGCCATATTAAAAAAATGTCTCTCTCTCGCTCTGCTGCAAAAATAAAACTGCATTTTTTTTTTCCTCTCAAATAGCTAATCTCTATGACCTTCAAACGGGAACACTCTTCCAGCTCCTCAAATAAGCTTTTACACTTGCAATGAGAAACATTAATTCTTTCTTTACACTTGCAATGAGAAACATTAATTCTTTCTTAAGTACAAGTTTTGTTAGTGGGATACCTATACAATTTCATGGTAAACTACCCTGACAATAATTTTCCGTTTCACCAAACCAATTCCTTCTCACCTTCATTCAAACAACCATTACCATCCAGGTGCATCACGTGCCATTCTCCCCATACTCTGTAGCTTATCAAGCTACAATCAACCTCTTCACCCTCAAATCACTTGCTCTTACCCTCTATATATCACTTACAAGAACCACCTTCAATCCCATACAAGTACTAGACAATGTTGCCTTTCAAAAAAACAAATGAGATGAACTGTTTCTTTCACTTTAAAACTGTGACACGTCTGTCAAAATGAAAACCCTAAAAAACTACCCTAATCGTGTTTCCTGTCCTTCGTTATCAGGCCAAACACATCTCAGGTACAATCTGACCTCGTTAACAGATTCAGTACTTCAATTACCTTGTGCCCCCCTTTATTAGGGTTCAGGACACCTTTTGCATCACTTGTAACTACACAAGTCTATTTATATACCTGTCTTCGTTATCAGGTATCTGTAAATTATAACTAACCACGTGGATTTCTCTCTTTGTTTACAATATTTACCCCGCAATTCACATAACCAGATTCATGCCTCTCTACTCCACTTCTCATACAAGGCATACTACAGGGGAAAATGGGAAATGCTAGCTCACCAAATGCCTCTCGTCCTAACCCCCTGCTGACAAAAAAAATTTCCTCTTTATAACCACAAAACCAACTACCAAAAATACTCAACAATACTCCCCCTAATATCTGGGAAAAATTACTCAAATACAATTTCAAATTTCTGGAAACCAGAAAACAAACAACAACCAAAAACCAAAATGACAAATCACTCTCTAACAACACTATTGGATCGAAATCCTCAAACCTCAATTTCCAAAAAAACAAAACAACATTGCATATGTCATAAAATATTAGGAAAAACTCATCTATGGTAATCAAATCCTTTACTAACTCTAACACAGCAACACATGCACAATTAAGACACATCTACCACCTAATCAGGGGTCCCTATTAATGAAAGAGAAAGACAGAAGAATGAGGAAAGGTAAAAGACAGTATGCACAACCTTTTTTTTTTTTTTTTTTTAAGAAAAAGAGTTATAGTTCACTCACACAAATTGCATACACTGCTGCCTGTTTTTTTTTTTTTGTCACAAGACCCTAATCTAACCCCAACTCCAAACGGAAGCCGTAAGCGATACTCGGGTGGGCTTCATTCCAGACCCTGCTGCCGTGAAGGTCAGCCAATTACCCAAACATACGTCTTTCAACCAATCATACGTCACTCTTTCATACAGAGCAGGGAAGGAAGAAAAAATGAAGAAAATAAACAAAAAACTGGTTTGCGCAAAAAAATAAAAATTTCTCAGAGTGAGCTACCAATAATTTCAGAAATAGATATCTCAACTAACAAACATGCCAAGAAAATCACTTAACTTGCAAATTTAAAAATCCTCTCTATTCTACACTCAACATATTTCAGTGCACGGGGAAGGAGAAGAAAAAACCCTCAGCAAATACCATTTACCTTCCCTATCTATTGGGCACACTGCCCAGACCAGAAAAGGAGGGGAGAATCCCTCCTAACGCCATTTCTCCAAAATACAAATCTTTCTTATACAAACTACACAATGGAGAAAAACCTTATTTTGAGAAACAAATCCTACCAAAACAAAATAATTCCAAAACAATTCAATACAGCACAATTTAAACTTACCACGATATCAAAGACTGTGGGAAAGAGAAAAACAAAAAACTGCACGTTTTAAAAATAAAAATTATCTAATGAGCAAAATAACTCACTGCCGTGCGCTCTCTCTCATAATCACCGATACGGAGGGCGCCAACAGGTGTATCTCGCTGGGGCCTCCAAGATTGATAACCGCGAGGTGTTTTGGATATTATTTTTAAACCTTACTTATTATAAGAAGAAATGGAATAATTCACACCAATACCAACTTTAAAATAAATGACAATGTTTTACTCTAAAAGCAAATGAATTCTACATGTATTATGGTATTAATGACAAAGCAGACTTACAACATAAATAACAACAAGTACAGCAACAGTGAGAAAATGATTATGTGCAATGCCTAGCAGAGATACACAAGGTGACAGCCAGCCCTGTTTATACTTACAGCCCAGCGCCCCGCCACTCTCACGACCTACGATCTCTCCTGCTCAGCCCGACTGACTGACCCCTCCCCTTTTTGATCAATCTTTTATACTTTTTTCTCTCTGCTACTGACATATTCTAAAATGGCGAATATTAATTAATTCAATATTCATGCGCACTAAACATTTCACTGATTATATGTTTTAATCATAACAAAACCTATAATCTCCTTTCTATGTTCTCAAAATACTGGTGACCGCATATAGGCCAAGGCTGTCCTGATTAGCTCCCTTCTTGTTTATACGGATCTGGGACCTACTGTCTTCTAGTCTGTTCATACTCAACTAACCCATGATTCTGTCTTGGCTAGTAAAGAAATAGTTTTCCACAGTTCTGATTTATACCTATTTCTGTAATAACACTTATACCGTTAGATTATACAATATTAAACAATAATAACTGTTGCTTCAGACACACACCTGCCTACTTTAGAGAGAGGGTAGACCTCATCTCTAGGCCTGAGGCCATTCGACACATGTCGGTCCTCCGCAACTTACAACTAATATATATATTCTGAATCATTTCTATATACTTTTGCAATGAAAATAATGAAAGACATAAGCATGCATATATTCGTGAATTGCTGAAGAAATATGTACGGTCACATATTCTGGCGTTATCAGTACTGTACTCACCACTATGCATACTCTGCCTCTCATATACAGGTATCATTAGCTGGTATAAGTAATGTTACTGGTATTAGCAGTCAGTGATGATGGCGTACCTCACTTTTGCATACGCATCCTGGACTGGGAGGAGTCTGCCTAGTAGCTCCCAAGCTCCACCTCCCCACCTCAATCACTGGGCATTCAGCTGCTAACTCACATGGTGATGTCACTGCACATGATGATGTCACTGCACAGGAGCGCTCTGTGTGTGCTCAGTAATAGTTTGCTACTGGAGAAGAGTGATGAGGAGGAGCGTCACAGTGACAGTGACATCAGCACCAGCAAGACTCGGAGGCCACTGTGACTGAGTGATAGGAGACAGCTGCCTGACCCTGATGAAGGGAGAGGGGGTCAGGCAGCTGCAGATAAGGGTGGGGGAGGGGAGGCTGTCTGCATTGTATATAATCTGTAATAAAGTATAAATAGCAGGAACCCCAGATTTCTTATACTAGTTTCCTGCAAGTTACAGTGAACTAATTTGAACAATGTTTGAGTACAATGTACATTGTTACATATCATTAGAGAGTGTATATACTGTGAGAGAAGCACTGGTAAAGTGATAAATGGCATATATGTGTGTCCAAGATTTCTGACCTATGTGTATTAAACCCCCAGGATATGTCTGTGTCTGCTTGATTGATTAGAGTTTGGGCTTTAAGTAAAAGCCAGATAATGGGTCCTGGGGATGTGGATGTGAGAGAAAAGGGAGGGCTCCATCCGCAAGGCAGGTTCAGGTGTTGAGGCCTCCACCCTAAGAGCAGGCTAATTAGTGACTGCAGCTGTGAGAGGCTAATGGCTGTGTCAGGGTTTGGCTCAGGGTCTCACACCTGGGAGAGCAGTCAGTCTCGTAAAGAGACACTGTGATGAACCACTCGTAAGTACTGTGCATATACCTATGTTGGTGGTTAAGGCAGTTGGCCCTACCACTTTGAGAGAGGGAATTTATTGTCTAGTTAGTGCCCAGATGGGCTAAGATTTATTTTTGTTTTACATTTTTATACTACACAATAAATACTAGCTGCAGCTAGCTTGCATGAAAACCCTGGACTGGTGTGTTGTTTCCTGGCAGGTGTGTGATTTGAGATGTCCATCTACCCTAGGAGAGGGACCTCCTACCCCGATCCTATTACAGCACATACATACACACACATGCTTACACGCACGCACACACTTTCTGTACTCATTTTATCCTTAATGATAATGGGTAATGAATATGTGTCAGTGTAACAGCAGTATATTAGTATATTTAAACATTGAAGATATCTTTCATTTTTTTTTAAATTTGCTATGAATAACATTTGCACTATTGGGGTAAGAATATGGTATTGGGATTGCGTAGAATAAAAGTATTGGGCAATATTAGTTACTGTTATTCATATGCTACTGAGGACAATGCCTAGAATTTATTTCATAGTCTATACAGGGAAATGTAATAACTAAGGTTAGGCTGTGGGTGCGAGACTTTTGGGGGGTTAGAGTTAAGCTGTGGGGGATAGAATTTGGCTGTGGGTGGAAGGCTTAGGCTTTGGGGGGTTATGGTGAATCCGTGGGGGGGTAGGGTTAAGTTGTGAGGGGATTGGGTTAGTCTGTGGGCATGAGGCTGACTGTGGGGGTAGGGTTAATCTGTGGGGAGGAAGTGTGTCTGGGGGTTAGGGTTTAGCTGTGAGGGGTTAAGGTTTAGCTGTGAGGGATAAGGTTAAGCTGTGGTGGTAGTGTTAGGCTGTGTGGGGGATAAGGTTAGGCTGTGGGGGATAGGGTTAAGCTGTGGGGGATAGTGTTAGGTTGTGAGGGATAGGGTTAGGCTGTGTGGGATAAGGTTAGGCTGTGAGGGGGTAGAGTTTGGCACTATATGGAGGATTAGCAGGATACTTACTGGAATGCTGGAGGATCCCAGGTGTGAAGTCACATGACTGGCGGGACACAGAAGCAGCTGTAGTCATCAGGAGCAGGTAAGTAGCTGCTGGGCCACCAGGGAGAATATGGCGACTTTCTACAGCTCTACATGACTATCAACATGGCTAATGTCATCATTCTCATGTCAGCATTATACATGTGGCCAGATCACACCGATTGCTTGGTTCTAATGTTCGATGGTTTACCCAACAAGGCTGTGGTTCCAATGTTTCCTCACCATTGACAATTCAGTTCCGATGTTGGCTCGCGGTGACTGACTCCCGCAGCCTGACCATCCCCCACTTACTCCAGAGACTCTTCCACCAGACACGCAGCTTGAGCGGCGTTCAGGTGTCTATGACGTGGTGGTAACACTCAGTATGTCACTATAGAGAACCTCTGCCTGGCAATGACAGAGGGCACTGCTGATTGGCTAAGCTCAGTCTGTCAGGGCAGTCACATGGGTGTCACAGGTGGTGGAGCAGTGTGTGATCACTGCTGAGCATGAAGCACAGTAACAGCCAGCCTACCATTACTAGGAGGTGGTGGGTCAGCTCAGCCCGTCCTTCCGTAACCATGAAGAGTCTTGTGTAGAGACATAAGAACACACTGATATATTGTAACCAATGTTTAAAACTAAATGTTCTGTGACCAAAGCTAAATACATCGGCTCTATCAATGTTTTCTTCATGTCCAATTCTTACTGTAATACAGACATCGGTAAAAGTATCTAAGTTGTCATCTGAGAAAATGTGGAGATGATTTACCAGAGATGGTTCCAGTGACAATTCCCAGCATCCTCCTCATCCTCAGACCAAACCTGGGGAATGTGCAGAGGGGCAGGTACATTAGTCCATGAATAAGGGGGAACTGTCCTATTATATCTGTATGACTGACATAGAGCAGACACATTACTGACATAGGGAGACGCTGTGACCCATCAGATAGGCTCATACACAGGTCCTTGTACCCATTACATGATCCCACATATGGGCTGTTATGGATCACATGTGGTAGATTCTCCCATGTTATACATTTCTTCATTGCTGAACAATACCATATACCAGTGGTTCCCAAACTGTGCGCCACGGTACCCTGGGGTGCAACGGGACACTTGCAGGGGTGCCTCAAGTTGGTGGTCCAGCACCAAATAAAATTATTTATGGTCAATGTAATGTAAATATGTGGACAAACAGAATTGCAAACCTGTCCAACACCACATAACTGACCCTAAAGATGACAGGTAAGCACAATTTACTTCACTTTACTACTTTACAACATTTCTCAATAACAAACATTTGGCCCAGGGGTGCCATGAAAACAATGCTGTTATTCTAGGGCGCCTTGATTCAAAAAAGTTTGGGAACCTCTGCCATATACTATACACTACACGGGAACCCCGGTATTACTATACTATGCACTACACGGGAACACTGATATTACTATACACTACACGGGAACCCCAGTATTACAATACTGTACACTACACGGGAACCCTGGTATTACTATACTATACGGGAACCCGTTATTACTATACCATACACTACATGGCAACCCTGATATTACTATACTATAGACTACATGGGAACCCTGGTATTACTATACTATACACTACACGGGAACCCTGGAATTACTATACTATACACTACACGGGAACCCTGGTATTACTATACACTACACGGAAACCCGGTATTACCATACTATACACTACAGGGGAACCCCGGTATTACCATACTATAGACGGGAACCCCGATATTACCATAATATACACTACACGGGAACCCCGGTATTACCATACTATACATTATACGGGAACCCCGGTATTACCATGCTATACACTACACGGGAACCCCGATATTACTATATTATACACTACACGGGAACCCCGGTATTACTATACTATACACTACACGGGAAACCCGGTATTACCATACTATACACTATAGGGGAACCCCGGTATTACCATACTATACACTACAGGGGAACCCCGGTAATACTATACACTACACGGAAGCCCCGGTATTACCATACTATACACTACACGGGAACCCCGGTATTACCATACTATACACTACACGGGAACCCCGATATTACTATTATACACTACACGGGAACCCCGGTATTACTATACTATACACTACACGGGAAACCCGGTATTACCATACTATACACTATAGGGGAACCCCGGTATTACCATACTATACACTACAGGGGAACTCCGGTAATACTATACACTACACGGAAGCCCCGGTATTACCATACTATACACTACACGGGAACCCCGGTATTACCATACTATACACTACACGGGAACCCCGGTATTACCATACTATACACTACACGGGGACCCCGGTATTACCATATTATAGACTACACGGGGACCCCGGCATTACTATACTATACACTACACTAGTATTAATATAATAGGTTGGGGATGGAATACTGATGGTTCGGATGCCTAGAGGGAAGTACCCTAATCCCCCCCCCCTGCAGCCTAACCCTCAACCTAGTACCTTACCTAATACTTACCATCAGGATGTCAGAAGTCAGGATTCCGGTGCTGGGATGCTGAGCGCCAGCATCTTACTGCAGGGCTGCTGATTACATCCCAATATAATAATGGTTACAGGTGTCTCCCTCATCCCCCCCACACCTCGCTTTCTCCTTTATACACAAGTTATCACTAAACACAGCAGTGACAGAATTTTCTACATCAGAGTCATTTTATTGCAAGTTTACAAGAATATAGTTTCCTCCTGTAGTAACACTTGGAATGTTATTTATTGAATATTTAATACTACAGATTACTATAATATTATGTGAATGTTTTGCTGCTAGAATAGTGCAAGAAACTCAGATTATAAAATGAGCAGCTGCTGTATCCTGCAAACCCACAAGCAGCAGATAAAGTGGATGGAGATAGGAATCTGTAACTTAAACATAATGGTAAAAGCAGCACAGAGTATGTCAGCTCATATAACTCCATTACAACTATGATCAGACAAGACTGACATGGATACAGCTAGGTAACAGTACAGAGTAATGATGTGAGGCTCCCGGCATACTGGTGCAGTGACGCTGTGCTGTGCACCTGTATATAGATAACAGATCATACATCCAACGCTCAGAGATGTGCAGCATCCTGGCATTTTCCATCAGGTGGGGTCTGTACGTATTAGGAGCCATCCATGAGGAATAGCTGTCCTGGCTTTCTCTCTTTGGTATAATATGGTCCTTACATTAATGATGAGAGTAACATCCTGCACATAATAGTCCTGTAACGTCCAGTTACTCATACAGAGCAATTCCTGTTATTATTCATGGCTTGTGTACAATGTGTCATTTCTGTATTACTCATGTATTATAAGCTGCAGGATATGATACTCGCACAGTGCTGTAATTCCCTCCATGGCACACATACAATAGAGATGACATATTATCTAATACATATGTACTAACATAATGCTGATATATACCATGATAGGAGGTAATAACAGGACAGGCCAGTGTATCCATGCAGGTGCCCATCAGAGAGCAAATCCCCAACACCAGAGCGGTGTCACAGTGACAGGAGACAGGAGAGAGGGGCACACGTGTAAGACAAAACCTTTCTTGTTTGGGTATGAGAAATGGATACTAAGACAGTCACAGTATAAAGATACTAAAAGCAAAGTTAGGATAAATCTAAAAAACAGGACAATAAAAACTGCATAACAAGAACCTGTGTATACAAAGAGCTGGTGTAACCCCAATATATAGCTATAATCACCCCAATATATACCTATAATCACCGGTACCTAAAGTGACAGAGTAATACAGCTTTATGTCAGTTTATATCCAGTTCTGAATGAGTCATAGTAATTGTCTGACCAATACTGACCCGGCTTATGTCTGACTGACCAATAGTGACCCGGCTTATGTCTGACTGACCAATAGTGACCCGGCTTATGTCTGTTCTTCTGTGGCCCTGACCTCGGCTTGTACTAGTCACTCACTTATCCTGTAATTATATACGTGATGGGGATAATCACCGTTATATTGTATTGTATTGCTTGGTACCTATTATTCCTTCACATGGATCCTGGTGTCATACAGGAGGGCCACTAATGCCCCTTTATTTATTTACTGCAAAGAAAAAGAGGTTTTCTACTTTAGTGCACTTACCCCCTAGTTATATACATATACTGTATTATCTGTCCAATGTATTCATGTGTTAAACTAAAACATAACTTTTATTTATATTATCACTTAAAATAAGTTTCCAAATAGCAGCGAAATATTAAAATGATAGTTGTGTATATAGATAGAAATAGTGTATAAAATCTTCCACTTGGGAGGAGAGCCCTCACGTTCCTTGTTATTAGTACTTCCTATAAGAGATTTACTGACAATCAACTGATTTCTTATGAGGTGTTATTTATTCTCTTAATCTAGTTGATGAGGGCTATGTATTACTCCCTATATAATTATTTCATATCCGTGCTTAATATTTTATTTACTTATAATATACCCTCAATAAAGAGCATAAGTCTCTAAATTGATTATTCTACCCTTTAAAGAGACCTAAAATAATATATCTTTATCAGTGACTTTCAGTGTTATTCATTTGCATGGAGATATCTCTGGCTCTCTGTATTGGGCTCAGTGTTATACATTTGCATGGAGATATCTCTGGCTCTCTGTATTGGGCCAGTGTTATACATTTGCATGGAGATATATCTGGCTCTCTGTATTGGGCTCAGTGTTATTCATTTGCATGGAGATATATCTGGCTCTCTGTATTGGGCCAGTGTTATACATTTGCATGGAGATATATCTGGCTCTCTGTATTGGGCTCAGTGTTATTCATTTGCATGGAGATCTCTCTGGCTCTCTGTATTGGGCTCAGTGTTATACATTTGCATGGAGATATATCTGGCTCTCTGTATTGAGCTCAGTGTTATACATTTGCATGGAGATATCTCTGGCTTTCTGTATTGGGCTTAGTGTTATACATTTGCATGGAGATATCTCTGGCTCTCTGTATTGGGGTCCCTGTTATTCATTTGCATGGAGATATCTCTGGCTCCCTATATTGGGCTCAGTGTTCTACATTTGCATGGAGATATCTCTGGCTCTCTGTATTGGGGTCCCTGTTATTCATTTGCATGGAGATATCTCTGGCTCTCTGTATTGGGCTCAGTGTTATACATTTGCATGGAGATATCTCTGGCTCTCTGTATTGGGCTCAGTGTTATACATTTGCATGGAGATATCGCTGGCTCTCTGTATTGGGCTCAGTGTTATACATGTGCATGGAGATATATCTGGCTCTCTGTATTGTGCTCAGTGTTATATATTTGCATGGTGTTATCTCTGACTCTCTGTATTGGGATCAGTGTTATACATGTGCATGGAGTTTATCGCTGGCTCTCTGTATTGGGCTCAGTGTTATACATTTGCATGGAGTTTATCGCTGGCTCTCTGTATTGGGCTCAGTGTTATACATTTGCATGGAGTTTATCGCTGGCTCTCTGTATTGGGCTCAGTGTTATTCTTTTGCATGGAGATATATCTGGCTCTCTGTATTGTGCTCAGTGTTATACATTTGCATGGAGATATCTCTGGCTCTCTGTATTGGGCTCAGTGTTATACATTTGCATGGAGTTTATCGCTGGCTCTCTGTATTGGGCTCAGTGTTATACATTTGCATGGAGTTTATCTCTGGCTCTCTGTATTGGGCTCAGTGTTATACATCTGCATGGAGATATATCTGGCTCTCTGTATTGGGCTCAGTGTGTATAGTTGTTACTAGGTATCTTATTTACTCGACAGACTGTCTATTTGTTTTGATACAATGTATCTAGTTTCTCCCTGATGCGGTAGAGAATCGCTTCTCTCTGAGCTGCTACTGAAATTCCACTTATATCAGTGATATTGCATCTCATTTATACGTGATGCATTTTATTAAACATCTTATGTGTTGTTATATTTCCCATGTATATATAGTTGCTGCAAAGTATAGCTGTCCCCATGTCTATATTATATTCTCCTGCCAACAGTGGCCTAGTGTGACCAGCCCGTGAGACACAGCTCACCCTCCATGCAGAAACCTCTATACTTCCTTGTGACATCTCTGGTAATATCAGTGTTTCCACTAAATCCCGTCTTACAGCAAATCACTAGCTCTTACACCTAGGCCTTCACAAAACATGTGCACCACCGAGAGGACAACTGGTCACTATTCCAGCTTTACTCACAATGTACAAAATCACTCAGGTCAAACAATGTGGTAAATACTAACAAACAAGCGCCACACGCAGCTGTGTTACCCCACATGGACGTCAGACAGGTTCGTGCTGCGTTTGGTTTTCTTACTTGTTACCAAACTCTTTATCTCACATATTTGTAGGTGTATAACAAAGCTTGTATTGTCCTTTCTGTGATTTCCTCACTACCAAATAATCTTCATCTCCTGACCCTGCACATTACTGGTGGTGACACCACTGTGGGAGGTGACAGTGCAGGACATACGAAGGACAATCTGTAAATGGTAATGATGACAGATTAGTTATGTCCCTATATTACATCATGTGGTCTTGTTATTACACAAATAGGCTAATAGCACAATAATAATATAATCCAGAGCTTCCAAACTACGCTATACAGTCAAGGGTGTAAGGATATCCATGCTTGAGTCCAAATGGTTAATTCAAACTGACTGAGGCACTAAATAAGCCAACTGCTCAAGAATGGATATCCTTAATACCCGTCCTGTAATAAGAGAAGTTTGAGAACCTCTGATCTGATAGAATAAGGAAACTGAAAGCCATTACATGAGGTACCTGTTGGAGCTCTATGTTGGTAACATCCGTGTGGATATATAATAAAGTGTAATATATTAGTATATAGGAGCTGAGTCACCCGTAGACACATGATAACGATAGTTACACAGATAGAGCGAATATTTGCCATCATGCCTAGATATAAGTCACTGCGCACACACAGCGATCACATTGCAAATACGGACGCACAGAGGGAACAGGGGGGTGGACAGAAAACTGCAGGCGTGTCTGTCCATGTGATCGCCATGTCATGGGCATAAATTAGCCATAACGATGGCAGCTGTAGCATGAGACCTCTCTGCGTGTCAAGAGAGCTGCAGTGTTTGCGGCTGGTCAGACCTGATGTAAATGCTGCGTGACTACTTGATATGCGCCGATGGTACCGATGATTACACGGGAGTGCGACATTGAACAATGAGAATGCAGCAGTGGGCGTGGTTATGGCGGCTGTGCCTCGGCATTAGCATATATTAGCACCTGCGATCTGTAAGAGACTGCAGCTACATTTGCTTCTGCTGCTGAATCAGGCCCATAGTGTGATAATGTAAATGTAATTTATCCTTCATCAAGCAGGGACAACAATCTAGGCTAACATTGTATTTATGCTTGTTCTGATAATTCCCAATGATATTACAGTACTGCAAATATCGCTGCAATTTCTATTTCATTGTAAAACATTTCCCACACTCAGGACATGGAAATGGTCTCTCACCTGTGTGAATCTTTGTTTGTCTAGTAAAAGCACCTCTGATTATAAACCATTTCCATCACTCACAACACGGAAAAGGCCTTCCAGCTGCGTGAACTCTCTTCTGATGCATAGAACGACTCTTCTGCTTAGTAAAACCTTTCCCACACTGAGAACATGAAAATGGCTGATCACCTGTGTGTCTTCTCTTATGTGTAACAAGATCTGATTTCTGTGTAAAACATTTCCCACACTCAGGACATGGAAATGGCTTCTCACCTGTGTGACTTCTCAGATGTCTAAAAAGACTTGATTTATCTATAAAACATTTCCCACACTCAGAGCATGAAAACGGTTTCTCACCTGTATGACTTCTCTGATGTCTAACAAGACTTGATTTATCTATAAAACATTTCCCACACTCAGAGCATGAAAACTGTTTCTCACCTCTGTGACTTCTTTTATGTGTAACAAGATGTGATTTCTGTTTAAAACATTTCCCACACTCAGAACATAAAAAAGGTTTCTCACCTGTATGAATTCTCTGATGTGTAACAAGATGTGGTTTATCTATAAAACATTTCCCACACACAGAACATGAATATGCTCTCTCACTTTTGTGAATCTTTGTATGTCTAGTAAGATCTCCTCTCATTATAAAACATTTCCCGCACTCAGAACACAGAAAAGGCCTTTCAGTTGCGTGTACTCTCTTCTGATGTTTAGAAAGACTGATCTGCTTTGTAAAACCTTTCCCACATTCAGAACATGAAAATTGTTTAACACTTGTGTGATCTGAACTATTTGTAATGCAACCAAGATAATCTTCATGGTTAGAAGGATCAGATTATATATCTGCACTATGAGTAAAGGGGTTTTCTCCTGGAGAGTCCTGTGAGAAGCTATTATTGTCTAGGTCACAATCTGGAGATAATATGAGTCATCTCCCCGAGTTAGTCCTGCGGCTGTGTCCATCTGCTGGGAACAGAATAATTATATGGGAATTAGCACCCCTGCAGAACTATACTATACTGTGTAACTATAATAAGACGTGCCCAGTTGTACCCCTACATCCCCATACTGTGTAACTCTAAGAAAAATGTGCCCGGCTGTACCCCAACATCTCCATACATTCAGTGACTTTATCAAGTATTTGCTGATGATTGTCAAGAGGCGGTTTAGGTGTAGGAGTAACACTGGCCGGGGAGTAGTCCGTAAAAAAGACAAATCTCCATCTCGGCATATGTAACAGAGTGCAGGCATGGTCTATACATTACATCACACACAGGTCATACTATTCTGCTGTGTCCTTACACTCTCCGTATCTCCATCTAAGTATGTGTAATAGAGTGCAGGCATGGTCTATACATTATATCACACACCCAGGTCATACTAGCTGCATCCTGCTATGTCCTCACACTCTCCGCATCTCCATCTCACTATGTGTAACAGAGTGCAGGCATGGTCTATACATTACATCACACACAGGTCATACTATTCTGCTGTGTCCTTACACTCTGTATCTCCATCTAAGTATGTGTAACAGAGTGCAGGCATGGACTATACATTATATCACACACAGGTCATACTAGCTGCACCCTGCTGTGTCCTCACACTCTCTGGATTTCCATCTCAGTATGTGTAACAGAGCGCAGGCATGATCTATACATTATATATCACACACAGGTCATAATAGCTGCATTCTACTGTGATCTCCATCTTAGTATGTGCGATACACCAGATAGTGTGGGGAGGAGACTGGTCAGATCTCTGGGCTGGTAACACACAGTGACATGATGTAAGGGGGAGAGCAGTAGTATCATAGGGGCTGATGGCTCCCAACTCTCCCACTGGGCAGATACATTTACTTCATTAGTTTGTACTGACAGAGGAGGGTGAAAGATAAGAAATTGAACAAGGAGAATGTGACTATTCTGTAATAAGTGTTTATTACGCACCTGTGCTGATATCTTTAGGGATTTCCTCCGTCTTAAACTGCTGATTGCCCCACACAAACGTTTCTGCTTCTCCCTCTATATCTTCTGCTTTATTATCAGTCACATACGTCTCTTTTTCTCCCTCTGTATCTTCTGCCTTCATATCAGTCACATATGTCTCTTCTCCCTCTATATATTCTGCCTTTGTATTAGTCACATACATCTCTTCTTCTCCCTCTATATCTTCTGCCTTCATATCAGTCACATATGTCTCTTCTTCTCCCTCTATATCTTCTGCCTTATTATCAGTCACATATGTCTCTTCTTCTCCCTCTATATCTTCTGCCTTATTATCAGTCACATATGTCTCTTCTTCTCCCTCTATATCTTCTGCCTTCAGATCACTCAGATACGTATTTTCTTCTTCCTCTGTATCTTCTGTCTTAAGATCAGTCAAATACGTCTTTTCTTCTCCCTCTATATCTTCTGCCTTCATATTAGTCACATAAATCTCTTCTTCTCCCTCTATATCTTCTGCCTTCATATCAGTCACATAAGTCTCTTCTCCCTCTATATCTTCTGTCTTCATATCAGTCACATACATCTCTTCTTCTCCCTCTATATCTTCTACCTTATTATCAGTCACATATGTCTCTTCTTCTCTCTATATATCTTCTACCTTATTAGCCTGAGCTGCACCCTAAACAAACATTGATTTGTTTTTTTAATGTTTGATTTCATTAATTGAGATTAGACAGTATAATATCCGTGCATAAGACACACACAGCTTCTCTGCAGATCATATTGTGACAGTCACTGTGGTATATTGGTGAGACCCTAAATCCCATCTACCTGATGCTCCTGTGGGATCCTGTGATTCTCCTCTGTACAATCCTGTGAATACAGAGGGTGGGGACATCTCTCTGGGGTCTTTCTGTTACTGGGTCCATCTGTAGGAGACACACACTGACTGATTACATTGTATATATGTGAATATCAGGTGATGTGTGTATATAGGGGCCCCTATACCTGCTCTCCCCTGTACAATAAATGACAGTCTCCTCTTACCCAGTGATGCAAGGGGTCGGTGATTCTCCATCATCACGTCCTTGTACAGACCATTGTGTTCCACTACATACACCCCCTCCTGCATGGAGACATAGACAGTGACATCCTGGCACCTTATAGGAACCTGACACACACAATGATACAGTCATCACCCAGACACATCCCCTGGTGTTACTGTATAATGTCCCATTCCCAGCAGTCATCTCTCCAGTCATCACCCAGACACATCCCCTGGTGTTACTGTATAATGTACCATTCCCAGCAGTCACCTCTCCAATCATCACCCAGACACATCCCCTGGTGTTACTGTATAATGTCCCATTCCCAGCAGTCACCTCTCCAGTCATCACCCAGACACATCCCCTGGTGTTACTGTATAATGTCCCATTCTCAGCAGTCACCTCTCTAGTCAGCAGCTGAATGATGTTCTTGGTGAGTTCCAGGATCTTCTGGTCATTGTGTCTCTCATGTATCAGTGAGTGAAGTGGAGGCACCGTGATGGGACTCTGGGTCCCGCTCAGTCCTCCTGACACATGGGGTTGGCGGCTGGGTGTCTCATGCTTATCGGATGTCTTCTTTAGTACTGTATAACCCTTTGTATTGGGGGAAACATGGAAAGGTCACTTAAACTCTATTTAAATGAGACTGTTTATTCAGGTGTTCATTTTACATAATATACAAAAAAAACTCTATTTTACAAATACTTGTCTTGTAACAATCTCCTAAATACAGGAAAATGAAGAGTATATAGTATATCCTGCAGCTCCGACATCTTTGGGTCAGTGACAACAACATACTGTGAACAATGTACTAAGTCCAAACTCTAGTGAGGACTGTGGGACTAATACTATATCTGAGATCGGCTCCCTGCTGCTCAGTTATTACTATAGGTATAAGTGATGTCACTGTCACACTCCCAGACTCTCACCTCCCCAGTCATGTCCCTAAATTAGTATTATTATTACCATTATTATTACCAGTTATTTATATAGCGCACACATATTCCGCAGCGCTTTACAGAGAATATCTTACCATGCACATCTGTCCCTGTCCCAGTGGAGCTCACAATCTATATTCTACCACATGCTCGCACACATACACACCATGGTCAATTGTGTGGGGAGCCAATTAACTTACCAGTATATTTCTGGAGTGTGGGAGGAAACCGGAGTACCCGGAGGAAACCCACGCAAGCACAAGGAGAATATACAAACTTCACACAGTTAGGGCCATAGTGGAAACTATAGATATAGGTGGTCACTGTGACACCCCCAGATCCCTTCACCTCCCCAGTCATGTCCCTATATTATTACTATAGATATAGGTGGTCACTGTGACACTCCCAGATCCTCTCACCTCCCCAGTCATGTCCCTGTATTATTATAGATATAAGTGATGTCACTGTGACACTCCCAGATCCCCTCACCTTCCCAGTCATGTCCCTGTATTATTACTATAGATATAAGTGATGTCACTGTGACACTCCCAGATCCCCTCACCTCCCCAGTCATGTCCCTGTATTATTACTATAGATATAAGTGATGTCACTGTGACACTCCCAGATCCTCTCACCTCCCCAGTCATGTCCCTGTATTATTACTATAGATATAAGTGATGTCACTGTGACACTCCCAGATCCTCTCACCTCCCCAGTCATGTCCCTGTATTATTACTATAGATATAAGTGATGTCACTGTGACACTCCCAGATCCCCTCACCTCCCCAGTCATGTCCCTGTATTATTACTATACATATAAGTGATGTCACTGTGGCACTCCCAGATCTCCTCACCTCCCCAGTCATGTCCCTGTACTATTAATATAGATATAGTTGGTCACTGTGACACTCCCAGATCGCCTCACCTTCCCACTCATGTCCCTCCATTATTACTATAGATATAAGTGATGTCACTGTGACACTCCCAGATCCTCTCACCTCCCCAGTCATGTCCCTGTATCAATACTATAGATATAAGTGATGTCACTATGACACTCCCAGATCCCAACACCTCCCCAATCATGTCTCTGTATTATTACTATAGATATAAGTGATGTCACTGTGACACTACCAGATCCCCTCACCTCCCCAGTCATATCCCTGTATTATTACTATAAATATAAGTGATGTCACTGTGACACTCCCAGATCCCCTCACCTCCCCAGTCATGTCCCTGTATTATTATTATAGATATAGGTGGTCACTGTGACACTCCCAGATCCCCTCACCTTCCCACTCATGTCCCTGTATTATTACTATAGATATAAGTGATGTCACTGTGACACTCTCAGATTCTCTCACCTCCCCAGTCATGTCCCTGTATTATTACTATAGCGATAAGTGATGTCACTGTGACACTCCCAGATTCTCTCACCTCCCCAGTCATGTCCCTGTATTATTACTATAAATATAAGTGATGTCACTGTGACACTCCCAGATCCCCTCACCTCCCCAGTCATGTCCCTGTATTATTACTATGGATATAGGTGGTCACTGTGACACTCCCAGATCCCCTCACCTCCCCAGTCATGTCTCTGTATTATTACTATAGATATAAGTTATGTCACTGTGACACTCCCAGATCCCAACACCTCCCCAGTCATGTCTCTGTATTATTACTATAGATATAAGTGATGTCATTGTGACACTACCAGATCCCCTCACCTCCCCAGTCATATCCCTGTATTATTTCTATAGATATAAGTGATGTCACTGTGCCACTCCCAGACTCTCACCTCCCCAGTCATGTCCTTAAATTAGTATTATTATTACCATTATTATTACCAGTTATTTATATAGCGCACACATATTCCGCAGCGCTTTACAGAGAATATCTTACCATGCACATCTGTCCGTGTCCCAGTGGAGCTCACAATCTATATTCTACCACATGCTCGCACACATACACACAATGGTCAATTGTGTGGGGAGCCAATGAACTTACCAGTATATTTCTGGTGTGTGGGAGGAAACCGGAGTACCCGGAGGAAACCCACGCAAGCACAAGGAGAATATACAAACTTCACACAGTTAGGGCCATAGTAGGAACTATAGATATAGGTGGTCACTGTGACACCCCCAGATCGCCTCACCTCCCCAGTCATGTCCCTGTGTTATTACTATAGATATAGGTGGTCACTGTGACACCCCCAGATCTCCTCACCTCCCCAGTCATGTCCCTGTATTATTACTATAGATATAAGTGATAACACAGTGACACTCCCAGATCCCCTCACCTCCCCAGTCATGTCCCTGTATTATTACTATAGATATAAGTGATGTCACTGTGACACTCCCAGAACCCTTCACCTCCCCAGTCAGCAGGTATATGATCTCCAGGGTGAGATTTAGTATCCTCTCAGTAATGTGACTTTTGTCCACGTCCATCCTCAGTGATCAGTTATTTATAGAGGACAGGTCTCACCCTTACGTGACTTCTAGTAAAGATTCTAGTGTTCCTCACGTGTCTAAAAGTAAATATAATAAAATATCAGAGTATATGTAACATATTAATTCAGGAAACACTGATTAACTAATAAGCCCTCCTCTTTCCAGAGCCATATCACACACTGGCCCTGATTCAGAGCTGGACGCTCTGAAAAAGCGCTCGCTCTGAATCAGGGAGTTTTTTTGTGCGGCATCCTGGCCGCTCGCATAGCTGTGGGTGACCACCCACAGATATAGTGAGTGGCCAGGTTGATGGTCACGATGGTCAAGACCATCGCGACCATCGGGCTTGCGACGAGACCCTTGTGGTAGGGTCTCGTGGCCGCAATCCACAGAGAGATTTCGGCTCTAACAGAGCCGGAATCTCTCCACTGACATCACTCGTGATGTCAGTGGGGCCGCCCACAAACGACAGGCGTTCTCTTGGGAACGCCTACGTTTGGATAGCCACCCCCCCTGGCCCGCCCACCAAAGGGGGCGAGCTGTCACTCAACATCGACAGCTCGTCCCCTTTGTTGCAAGACCGTGAGCGACGGAGTGCCCGGGTCTCGCGCATGCGCACGACAGAGGCGGCTCCGTCATGTGCATGCGCTCGACAGAGCCAGCTCCATCGCGCGCGTGTGCTCTGGGCCACCATCGACCCGGTTGCAAGTGCTCAGCGCTTGCGACCGGGTCTGAATCAGGACGTCTGATCACTATACACAGGTCAAACTGATATCACACACCTGATATACACAGGTCACACTGATATTACACATCTGATACACACTGATCACTATACACAGGTCACACTGATATCACAAACCTGATACACACTGATCACTATACACAGGTCAAACTGATATCACACACCTGATACACACTGAGCACTATACACAGGTCAAACTGATATCACACAACTGATACACACTGATCTCTATACACAGGTCACACTGATATCCCACACCTGATACACACTGATCACTATACACAGGTCACACACCTATTACACACTGATCACCACACACAGGTCACACACCTGATAACCTGTGATTACTACACATAGTATAATATACACAAGTACACAACACCATATGACAAGATAATTCCCCAGGCCAGATCCCTCACTGCCCACCCACCTTTTCCTCCTCATTCCACCCTCAGGTCATTCTCCCCAGTAACCTAGGATAAAGTCTCTGCCCCCATCATCTCACCCTACTTCTCTGCTCCCCCTCCCCCATTATACACCCTCCGATAGCGCACCACATCTCCCAGCCCAGCCTCTCTCCCAACTACTGCCCTATTCCTCTGTCTCCTAATATCTGGGCGACTTGTGTACAAACACCCATCTTATTTTCTCTGCTCCCCCTCCCCCATTATACGCTCTCCGATAGTGCACCACATCTCCCAGCCAGCCTCTCTTCCCCACTACTGCCCTATTCCTCTGTCTCCTAATATCTGGGCGACTTGTGTACAAACACCCATCTCATTTTCTCTGCTCCCCCTCCCCCATTATACGCTCTCCGATAGTGCACCACATCTCCCAGCCAGCCTCTCTTCCCCACTACTGCCCTATTCCTCTGTCTCCTAATATCTGGGCGACTTGTGTACTATCACCCATCTTATTTTCTCTGCTCCCACATCTGTAATAATTACTGAGTGTCAGCAGTCTGTGACTGTGCAGCCGCCCTGTCCTGCTGGATTACACAGTTAGCCTACCAGGATGTACGTTACATGTGTGACAATCCTGCCAGCCATGTGTATGTAGCATAGGGAAGAGGCTGAAGCATTTCTTGGAAGATAATCCCTTACACACTCAATATCTAGAACAGTGTTTCTCATCTCCAGTCACCAGGGATTCCTAACAGGGCATGTTTTCTATATCTCCTTACTAGTGCCTTCATTACTGACTGACACAATCTAAATGATCCAGAGGTGGTGATAATTATCTCACTGGTGATTTTGTGAGGAGACCTGGAAAACATGTACTGTCATGGCTCCCTGAGGACTGGAGCTGGGAAACGCTGGTCCCTACACGCAGGGTAGTAATAGAGAAAGTGCGGGGAGCAGAGGGAGCTCCAAACAGGTTGGTGATAATTAGAGAAATAAAAAGAAAGCTAAGAAGGCCTCAGACAGGTGAGGACTCAGCAGGGCCTATTACAGAGGACGTCTGTGCATCTTATACATCACCCGGTGTACACTATGGTGTCTCTCTGTTTATTCTGTCACTTCCACACTAATAAGAAAGATGTTAATAATCCAAGCGCTTCACGTGAATGAGATAATGCTTCAACAGGCTAATAAGGTGTCCACCCACAATACACCAAAAAATTCAACAGATAAAAAATACACAGGTAAACCTTGCGCAAAACCTCAAAGGGGAGTTTTTCTTGAATAATGATACACTCCTAGTAACCACAAAATATGAAAGAAGTCCACAAACTTGATATTACTGTAATTGTTCCTCTTATTTCAGTCAATATATGTATGAATCCTCTTCTTAAAAAGTTCACTGGTCTGCCCAAATGTTCTAAAAGTCACTTTCTGTTGTCTTTTACAACACTAAGAATAGGGGCCTCTTGTTCCTCAAAGACAAATGAAGGAAACAAAAGAGGGCCACAATAGTGTAATACAGTTTTATTATGACAACAATATATTAAAATAATGAGGCTGCGTACCAGACACAAAGGTGTATAAAAACACCATCAAGCATATAGGTTTGTAATACAGGGTACCTCCTGGGCTCAAGAATCCACCCACTCTGCCTTGGTCTGGAACAGCTACTCCTCAGTACAATCACCAACACGTTTCAGCTAACAAAGAACCTTTGTCAATAACCACCTACTGAGGGTACTGACCGCCAGCTACAGCTGATACGTTCAGTATGGGGGGTCTGAGTGCACCGGACACCTCCCTTTCTCTATAGTCTATTACCCACCGAGCAGTGACTGCTCCATCTGTATTATATGTAACACCAGGGTCTGCTCCACCTGTATGATATGTAACTAATAACCACCTACTGAGGGTACTGACCGCCAGCTACAGCTGAGTGCTCCGGACACCTCCCTTTCTCTATAGTCTGTTACCTACCGAGCAGTGACTGCTCCAGCTGTATTATATGTAACACCAGGGTCTGCTCCATCTGTATTATATGTAACCCCAGGGTCTGCTCCACCTGTATTATATGTAACGAATAACCACCTACTGAGGGTACTGACCGCCAGCTACAGCTGATACGTTCTGTATGGGGGGTCTGAGTGCTCCGGACACCTCCCTTTCTATATAGTCTGTTACCTACCGAGCAGTGACTGCTCCAGCTGTATTATATGTAACACCAGGGTCTGCTCCACCTGTATTATATGTAACACTACGGTCTGCTCCAGCTGTATTATATGTAACACTGGTGTTTGATCTACCCGCTTGATGGTAAGGCAGCACCAGAGACTGCTACAGCTATATTATACCTGTGACTGGAATCTGAGTCACCTGTATTATAATAACAGACCACTAAAGCCTGCTCCACAAGTATTATATATTACACCATACCCTGCTCTACCTGTATGATGATAATGCAGCACCGTAGTCGCTGTTACCGTATAAAAAATAGCAAACACCATTACCTACTGCCAGACACAGCAATGGCCGCTCTCTGAAGAAACGCCCCTCAAGTTAATCACGCCCCTTCCATCTAATATCCCTGTAGCTATGGGTACTGTCTGTCTCGCCCATCTTTAATAGTGACCGCAATCCTCTCATTCGCCTCAGTGCGGTGATTGGCAGCAGCGAGTAGCCAATCAGGCGGTACAAAGTAGAAAGGACGTCCTGTAACTAAGCAGCCACCTCCACCTGCTGCTCCCAGCTTCATCACTAGAGTACAAACTATTATAGTGTAATGGTGTCCTCATGTACAGTGACCGGCGGCCATATTCTTATAGTCTTCTAGTGACAGAGCAAAGGGGGCGGTGGCACGGGCTTTTAGCTGCCATTTTGTCTTAGACATTCCTGATTCAGGCGGAGCCGGTGGAATCAAGTTCCCGGCAGCAGCAGGTAATGGTGTCCTACTATACAGGGGGAGGAGCCTGTGGAGTCCTCCTATACAGGGGGAGCAGCCTGTAGTGTCCTACTATACAGTGGGAGTGTCCTGTGGTGTCCTACACAGCTTTTTGTTTCCTACTTTACAGCGGGAGCGGCCTGTGATGCAATGCTGTACACTAGGGGAGCAGCCTGTGGTGTCCTGTTAATATTATTATACGGGGGAGCAGCCTTTGGTGTCCTGTTATTATTATACAGGGGGAGCAGTCTGTGGTGTCCTGTTGTTGTTATTATTATTATTATACAGGGGGAGCAGTCTGTAGTGTCCTGTTATTAATATTATTATACAGGGGGAGCAGCCTGTGGTGTCCTCTAACTATTATTATACACGGGGAGCAGCCTGTGGTGTGCTGTTATTACTATTATTATACAGGGGGAGCAGCCTGTGGTGTCCTCTTATTATTATTGTTATTATTATTATACAGGGGGAGCAGCCTGTGGTGTCTTGTTAGTACTATTATTATTATACAGGGGGAGCAGCCTGTGGTGTCCTGTTATTATTATACAGGGGGAGCAGTCTGTGGTGTCCTGTTATTATTATTATTATACAGGGGGAGCAGTCTGTAGTGTCCTGTTATTAATATTATACAGGGGGAGCAGCCTGTGGTGTCCTCTAACTATTATTATACAGGGGGAGCAGCCTGTGGTGTCCTGTTATTACAATTATTATACAGGGGGAGCAGCTTGTGGTGTCCTCTAACTACTATTATACAGGGGGAGCAGCCTGTGGTGTCCTGTTATTACTATTATTATACAGGGGGAGCAGCCTGCAGTGTCCTCTAACAATTATTATACAGGGGGAGCAGCCTGTGGTGTCCCGTTATAACTATTATTATACAGGGGGAGAAGCCTGCGGTGTCCTGTTATTACTATTATTATACAGGGGGAGCAGCCTGTTGTGTCCTGTTATTACTATTATTATACAGGGGGAGCAGCCTGTGATGTCCTGTTATTAGTATTATTAAACAGGGGGAGCAGCCTGTGATGTCCTGTTATTACTATTATTATACAAGGGGAGCAGTCTGTGGTGTCCTGTCATTATTATTATTCAGGCGGAGAAGCCTGTGGTGCCCTGTTAATTTTATTATTATTATACAGGGGAAGCAGCCTGCGGTGTCCTGTTATTACTAATATTATACAGGGGGAGCAGCCTGTGGTGTCCTGTTAATATTATTATACGGGGGAGCAGCCTGTGGTGTCCTGTTATTATTATACAGGGGGAGCAGCCTTTGGTGTCCTGTTATTATTATACAGGGGGAGCAGTCTGTGGTGTCCTGTTGTTGTTGTTATTATTATTATTATTATTATTATTATTATTATACAGGGGGAGCAGTCTGTAGTGTCCTGTTATTAATATTATTATACAGGGGGAGCAGCCTGTGGTGTCCTCTAACTATTATTATACAGGGGGAGCAGCATGTGGTGTGCTGTTATTACTATTATTATACAGGGGGAGCAGCCTGTGGTGTCCTCTTATAATTATTATTATTATTATACAGGGGGAGCAGCGTGTGGTGTCTTGTTAGTACTATTATTATACAGGGGGAGCAGCCTGTGGTGTCCTGTTATTATTATTATACAGGGGGAGCAGTCTGTGGTGTCCTGTTATTATTATTATTATACAGGGGGAGCAGTCTGTAGTGTCCTGTTATTAATATTATTATACAGGGGGAGCAGCCTGTGGTGTCCTCTAACTATTATTATACAGGGGGAGCAGCCTGTGGTGTCCTGTTATTACAATTATTATACAGGGGGATCAGCTTGTGGTGTCCTCTAACAACTACTATACAGGGGGAGCAGCCTGTGGTGTCCTGTTATTACTATTATTATACAGGGGGAGCAGCCTGTGGTGTCCTGTTATTACTATTATTATACAGGGGGAGCAGCCTGCAGTGTCCTCTAACAATTATTATACAGGGGGAGCAGCCTGTGGTGTCCCGTTATTACTATTATTATACAGGGGGAGAAGCCTGCGGTGTCCTGTTATTACTATTATTATACAGGGGGAGCAGCCTGTTGTGTCCTGTTATTACTATTAATATACAGGGGGAGCAGCCTGTTGTGTTCTGTTATTACTATTATTATACAGGGGGAGCAGCCTGTGGTGTCCTGTTATTACTATTATTATACAGGGGGAGCAGCCTGCGGTGTCCTCTAACTATTATTATACAGGGGGAGCAGCCTGTGGTGTCCCGTTATTACTATTATTATACAGGGGGAGAAGCCTGTGGTGTCCCGTTATTACTATTATTATACAGGGGGAGAAGCCTGCGGTGTCCTGTTATTACTATTATTATACAGGGGGAGCAGCCTGCTGTGTCCTGTTATTACTATTATTATACAGGGGGAGCAGCCTGTTGTGTCCTGTTATTACTATTATTATACAGGGGGAGCAGCCTGTTGTGTCCTGTTATTACTATTATTATACAGGGGGAGCAGTCTGTAGTGTCCTGTTATTACTATTATTATACAGGGGGAGCAGTCTGTGGTGTCCTGTTATTACTATTATTATACAGGGGGAGCAGCCTGTGGTGTCTTGTTATTACTATTATTATACAGAGGGAGCAGCCTGTGGTGTCCTGTTGTTATGATTATTATACAGAGTGAGCAGCCTGTGGTGTCCTGTGTTCACTATTATTTTATACAGGGGGAGCAGCCTGTTGAGTCCTGTTATTACTATTATTTTATACAGGGGGAGCAGCCTGTGGTGTCCTGTTATTACTATTTTATACAGGGGGAGTAGCCTGTTGTGCCCTGTTATTATTAAACAGGGAAAGAAGCCTCTGGTGCCCTTTTGTTATTTTTATTATTATACAGGGGGAGCAGCCTGTGGTGTCATATTATTATTATTATACAGGAGGAGCAGGCTGTGGTGTCCGGATATTATTATTATACAGGGGGAGCAGCCTGTGGTGTCCTGTTTCTACTATTATTTTAAAAGGGGAGCAGCCTGTGGTGTCCTGTTATTACTATTATTATACAGGGGGAGCAGCCTGTGGTGTCCTGCTATTACTATTATTATACAGGGGGAGCAGCCTGTCGTGTCCTTTAACTATTATTATACAGGGGAGCAGCCTGTGGTATCCTGTTATTACTATTATTATACAGGGGGAGCAGCCTCTCGTGTCCTTTAACTATTATTATACAGGGGGAGCAGCCTGTGGTGTCCTGCTATTACTATTATTATACAGGGGGAGCAGCCTGTGGTGTCCTGCTATTACTATTATTATACAGGGGGAGCAGCCTGTGTTGTCCTGTTATTAGTAATATTATACAGGGGGAGCAGCCTGTGGTATCCTGTTATTACTATTATTATACAAGGGGAGCAGTCTGTGGTGTCCTGTCATTATTATTATTCAGGCGGAGAAGCTTGTGGTGCCCTGTTAATTTTATTATTATTATTATACAGAGGAAGCAGCCTGCGGTGTCCTGTTATTACTAATATTATACAGGGGGAGCAGCCTGTGGTGTCCTTTTATTACTATTATTATACAGGGGTAGCAGCCTGTGGTGTCCTGTTATTATACAGGGGGAGCAGCCTGCGGTGTCCTGTTATTACTATTATTATACAGGGGGAGCAGCCTGTGGTGTCCTGTTATTATGATTATTATACAGGGGGAGCAGCTTGTGGTGTCCTGTTATTACTATTATTATACAGGAGGAGCAGCTTCTGGTGTCCTGTTATTATACAAGGGGAGCAGCCTGTTGGTGTCCTGTTGTTATGATTATACAGAAGGAGCAGCCTGTGGTGTCCTGTTACTATTATTATACAGGGGAGCAGCCTGTGGTGTCCTGTTATTATTATTATTATTATTTTTATAACACAGGAGGAGCAGCTTGTTGTGCCCTGTTGTTATTATACAGGGGGAGCAGCCTGTGGTGCCCTGATATTATTGTTATACAGAGGGAGCAGGCTGTGGTGTCCTGTTATTACTATTATTATACAGGGGGAGCAGCCTGTAGTGTCCTTTTATTATGAATATTATACAGGGGGAGCAGCCTGTGGTGTCCTGTTACTATTGTTATACAGGGGGAGCAGGCTGTGGTATCCTTTTAATATTATTATTATTTTTATTATTATACAGGGGAGCAGCCTGTGGTGTCTTGTTACTATTATTGTACAGGGGGAGAAGGATGTGTTGCCTTGTTATTATTATTATTATCATACAGGGGGAGGAGCCTGTGGTGTCTTGTTAATACTGTTATTATACAGAGGGAGCAGCATGTGGTGTCCTATTTTCATTATTATTATACAGGAGAAGCAGCCTGTGGTGTCCTGTTACTATTATTGTACAGGGGGAGAAGGATGTGTTGCCTTGTTATTACTATTATTATACAGGGGGAGGAGCCTGTGGTGTCTTGTTAATACTGTTATTATACAGAGGGAGCAGCCTGTGGTGTCCTGTTATTACTATTATTATACAGGGGGGGCAGCCTGTGGTGTTCTGTTATTACTATTATTATACAGGAGGAGCAGCCTGTGGTGTACTGTTATTATTATTATACAGGGGGAGCAGCCTGTAGTGTCCTATTACTCTGATTATTATACAGGGGGAGCAGCCTGTGGTGTCCTGTTACTATTGTTATATAGGGGGAGCAGGCTGTGGTGTCCTTTTAATATTATTATTTTTATTATTATACAGGGTAGCAGCCTGTGGTGTCCTGTTACTATTATTCTACAGGGTGAGCAGCCTGTGGTGTCTTGTTACTATTATTATACTGGTGAAGCAGCCTGTGGTATCCTATTACTATTATTATACAAAGGGAGCAACCTGTGGTGTCCTGTTACTTTTACACAGGTGGAGCTGCCTTTGGTGTTCTGTTATTATTTTTATTATACAGGGGGAGCAGCCTGTGGTGTCCTTTTTATAATCATTATACAGGGGGAGCAGCCTGTGGTGTCCTATTTTCATTATTATTATTATACAGGAGAAGCAGCCTGTGGTGTCCTGTTATTATTATTGTACAGGGAGAGAAGGATGTGTTGCCTTGTTATTATTATTATTATTATTATACAGGGGGAGGAGCCTGTGGTGTCTTGTTAATACTGTTATTATACAGAGGGAGCAGCCTGTGGTGTCCTATTTTCATTATTATTATTATACAGGAGAAGCAGCCTGTGGTGTCCTGTTACTATTATTGTACAGGAGGAGAAGGATGTGTTGCCTTGGTATTACTATTATTATACAGGGGGAGGAGCCTGTGGTGTCTTGTTAATACTGTTATTATACAGAGGGAGCAGCCTGTGGTGTCCTGTTATTACTATTATTATACGGGGGGGCAGCCTGTGGTGTTCTGTTATTACTATTATTATACAGGAGGAGCAGCCTGTGGTGTCCTGTTATTATTATTATTACTATTAATATACAGGGAGAGCAGCCTGTGGTGTCCTGTTATTATTATTATTATTTTTATAACACAGGAGGAGCAGCTTGTTGTGCCCTGTTGTTATTATACAGGGGGAGCAGCCTGTGGTGCCCTGATATTATTGTTATACAGAGGGAGCAGGCTGTGGTGTCCTGTTATTACTATTATTATACAGGGGGAGCAGCCTGTAGTGTCCTTTTATTATGAATATTATACAGGGGGAGCAGCCTGTGGTGTCCTGTTACTATTGTTATACAGGGGGAGCAGGCTGTGGTGTCCTTTTAATATTATTATTATTTTTATTATTATACAGGGGAGCAGCCTGTGGTGTCTTGTTACTATTATTGTACAGGGGGAGAAGGATGTGTTGCCTTGTTATTATTATTATCATACAGGGAGAGGAGCCTGTGGTGTCTTGTTAATACTGTTATTATACAGAGGGAGCAGCATGTGGTGTCCTATTTTAATTATTATTATTATACAGGAGAAGCAGCCTGTGGTGTCCTGTTACTATTATTGTACAGGGGGAGAAGGATGTGTTGCCTTGTTATTACTATTATTATACAGGGGGAGGAGCCTGTGGTGTCTTGTTAATACTGTTATTATACAGAGGGAGCAGCCTGTGGTGTCCTGTTATTACTATTATTATACAGGGGGGGCAGCCTGTGGTGTTCTGTTATTACTATTATTATACAGGAGGAGCAGCCTGTGGTGTACTGTTATTATTATTATACAGGGGGAGCAGCCTGTAGTGTCCTATTATTATGATTATTATACAGGGGGAGCAGCCTGTGGTGTCCTGTTACTATTGTTATATAGGGGGAGCAGGCTGTGGTGTCCTTTTAATATTATTATTTTTATTATTATACAGGGTAGCAGCCTGTGGTGTCCTGTTACTATTATTCTACAGGTTGAGCAGCCTGTGGTATCTTGTTACTATTATTATACTGGTGAAGCAGCCTGTGGTATCCTATTACTATTATTATACAAAGGGAGCAACCTGTGGTGTCCTGTTACTTTTACACAGGTGGAGCTGCCTTTGGTGTTCTGTTATTATTTTTAGTATACAGGGGGAGCAGCCTGTGGTGTCCTTTTTATAATCATTATACAGGGGGAGCAGCCTGTGGTGTCCTATTTTCATTATTATTATTATACAGGAGAAGCAGCCTGTGGTGTCCTGTTATTATTATTGTACAGGGAGAGAAGGATGTCTTGCCTTCTTATTATTATTATTATTATACAGGGGGAGGAGCCTGTGGTGTCTTGTTAATACTGTTATTATACAGTGGGAGCAGCCTGTGGTGTCCTATTTTCATTATTATTATTATACAGGAGAAGCAGCCTGTGGTGTCCTGTTACTATTATTGTACAGGAGGAGAAGGATGTGTTGCCTTGTTATTACTATTATTATACAGGGGGAGGAGCCTGTGGTGTCTTGTTAATACTGTTATTATACAGAGGGAGCAGCCTGTGGTGTCCTGTTATTACTATTATTATACGGGGGGGCAGCCTGTGGTGTTCTGTTATTACTATTATTATACAGGAGGAGCAGCCTGTGGTGTCCTGTTATTATTATTATTATTACTATTATTATACAGGGGGAGCAGCCTGTGGTGTCCTGTTATTACTATTATTATACAGGGGGAGCAGTCTGTCGTGTCCTGTTATTACGATTATTATACAGAGGGAGCAGCCTGTGGTGTCCTGTTATTATTATATAGTGGAGCAGCCTGTGGTGTTTTGTTATTACTATTATTATACAGAGGGAGCAGCCTGTGGTTTCCCATTATAACTATTATTATACAGAGAGAGTAGCCTGTGGTGTCATGTTGTTATGATTATTATACAGGGGGAGCAGCCTGTGGTGTCCTGTTACTATTATTATACAGGGGGAGCAGCCTGTGGTGTCCTGTTACTATTGTTATACAGGGGGAGCAGCCTGTGGTGTCCTGTTATTATTATTATTATTATTATTATTATACAGGGGGAGCAGCCTGTTGTGCCCTATTATTATTATTATTATACATGGGGAGCAGCCTGTGGTGTCCTGTTACTATTATTATTCAGAGGGAGCAGCCTGTGGTGTCCTGTTATTATTATTATTATTATTATACAGGGGGAGCAGCCTGTTGTGCCCTATTATTTTTATTATACATGGGGAGCAGTCTGTGGTGTCCTGTTACTATTATTATACAGGGGGAGCAGCCTGTGGTGTTCTGTTATTTTTATTATTATTATTATTATTATTATTATTATTATACAGGGGGAGCAGCCTGTTGTGCCCTATTATTATTATCATTATACAGTGGGAGCAGCCTGTGGTGCCCTGTTACTATTATTATACAGGGGGAGCAGCCTGTGGTGTCCTGTTATTATTATTATTATTATTATTATTATTATACAGGGGGAGCAGCCTGTGGTGTCCTGTTACTATTTTTATACAGGGGGAGCAGCCTGTGGTGTCCTGTTATTATTATTATTATACAGGGGGAGCAGCCTGTGGTGTCCTGTTACTATTATTATACAGAGGGAGCAGCCTGTGGTGTCCTGTTATTATTATTATTATTATTATTATAATACAGGGGGAGCAGCCTGTGGTGTCCTGTTACTATTATTATACAGGGGGAGCAGCCTGTGGTGTCCTGTTGTTATTATTATTATTATTATACAGGGGGAGCAGCCTGTTGTGCCCTATTATTGTTATTATACATGGGGAGCAGCCTGTGGTGTCCTGTTACTATTATTATTCAGAGGGAGCAGCCTGTGGTGTCCTGTTATTATTATTATTATTATTATTATTATTATTATTATTATTATTATTATCATTATTATTATACAGGGGGAGCAGCCTGTTGTGCCCTATTATTATTATTATACATGGGGAGCGGTCTGTGGTGTCCTGTTACTATTATTATACAGGGGGAGCAGCCTGTGGTGTTCTGTTATTTTTATTATTATTATTATTATTGTTATTATTATTATACAGGGGGAGCAGCCTGTTGTGCCCTATTATTATTATCATTATACAGGGGGAGCAGCCTGTGGTGTCCTGTTATTATTATTATTATTATACAGGGGGAGCAGCCTGTGGTGTCCTGTTACTATTATTATACAGGGGGAGCAGCCTGTGGTGTCCTGTTATTATTATTATTATTATTATTATTATTATTATTATACAGGGGAAGCAGCCTGTGGTGTTCTGTTACTTTTATTATACAGGTGGAGCAGCCTGTGGTGTCCTGTTATTATTAATATTATTATTATTATTATTATTATTATACAGGGGGGGGGCAGCCTGTGGTGTCCTGTTACTATTATTATACAGGGGGAGCAGCCTGTGGTGTCTTGTTATTATTATTATTATTATTATTATTCAGAGGGAGCAGTCTGTGGTGTCCCATTATTACTATTATTATACAGGGGGAGCAGCCTGTGGTGTCTTGTTAATACTGTTATTATACAGAGGGAGCAGCCTGTGGTATCCCATTATTACTATTATTATACAGGGGGAACAGCCTGTGGTGTCCTGTTATTACTATTATTATACAGGGGGAGCAGCCTGTGGTGTCCTGTTACTATTATTATACAGGGGGAAAAGCCTGTGGTGTCCTGTTATTACTATTATTATTCAGGGGGAGCAGCCTGTGGTGTCCTGTTACTATTATTATACAGAGGGAGCAGCTTGTGGTATCCCATTATTACTATTATTATACAGGGGGAGCAGCCTGTGGTGTCCTGTTACTGTTATTATACAGGGGAGCAGCCTGTGGTGTCCTTTTATTATTATTATTATTATTAGAAGTAGTAGTATTTGTATACAGGGGGAGCAGCCTGTGGTGTCCAGTTACTATTATTATACAGGGGGAGCAGCCTGTGGTGTCCTGTTATTACTATTATTATACAGGCGGAACAACCTGTGGTGTCCTGTTATTACTATTATTAAACAGGGGGAGCAGCCTGTAGTGTCCTATTATTATGATTATTATACAGGGGGAGTATCCTGTGGTTTCATGTTATTATTGTTATACAGAGGGAGCAGGCTGTGGTGTCCTGTTATTACTATTATTAAACAGGGGGAGCAGCCTGTAGTGTCCTATTATTATGATTATTATACAGGGGGAGCAGCCTGTGGTGTCCTGTTACTATTGTTATACAGGGGGAGCAGGCTGTGGTGTCCTTTTAATATTATTATTTTTATTATTATACAGGGTAGCAGCCTGTTGTGTCCTGTTACTATTATTCTACAGGGTGTGCAGCCTGTGGTGTCTTGTTACTATTATTATACAGGTGAAGCAGCCTGTGGTGTCCTTTTACTATTATACAAAGGGAGCAACCTGTTGTGTCCTGTTACTTTTATACAGGTGGAGCTGCCTTTGGTGTTCTGTTATTATTAATATTATACGGGGGGAGCAGCCTGTGGTGTCCTTTTTATAATCATTATACAGGGGGAGCAGCCTGTGGTGTCCTATTTTCATTATTATTATTATTATTATACAGGAGAAGCAGCCTGTGGTGTCCTGTTATTATTATTGTACAGGAGGAGAAGGATGTGTTGCCTTGTTATTATTATTATACAGGGGGAGGAGCCTGTGGTGTCTTGTTAATACTGTTATTATACAGGGGAGCAGCCTGCGGTGTCCTATTTTCATTATTATTATTATACAGGAGAAGCAGCCTGTGGTGTCCTGTTACTATTATTGTACAGGGGGAGAAGGATGTGTTGCCTTGTTATTACTATTATTATACAGGGGGAGGAGCCTGTGGTGTCTTATTAATACTGTTATTATACAGAGGGAGCAGCCTGTGGTGTCCTGTTATTACTAATATTATACAGGGGGGGCAGCCTGTGGTGTCCTGTTGATACTATTATTATACAGGGGGGGCAGCCTGTGGTGTTCTGTTATTACTATTATTATACAGGAGGAGCAGCCTGTGGTGTCCTGTTATTATTATTATTACTATTATTATACAGGGGGAGCAGCCTGTGGTGTCCTGTTATTACTATTATTATACAGGAGGAGCAGCCTGTGGTGTTCAGTTATTACTATTATTATACAGGAGGAGCAGCCTGTGGTGTACTGTTATTACTATTATTATACAGGGGGAGCAGCCTGTGGTGTCCTGTTATTACTATTATTATACAGGGGGAGCAGTCTGTCGTGTCCTGTTATTACGATTATTATACAGAGGGAGCAGCCTGTGGTATCCTGTTATTACTATATTGTGGAGCAGCCTGTGGTGTTTTGTTATTACTATTATTATACAGAGGGAGCAGCCTGTGGTGTCCCATTATAACTTATTATACAGAGAGAGTAGCCTGTGGTGTCATGTTGTTATGATTATTATACAGGGGGAGCAGCCTGTGGTGTCCTGTTACTATTATTATACAGGAGGAGCAGCCTGTGGTGTCCTGTTATTATTATTATTATTATTATTATTATTATAATACAGGGGGAGCAGCCTGTGGTGTCCTGTTACTATTATTATACAGGGGGAGCAGCCTGTGGTGTCCTGTTATTCTTATTATTGTTATTATACAGGGGGAGCAGCCTGCTGTGCCCTATTATTACCATTATACATGGGGAGCAGCCTGTGGTGTCCTGTTACTATTATTATTCAGAGGGAGCATTCTGTGGTGTCCTGTTACTATTATTATACAGGGGGAGCAGCCTGTGGTGTCCTGTTATTATTATTATTATTATACAGGGGGAGCAGCCTGTGGTGTCCTGTTACTATTATTATACAGGGGGAGCAGCCTGTGGTGTCCTGTTATTATTATTATTATACAGGGGGAGCAGCCTGTGGTGTCCTGTTACTATTATTATACAGGGGGAGCAGCCTGTGGTGTCCTGTTATTATTATTATTATTAATATTATTATTATACAGGGGGAGCAGCCTGTCGTGTCCTGTTACTATTATTATACAGGGGGAGCAGCCTGTGGTGTCCTGTTATTATTATTATTATTATACAGGGGGAGCAGCCTGTGGTGTCTTGTTATTATTATTATTATTATTATTATTATTATTCAGAGGGAGCAGTCTGTGATGTCCCATTATTACTATTATTATACAAGGGGAGCAGCCTGTGGTGTCTTGTTAATACTGTTATTATACAGAGGGAGCAGCCTGTCGTATCCCATTATTACTATTATTATACAGGGGGAGCAGCCTGTGGTGTCCTGTTATTACTATTATTATTCAGAGGGAGTAGCCTGTGGTGTCATGTTGTTATGATTATTATACAGGGGGAGCAGCCTGTGGTGTCCTGTTACTATTATTATACAGGGGGAGCAGCCTGTGGTGTCCTGTTATTATTATTATTATTATTATAATACAGGGGGAGCAGCCTGTGGTGTCCTGTTACTATTATTATACAGGGGGAGCAGCCTGTGGTGTCCTGTTATTATTATTATTATTATTATTATTATTATTATTATTATTATAATACAGGGGGAGCAGCCTGTGGTGTCCTGTTACTATTATTATACAGGGGGAGCAGCCTGTGGTGTCCTGTTACTATTATTATACAGGGGGAGCAGCCTGTGGTGTCTTGTTATTATTATTATTCAGAGGGAGCAGTCTGTGGTGTCCCATTATTACTATTATTATACAGGGGGAGCAGCCTGTGGTGTCTTGTTAATACTGTTATTATACAGAGGGAGCAGCCTGTCGTATCCCATTATTACTATTATTATACAGGGGGAGCAGCCTGTGGTGTCCTGTTATTACTATTATTATTCAGAGGGAGTAGCCTGTGGTGTCATGTTGTTATGATTATTATACAGGAGAAGCAGCCTGTGGTGTTCTGTTTCTATTATTATTCAGAGGGAGCAGTCTGTGGTGTCCTGTTACTATTATTATACAGGGGGAGCAGCCTGTGGTGTCCTGTTATTATTATTATTATTATTAGTATTATTATTATTATACAGGGGGAGCAGCCTGTTGTGCCCTATTATTATTATTATTATTATTATACAGGGGGAGCAGCCTGTGGTGTCCTGTTATTACTATTATTATACAGGAGGAGCAGCCTGTGGTGTTCTGTTATTACTATTATTATACAGGAGGAGCAGCCTGTGGTGTACTGTTATTACTATTATTATACAGGGGGAGCAGCCTGTTGTGTCCTGTTATTACTATTATTATACAGGGGGAGCAGTCTGTCGTGTCCTGTTATTACGATTATTATACAGAGGGAGCAGCCTGTGGTGTCCCATTATAACTTATTATACAGAGAGAGTAGCCTGTGGTGTCATGTTGTTATGATTATTATACAGGGGGAGCAGCCTGTGATGTCCTGTTACTATTATTATACAGGAGGAGCAGCCTGTGGTGTCCTGTTATTATTATTATAATACAGGGGGAGCAGCCTGTGGTGTCCTGTTACTATTATTATACAGGGGGAGCAGCCTGTGGTGTCCTGTTATTATTATTATTATTATCATTATACATGGGGAGCAGCCTGTGGTGTCCTGTTACTATTATTATACAGGGGGAGCAGCCTGTGGTGTCCTGTTATTATTATTATTATTATACAGGGGGAGCAGCCTGTCGTGTCCTGTTACTATTATTATACAGGGGGAGCAGCCTGTGGTGTCCTGTTATTATTATTATTATTATACAGGGGGAGCAGCCTGTGGTGTCTTGTTATTATTGTTATTATTATTCAGAGGGAGCAGTCTGTGGTGTCCCATTATTACTATTATTATACAGGGGGAGCAGCCTGTGGTGTCTTGTTAATACTGTTATTATACAGAGGGAGCAGCCTGTCGTATCCCATTATTACTATTATTATACAGGGGGAGCAGCCTGTGGTGTCCTGTTATTACTATTATTATTCAGAGGGAGTAGCCTGTGGTGTCATGTTGTTATGATTATTATACAGGGGGAGCAGCCTGTGGTGTCCTGTTACTATTATTATACAGGGGGAGCAGCCTGTGGTGTCCTGTTATTATTATTATTATTATTATTATAATACAGGGGGAGCAGCCTGTGGTGTCCTGTTACTATTATTATACAGGGGGAGCAGCCTGTGGTGTCCTGTTATTATTATTATTATTATTTTACAGGGGGAGCAGCCTGTTGTGCCCTATTATTATTATTATACATGGGGAGCAGCCTGTGGTGTCCTGTTACTATTATTATTCAGAGGGAGCAGCCTGTGGTGTCCTGTTGTTATTATTATTATTATTATTATACAGGGGGAGCAGCCTGTTGTGCCCTATTATTATTATTATACATGGGGAGCAGTCTGTGGTGTCCTGTTACTATTATTATACAGGGGGAGCAGCCTGTGGTGTCCTGTTATTATTATTATTATTATTATTATTATTATAGAGGGGGAGCAGCCTGTTGTGCCCTATTATTATTATTATTATACAGGGGGAGCAGCCTGTGGTGTCCTGTTACTATTATTATACAGGGGGAGCAGCCTCTGGTGTCCTGTTATTATTATTATTATTATTATACAGTGGGAGCAGCCTCTGGTGTCCTGTTACTATTATTATACAGGGGGAGCAGCCTGTGGTGTCCTGTTATTATTATTATTATACAGGGGGAGCAGCCTGTGGTGTCCTGTTACTATTATTATACAGGGGGAGCAGCCTGTGGTGTCCTGTTATTATTATTATTATTATTATTATTATTATACAGGGGGAGCAGCCTGTGGTGTCCTGTTACTATTATTATACAGGGGGAGCAGCCTGTGGTGTCCTGTTATTACTATTATTATACAGGGGGAGCAGCCTGTGGTGTCCTGTCACTATTATTATACAGGGGGAGCAGGCTGTGGTGTCCTGTTTATTACTATTATTATACAGGGGAGCAGCCTGTGGTGTCCTGTTACTATTATTATACAGGGGGAAGAGCCTGTGGTGTCCTGTTATTACTATTATTATACAGGGGGAGCTGCCTGTGGTGTCCTGTTACTATTATTATACAGAGGGAGCAGCCTGTGGTATCCCATTATTACTATTTTTATACAGGGGGAGCAGCCTGTGGTGTCCTGTTACTGTTATTATACAGGGGAGCAGCCTGTGGTGTCCTTTTATTATTATTATTATTGTTATTATTATTATTATTATTAGAAGTAGTAGTATTTGTATACAGGGGGAGCAGCCTGTGGTGTCCTGTTACTATTATTATACAGGGGGAGCAGCCTGTGGTGTCCTGTTATTACTATTATTATACAGGCGGAACAACCTGTGGTGTCCTGTTATTACTATTATTAAACAGGGGGAGCAGCCTGTAGTGTCCTATTATTATGATTATTATACAGGGGGAGCAGCCTGTGGTGTCCTGTTACTATTGTTATACAGGGGGAGCAGGCTGTGGTGTCCTTTTAATATTATTATTATTTTTATTATTATACAGGGTAGCAGCCTGTTGTGTCCTGTTACTATTATTCTACAGGGTGAGGAGCCTGTGGTGTCTTGTTACTATTATTATACAGGTGAAGCAGCCTGTGGTGTCCTATTACTATTATACAAAGGGAGCAACCTGTTGTGTCCTGTTACTTTTATACAGGTGGAGCTGCCTTTGGTGTTCTGTTATTATTAATATTATACGGGGGGAGCAGCCTGTGGTGTCCTTTTTATAATCATTATACAGGGGGAGCAGCCTGTGGTGTCCTATTTTCATTATTATTATACAGGAGAAGCAGCCTGTGGTGTCCTGTTATTATTATTGTACAGGGGGAGAAGGATGTGTTGCCTTGTTATTATTGTTATACAGGGGGAGGAGCCTGTGGTGTCTTGTTAATACTGTTATTATACAGGGGGTGCAGCCTGTGGTGTCCTATTTTCATTATTATTATTATACAGGAGAAGCAGCCTGTGGTGTCCTGTTACTATTATTGTACAGGGGGAGAAGGATGTGTTGCCTTGTTATTACTATTATTATACAGGAGGAGCAGCCTGTGGTGTCCTGTTATTATTATTATTATTACTATTATTATACAGGGGGGGTAGCCTGTGGTGTCCTGTTATTACTATTATTATACAGGAGGAGCAGCCTGTGGTGTTCTGTTATTACTATTATTATACAGGAGGAGCAGCCTGTGGTGTACTGTTATTACTATTATTATACAGGGGGAGCAGCCTGTGGTGTCCTGTTATTACTATTATTATACAGGGGGAGCAGTCTGTCGTGTCCTGTTATTACGATTATTATACAGAGGGAGCAGTCTGTGGTGTCCTGTTATTATTATATAGTGGAGCAGCCTGTGGTGTTTTGTTATTACTATTATTATACAGAGGGAGCAGCCTGTGGTGTCCCATTATAACTATATTTATACAGAGAGAGTAGCCTGTGGTGTCATGTTGTTATGATTATTATACAGGGGGAGCAGCCTGTGGTGTCCTGTTACTATTATTATACAGGAAGAGCAGCCTGTGGTGTCCTGTTATTTTTATTATAATACAGGGGGAGCAGCCTGTGGTGTCCTGTTATTATTATTATTATTATTATTATACAGGGGGAGCAGCCTGTTGTGCCCTATTATTATCATTATACATGGGGAGCAGCCTGTGGTGTCCTGTTACTATTATTATTCAGAGGGAGCAGTCTGTGGTGTCCTGTTACTATTATTATACAGGGGGAGCAGCCTGTGGTGTCCTGTTATTATTATTATTATTATTATTATTATTATACAGGGGGAGCAGCCTTTTGTGCCCTATTATTATTATTATTATTATACAGGGGGAGCAGCCTGTGGTGTCCTGTTACTATTATTATACAGGGGGAGCAGCCTGTGGTGTCCTGTTATTATTATTATTATTATTATTATACAGGGGGAGCAGCCTGTGGTGTCCTGTTACTATTATTATACAGGGGGAGCAGCCTGTGGTGTCCTGTTATTATTATTATTATTATTATTATTATTATTATACAGGGGGAGCAGCCTGTGGTGTCCTGTTACTATTATTATACAGGGGGAGCAGCCTGTGGTGTCCTGTTATTAATATTATTATTATTATTATTATTATTATTATTATTATACAGGGGGAGCAGCCTGTTGTTTCTTGTTATTATTATTATTATTATTATTCAGAGGGAGCAGTCTGTGGTGTCCCATTATTACTATTATTATACAGGGGGAGCAGCCTGTGGTGTCTTGTTAATACTGTTATTATACAGAGGGAGCAGCCTGTCGTATCCCATTATTACTATTATTATACAGGGGGAGCAGTCTGTGGTGTCCCATTATTACTATTATTATACAGGGGAGCAGCCTGTGGTGTCCTGTTACTATTATTATACAGGGGGAAGAGCCTGTGGTGTCCTGTTATTACTATTATTATACAGGGGGAGCAGCCTGTGGTGTCCTGTTACTATTATTATACAGAGGGAGCAGCCTGTGGTATCCCATTATTACTATTATTATACAGGGGGAGCAGCCTGTGGTGTCCTGTTACTATTATTATACAGGGGGAGCAGCCTGTGGTGTCCTTTTACTATTATTGTACAGGGGGAGCAGCCTGTTGTGTCCTATTATTATTATACAGGGGGAGCAGCCTGTGGTGTCCTGTTACTACTATTATTATACAGGGGGAGCAGCCTGTGGTGTCCTTTTATTAGTATTATTATACAGGGAGAGCAGGCTGTCGTGTCGTGTTACTATTATTATTCAGGGGGAGCAGCCTGTGGTGTCCTGTTGTTACTGTTATTATACAGGGGGAGCAGCTAGTGGTGTCCTGTTATTACAATTATTATACAGGGGGAGCAGCCTGTCGTGTCCTGTTACTATTATTATACAGGGGGAGCAGCCTGTGGTTTCCTGTTATTACTAATATACAGAGAGAACAACCTGTGGTGTCCTGTTATTACTATTATTATACAGGGGGAGCAGCCTGTGGTGTCCTGTTACTATTATTATACAGAGGGAGCAGCCTGTGGTGTACTGTTATTACTATTATTATACAGGGGGAGCAGCCTGTGGTGTCCTGTTATTACTATTATTATACAGGGGGAGCAGCCTGTGGTGTACTGTTATTAATATTATTATACAGGGGGAGCAGCCTGTGGTGTATTGTTATTACTATTATTATACAGGGGGAGCAGCCTGTGGTGTCCTGTTATTACTATTATTATACAGGGGGAGCAGCCTGTGGTGTCCTGTTATTACTATTATTATACAGACGGAGCAGCCTGTGGTGTCCTGTCATTACTATTATTATACAAGGGGAGCTGCCTGTGGTGTCCTGTTACTAATATTACCTCTGAATGCTGTATGTAACTATACAGGGATTGATTTAAAGGGATCAGTAATATCACTGATTGTGTGGTTTATGTTCCTACTTATCCTAGCATCCCTAGGTGGCTTGATCACGTGCCTAGGTAATGTGGAATACCATTGGATAAACATTTGGAGACAGCTGGAGGTGATTCTATTTATGCATGTAACTTTTGGATTGGTGGGTGGGGGTATTTAAGGACCATTAGCTCACAAGAGGAGTTACTTACCTATTCAGCCTTGAAGAAGACCCAAGCACGGGTAGAAACACGTTGGTGTGGCAAAGTGACTTTTTAGGAAGGAGACGGTACCTGGCAGAGATCGCGAATTGAGAGGGAGCCCCGGGACTTCCATCTTTCTATTTAGAACTTGTAACTTGGATGTTACTCAAAGTTCTAAAAGCCCTGCCGGTGATTTGTCTCCATGTCAATGACAGGATTTCTGCTTTTATGTTTATTTGTATATTTTAACTGTTGTTATGGCTCATTAAATAGTATTACACTATATATTATTTTTCTCTCTTACTTTTATATCGGATTTATCTGCATTCATGAGAGAAAAATGATCTTCACTGAAGAAGAAGGTGTACTATGTGACTAAATCCATTTGGATGAAAGCACTCATATGACTTTATAAAGTAACGTAATTGTACTCACTTTATATATAGCTCTGATGGTTTTCTTCCAGAAGAAGCTCGGAGCGACAGCTTTTTCCTCATGGTGTGATTCGGTGTCATCCACCCTTTGCTCCTCCTACGGCTCCATGGGATTTCCATCTCGTACTTTTCCTCTTACAGTCTCCTCTGGTTGAACCTCTGCAGTCGGTGGAGTTAATAATATACCTCTCCTGGTAGGAATCAGAAAAGAAAGTACCTGTAGTGTGAGACTACAGAGGTGCACTCCAGGGCCTCCTCGGAGATATTGACTCCTAGATAATATTAAAATATAACTTTTATTAACCTATTTATTAAGATCACGGACAAAATTTAAAAACGCAAATAGTAAAGAAAGTGCTATAAGAGTAGAAATTATGTACTAATAATATGCTTCAAAAACCATTCTGCTGAATCACTCTTTTGTTATCAGTTGCTCTGTATTAATTAAGGTCCTTATATAACATATAATGATGGTATGATCCACCTACGTGGTTTAGTCTGTACTGTCTCTTCCACATGTAACATTGTAAACTGATGTTGTTTCAATGTTACTGGGCTCCAGATATAATGTTAGTGTAACTGTATCCTATTTCTAAGGCAGTTTATAGGAAGATATAAAACATGATGGGGGGAGATGATAAGCAAATTAATGATTTCTTTAATATGTCATGCAGGGATTGGGGACATTATACCCCGCTTGTGTATTGATCCCCCTTCCTATTACTAACAGAAATAGTGTGGGAATGCGGCCGCGGGTCTGACACTGCCCGCCGCTAATAATTCCCCTACCCTATCTGCGGCCGTGTGTGACAGCAGCCTCGGGTCTGACACTGCCCGCCGCTAATAATTCCCCTACCCTATCTGCGGCCGTGTGTGAGAGCAGCCTCGTGGATCTGACACTGCTCGCCGCCGCTTCTCATTAAGTCCCGTGTGCTCCGGACTTAGGCGCTGTTATTGCGCGGTCATTCAGATAGGTTCACTATACATGTGCGCCATCTAGTGGTGATTCAGCAGTATGCCGATACGTATTTCGCCGGATGTCCGGCTTCCTCAGGGCAAGCCGAGTTGCCATCTTAGCTGGGTTTAAACACCTCAAGGACATAGTAACCGTTGCTAGGGTGTGTGTCGAAGGGTTTCCTCCTTCGGTTTTCATGGAAATCCGGTTCCATTATTGAATATAAAAATTCTATAAAGGTTTATGAGTTAGTTATGATAGTTACGTTTTTTAGTTATACAGTTGCTTATTGTTACTAATATTGATAATATTAAATAAAATAATGTAGGAAACTGGTCTGATATAATGCCGCTATAACGCTTCCCGCTTCGCCTCTTTACCGAGGCGAAGCAGGAAGCACTACCGGTGAGATGTATAAACATCTCATCGGCCGGAGAGGGGGAGCGTTAACTCCCCCCTCCGGCGCTACCCGCTACAGACCACATCGCATCAGCCTAGTGCTGATGCGATGTGCGTCAGGCCCGGACGGCTCCATTGAGCATGCGCGGGATCTCGCAAGTATCGCGAGATCCCCGCGCGCAGCCTGGAGCCGGCAGCCGCCACAGCAGGGACAGCGCTGTCCCTGCTGTGGGGATAGGCTAGCGCCAGGCTGTAGCTGTCGATGACGACAGCTACAGCCGTCCGAACGGTCATGCGTTATGACCGTTCGTACATGGCCCTGCCGCTCGGCGCTGCTATCTTGTAGATAGCAGCGCCGATAATGACAGGGGCGCATAGTGCCCCTGTCATTTACTGCCCAGACCCCCGATCATACATCGGGGAGAAGCGGTATCAGTGCACATAACGTGCGCTGATACCGCTTCTGGGCTTCGTACAGCTTCCCCAATGGATATTACAATCAAATCGTATTTACATTGAGTGTCTATTAGGAAAAAACTGCTGGTATAATGCAATAAATATTGAAATAAAATCATATGTAAACTGAGGGCCTGATTCAGAGCCGTTCGCTATTAGCGCTCGCTCGTTCAGAAAAAGGGGCTGGCTATTCAAATGAACTGTTCGCTCTTTGCGGTCTGTTGCCGCCTCTATGTCTGAACGAGCGAACAAAACATGCGGTCGTTTTTTGGATAAAGACACGCCCTGGCCGCTCGCATCATACGTCATGTCCGCTATTTATTAGATTAATCGAGTACATCGACCAGCGTATCAACTGCTCGCTATTCTTGTGGTTGGTTTTTCCTACCACAAATTTGCGAGCAGTTCTGGCTATAAAATAACCCAGTGACGTGGTCGCTGACGCTGCTGTATTAATTATGCACACCCATAAACCGCCCGTTTTGACCTTTAAGCACGCCTGCGTTCTGATCTCCACTCCCCGTTTTCAAGCACCTTCCCCTGTTACCACCCACATACGCCTCATTCTGTCACTCATATTAGCAGGCATTCGCTATTTAGCGAACAAACGATTTTCGGCCGCACTGACTGGTTCGCGCATGCATATTACGGTCTGTACGCATGCGCAGTTGGGCAAACATCGCTCCGAACGAACGAGCGGCCACTTACGAGCGGCTCTGAATCGGGCCCTGAGTGTCCATTACAAGAAATCCACTATATATAAATGTACTAACAATAATATTAATTTATTGTGATTAATATGTGCAATAATATAGTTTATACATTTAAAAAAAATAATATTGGTTCAGTGAAAAGAAGTGAAAAAACTCATAAAAAATATAATAAAATAATTCTAGTGCAAAAATGAAATTATCATTTGAACATATTCGTATTTAGTGTTAATTATCCGAAACTGTCTATAAGTGCTGAGTAACATGAACATATTGAATAGTAATGGTGGTGTATTATAAAAGCATAGAGTTATTAGACCTATGTAAGTGCTTGGTGTGAGAATAGAATTGGAAAACTACAATAGTGTGAAGGTATATACTCCTATATCTATATGGGTATAATGATCTATTATAAAATAGTGTCCCTTAGGTAAAGTGTTTCTAGTGAGAATATGGTGTGAAAGTGTCAAATAAATAATTCTACCATGTGTTCTAATACTCTGAGTTATATAAAAATATTGCAGATCTTTTATTGAGTACACATGGGTAATGGATTCCCACATATATGTAAAGAATAGGAATAATACTCTAATCCCCATTTCATAGGGGGGGATACATGTTTCATTATTAATCCAAAAAGACTGTATTGTTATTATTTTCATTCAGTTCATTAGGGATGATTGTATTCATCATATAGATCATCTTTGTTTCTCTTTGTGCTGTTTTCTTCAAATCTCCTCCTCTAGTCCCCAATAGTACCTTTTCTATACCAAAAGCCTTCAGGCCTTCTGGATTGTCTCCATGTTCCATCAGAAAATGACGAGCCACGCTGGTGAACTGTTTCATTTTGGTTTTGTCTTTTCTCAGCGTTCCTGATATTTCCCACATGTTCTAATATCCTTTGCTTCAATTTAGTACTGGTCATCCCTATATATCTTTTATTGCATTCACATTCCAAACAATATATCACACCTAGGGTATTACAGTTGATATATCCCTTTATCGTGTTGATATGTCCATACCTGTCCGTGTAATTTTTCATCTTTTTCATGTAGTTACAAGCTTTACAATGTCCACATAGGTAATTTCTTTCAAGTTTCACTTCTTCTTGCTCCGGCCTTAGCAAGGAGGGTGCTGGAATACTTGGTCCTCCAGACTTGGTTTTTCATGAGGATAGAGCGGAACTCCGTACAACATTGGACTTTGGGCCTGATTCAGAGCCGGACTCTCTTTCAGAGCGCTCGCTCTGAATCAGTGCCTGCCTTTTTTTTGAGAACGGCCTCCTGGCCGCTTGCATAGCTGTGGGTGACCACCCACAGCTAGTGCGAGCAGCCAGGATGATGGTCAAGACCATCGCGACCATCGGGCTTGCGACGAAACCCTTGTGGTAGGGTCTCGTTGCTCACAAGCCAAAGGGAGCTTCCTGCTCAGATCGAGCAGGAAGCTCCCCACTGACATCACTTGTGATGTCACTTGTGATGTCAGTGGGGCGGGCCTTCAACGGCAGGCGTTCTCATGGGAACGACTCCATTTGGCCGGGCACGCCCCCGGCCCGCCCACCAAACGGAACGAGCTGTCATTCAAAATTGACAGCTCGCCCCCTTTGGTGCGAGACCAGGAGCAACGGACTGGCTGTCGCTATCCTGGTCTCGCGCATGCGCACGACGGAACCAGGTCCGTCGTGCGTATGCGCACTGCCCCACTGTCGATCCGCTTGCGAGCGCTCAGCGCTCGCGAGCGGGTCTGAATCAGGCCCTTTGTTCCAAGGGTGATTTCGGCTTTCAAGACTCCAACCGTTTGTGGTACTGGTTCTTCCACAAGATTCACCTTTTGTTCTAGACCCTTAACAGTAAGGGTGTTCATATTTCTGTGGACAGGACTACAGTCATACTTAAAACAGACACTCTAATTGTTTTGTATGATGATGTTTGTCCTGGCTAGCCAGCCTCAAAACTGTCGCTGGCCTGCTGAAATTGTCTGACCTTCAGACAGGCGGTTATGGCATCATCTAGGGAGCCTCCACCTTTTTTTTCATTACCGAGCAATCCTCTCGCTCAGTCGGTTCCACGTGGGCGGCTGGTCGCGGGGTTTATCCATGGAGTTTCTTTGTAAAGAGGCTACTTGGTCTGGCCGGTATACCTTTATTATTTTTTATAGATTTTAAATGCTTGTGGCCTCTGCAGCGCAGTATGGCCGTTCTGTTTTGCAGGGTTCTCAGCGCTTTCCTGCCCATAATGGAAGCTCTGGGATGTCCCCACTGTCTTTAGCCTCCACTATCCCCTAGTGGATGAAGGATAAAACAGGGTTTTGGTGCTCAATGATAAATCCCTTTCTCCGATTCCATAGAGGACACTGGACACCCGTACCCTGCTCTGTTCATTCATACCAGGGTTGGGATCTTTCTATGTTATGACTTTTAGTGAACAGTTTTATGTCTCTGGTTGTGTTACTGTTATTTCAACCTTATCTTATGTTCTGTTCTTATCTTATGTTCTGCTTCACCGCCTCCTTCCATTTGCTTTTTCTCAGCTCCCCATTGGCACAGTTTTCTTAGACTGGGGCTTTGAGGGGGGTATAGAGGGGGAGGGGCTAGTGACACTTCTTGAAATTTAGTGCCAGCTCCACTTAGCACCGCCTATACCCACTGTCTTCAGTCGCCAGTGTCCCCTATGGAATCGGAGAAAGGGATTTATCTGTAAGTACCAAAATCAAATTACTGCAGATGTGGGAGTAGAGAAAATAAGATCACTGACTGTACAAAATTCGCCCAGATATTTAGGAGACAGAGGAATAGGGCAGTAGTGGGGAGAGAGGCTGGGCTGGGAGATGTGGTGCGCTATCGGAGGGCGTATAATGGGGAGGGAGAGCAGAGAAGTAGGGTAAGGTGATGGGGCAGAGACTTTTTCCCAGGTTACTGGGGAGAAGACCTGAGGGTGGAATGAGGAGGAAAAGGTGGGTGGTCTGTGAGGGATCTGGCCTGGGGAAATATCTTGTCATATGGTGTTGTGTACTTGTATATATTATACTATGTGTAGTAATCACTGGTTATAATGTCTGTGACCTGTGTATAGGGATCAGTGTGTATCAGGTGTGTGATATTAGTGTGACCTGTGTGTATCAGGTGGGTGATATGGATCAGGGAAGAGGAGAGCTAAATGTTTACTCAGTTTTTCATGTTTGAATATGTTACACGTACTCTGATATTTATTATACTATATTTACTCCTAGACAAGTGGACAGTGAAGAACCAGAGAGTCTTTACTAGAAATAACGTGAGGTTTAGAGGTGTTCTGTATAAATCACTGATTACTAAGGATGGATACGGACAGGAGTCACAGGACCGACAAAATAATAGGGGCCTGATTCAGACTCGCTCACGAGTGCATAGGGCTCGCAAGCGGGTCAATGGTGGCCCAGTGCGCATGCACGGCGTGCGAGCCCCGGAGCGAGTGCAAATTCACTTGCTGCGGGGCTCGCAACAAAACGGGGCTGCTTTCGATGTTGATCGACAGCTCGCCCTGTTTTGTAGGCAGGTAGGGGGGGTGGCTGCACAAACGTAGGCGTTCCCGAAGTGGACTTCCTGCTCTGTTAGAGCAGGAAGTCCACTTGGCATTGTGAGTGCTGAGACCCTACCTTAGGGTCTTCTCACAATGCCGATGGTCGCGATAATCGTTACCATCTCCAGCCCGCTCGCACAAGCTGTGGGTGGGCACCCACAGCTTAGCGAGCAGGTTGGTTAAAAAAAAAAAACTGCGAGCACCTCTGAATCAGACCCAAAATCTCACCCTGGAGATCATCTACCTGCTGACTGGGGAGGTGAGAGAGTCTGGGAGTGTCACAGTGACATCACTTATATCTATAGTAATAATACCGGGTCATGACTGAGGGGGTGAGGGGATCTGTGAGTGTCACAGTGACATCACTTATATCTATGTAATAATAATACAGGGACATGACTGGGGAGGTGAGGGGATATGGGAGTGTCACAGTGACATCACTTATATCTATAGTAATACATGGACATGACTGAGGGGGTGAGGAGATCTGGGAGTGTCACAGTGACATCACTTATATCTATAGTAATAATACAGGGACATGACTGGGGAGGTGAGGGGATCTGGGAGTGTATGCAGTGATATTTGGTGTATCCCCCATTACACAGGATTACACAGTAGTGAAGAAGACATCCGGTGAGTGTGAGACACCCAGCAGTAATCCCCGTGTGTCAGGAAGACTGAGCAGGACCCAGAGCCCCATCACGGTTCCTCCACCTCACTCACTGGTAAACAAGAGACACAATGACCAGAAGATTCTGGAACTCGTCGACAAGATCATTCGGCTGCTGACTGAAGAGGTGACTGCTGGGAATGGGACATTATACAGTAACACCAGGGGTTGTGTCTGGGTGATAACTGGAGAGGTGACTTCTGGGAATGGGACATTATACAGTAACACCAGGGAATGTGTCTGGGTGGTGACTTTAGAGGTGACTGCTGGGAACGGGACATTATACAGTAACACCAGGGGTTGTGTCTGGGTGATGACTGGAGAGGTGACTGCTGGGAATGGGACATTATGCAGTAACACCAGGGGTTGTGTCTGGGTGATGACTGGAGAGGTGACTGCTGGGAATGGGACATTATACAGTAACACCAGGGAATGTGTCTGGGTGATGACTGGAGAGGTGACTGCTGGGAATGGGACAGTAACACCAGGGAGTGTGTCTGGGTGATGACTGGAGAGGTGACTGCTGGGAATGGGACATTATACAGTAACACCAGGGGATGTGTCTGGGTGATGACTGGATAGGTGACTGCTGTGAATGGGACATTATACAGTAATACCAGGGGATGTGTCTGGGTGGTGACTTTAGAGGTGACTGCTGGGAATGGGACAGTAACACCAGGGAGTGTGTCTGGGTGATGACTGGAGAGGTGACTGCTGGGAATGGGACATTATACAGTAACACCAGGGGATGTGTCTGGGTGATGACTGGAGAGGTGACTGCTGGGAATGGGACATTATACAGTAACACCAGGGAATGTGTCTGGGTGATGACTGGAGAGGTGACTGCTGGGAATGGGACAGTAACACCAGGGAGTGTGTCTGGGTGATGACTGGAGAGGTGACTGCTGGGAATGGGACATTATACAGTAACACCAGGGGATGTGTCTGGGTGATGACTGGATAGGTGACTGCTGTGAATGGGACATTATACAGTAATACCAGGGGATGTGTCTGGGTGGTGACTTTAGAGGTGACTGCTGGGAATGGGACATTATACAGTAACACCAGGGGATGTGTCTGGGTGATGACTAGGGTGACTGCTGGGAATGGGACATTATACAGTAACACCGGGGGATGTGTCTGGGTGATGACTGGAGAGGTGACTTCTGGGAATGGGACATTATACAGTAACACCAGGGAAAGTGTCTGGGTGATGACTGGAGAGGTGACTGCTGGGAATGGGACATTATACAGTAACACCAGGGAATGTGTCTGGGTGATGACTGGAGAGGTGACTGCTGGGAATGGGACATTATACATTAACACCAGGGGATGTGTCTGGGTGGTGACTTTAGTGGTGACTGCTGGGAATGGGACATTATACAGTAATACCAGGGGTTGTGTCTGGGTGATGACTGGAGAGGTGACTGCTGGGAATGGGACATTATACAGTAACACCAGGGAATGTGTCTGGGTGATGACTGGAGAGGTGACTGCTGGGAATGGGACATTATACAGTAACACCAGGGAATGTGTCTGGGTGATGACTGGAGAGGTGACTGCTGGGAATGGGACATTATACAGTAACACCAGGGGATGTGTCTGGGTGATGACTAGAGAGGTGACTGCTGGGAATGGGACATTATACAGTATACAGTAACACCGGGGGATGTGTCTGGGTGATAACTGGAGAGGTGACTTCTGGGAATGGGACATTATACAGTAACACCAGGGAATGTGTCTGGGTGATGACTGGAGAGGTGACTGCTGGGAATGGGACATTATACAGTAACACCAGGGAATGTGTCTGGGTGATGACTGGAGAGGTGACTTCTGGGAATGGGACATTATACATTAACACCAGGGGATGTGTCTGGGTGGTGACTTTAGTGGTGACTGCTGGGAATGGGACATTATACAGTAACATCAGGGGATGTGTCTGGGTGGTGACTTTAGAGGTGACTTCTGGGAATGGGACATGATACAGTAACACCAGGGGTTGTGTCTGGGTGATGACAGGAGAGGTGACTGCTGGGAATGGGACATTATACAGTAACACCAGGGAATGTGTCTGGGTGATGACTGGAGTGGTGACTGCTGGGAATGGGACATTATACAGTAACACCAGGGGGTGTGTCTGGGTGGTGACTTTAGAGGTGACTGCTGGGAATGGGACATTATACAGTAACACCAGGGGTTGTGTCTGGGTGATGACTGGAGAGGTGACTGCTGGGAATGGGACATTATACATTAACACCAGGGGATGTGTCTGGGTGGTGACTTTAGTGGTGACTGCTGAGAATGGGACATTATACAGTAACACCAGGGAATGTGTCTGGGTGATGACTGGAGAGGTGACTGCTGGGTATGGGACATTATACAGTAACACCAGGGAATGTGTCTGGGTGATGACTGGAGAGGTGACTGCTGGGAATGGGACATTATACAGTAACACCAGGGGATGTGTCTGGGTGATGACTGGATAGGTGACTTCTGGGAATGGGACATTATACAGTAACACCAGGGAATATGTCTGGGTGATGACTGGAGTGGTGACTGCTGGGAATGGGACATTATACAGTAACACCAGGGGGTGTGTCTGGGTGATGACTGGAGAGGTGACTGCTGGGAATGGGACATTATACAGTAACACCAGGGGTTGTGTCTGGGTGATGACTTGAGAGGTGAAAGCTGGGAATGGGACATTATACAGTAACACCAGGGAATGTGTCTGGGTGATTACTGGATAGGTGACTTCTGGGAATGGGACATTATACAGTAACACCAGGGGTTGTGTCTGGGTGATGACTGGAGAGGTGACTGCTGGGAATGGGACATTATACAGTAACACCAGGGGATGTGTCTGGGTGATGACTGGATAGGTGACTTCTGGGAATGGGACATTATACAGTAACACCAGGGGATGTGTCTGGGTGGTGACTAGAGAGGTGACTGCTGGGAATGGGACATTATACAGTAACACCAGGGGATGTGTCTGGGTGATGACTGGAGAGGTGACTGCTGGGAATGGGACATTATACAGTAACTCCAGGGGATGTCTTTGGGTGATGACTGGAGAGGTGACTGCTGGGAATGGGGCATTATACAGTAACACCAGGGGATGTGTCTGGGTGATGACTGTATCATTGTGTGTGTCACATTCCTATAAGGTGTCAGAATGTCACTGTCTATGTCTCCATGCAGGAGGAGTATATAGAGGAACACAGGGGTCTGTACAAGGATGTGATGATGGAGAATCACCGGCCCCTCACATCACTGGGTAAGAGGAGACTGTCATTCTTTGTACAGAGGAAAACAGCTATGGGGGCCCCCTATTATTATCATTTTTACCCTTTATTTATATGACGCCACATAGGTTCCGCAGCGCCTTACACAGTACATAAGTGAGGACACAAGAAAAACAGTTAATAGTAATACAAAACAATGCAGGACAAGGACATGGTTTGTACACATAGCTTAGCTGCATAACACAAGCAGCAGGGCCTCAGCCACCAAATGTTGGGTGCCAATTGGCGAGTTAGGAGTAAATGATACAATAAGTTATGGGCGGAGAAGCATGTGAGGGGTGAGGGCCCTGTTCGTGAGAGCTTACATTCTAAAGGGGAGGGGCTTACAGACAGGGGCGACACAGAGGGGTAGATAGTGAGGAAGGAGCATGGAGCAGTGGGTTAGGATATGTGCTGCGGAATGCGTGTGTTTAAGATAAACTGATGTTATGTCAAAATTAAGTCCTTCATTCATCTATTTCTATGACAGAAAATAGATTTTATTTATGTGTTATTTACATGAGAGATGTACAAAATAAAGTTATAGCACTTTAATTTTTTTGTGTTGCATTTTAGCATCTAAATACATCCTTCTAAAAATGCAGCTCCTGCCATCCTAATACAATAGTGAATACTTTAGTCCCAGCTGCTGGGTGCTATGCCATACTCCTGTGAGTGGGTGCATCTCACATGCTAGACCCACCCACAAATGGATGCAGCCATGCCCAACATGCTGTGGTCCCACAGGATGTTGCTGTATCCAGGCCCAGAATTTCTCTTGGCAGCCCTGGAGGTGTCAGGCAGAACCAGGATGGAATGGGTCTTAGTGGTGGGGTAGCAAGGCCATGGAGGGAGGGAGGTGGTTGAGAGTGGAGGAACAGGAAAGGTGGGGGAAAGAAGCAGAGGATTGGAAAGCAGACTGATGAGAGAAAATAGGGGGAACAGCAAGTGGAGGAGACAAGAGGGGGAGGATAGGGATGGATAAAGTAGAGGATTATGTGGACACTGAATAAGGGGGGTGTTTGAAGAAAAGGTGTTCATGCTGTGGACGAGGTAATAAGTGAGATGAAAACTGGAGTGGAGACTGTGAGATAGACAGTGTGGATAAAAGTTGTTAAATGTTCAAAAATACAGATAAAAGAACAGTGCTGCTAATGTATGAGTGCAGCACCAAAAGTGATATATAAAGAGAGGTTTGTGAGTAGAGGGTGCTGGAATTAGTTGTTAAAAGAATGGTTAAAGTGGATTGATGTGATGCAATGGAAAAAGACAATACCTACAAGATTTTCTGTAGTATGAAGGCAAAATCTACACATCATCTGATAATCACATATATGCAATGTAATCAGTCACTGTGTGTCTCCTAAAGATGGACCCAGTAACAGAAATACCCCAGAGAGATGTCCCCCTCCTCTTTATTCCCAGGATTGTACAGCGGAGAATCACAGGATCCCACAGGAGCATCAGGTAGGTGGGATTTATGGTCTCACCAATATACCACAGTGACTGTCACTATATTATGTGTAGAGAAGCTGTATCTTATTAACCACAAATCTACTTATTGTGATTTAATGAAATCTGACATTTTTATTCTGTTTTCTTATGTTTTGTTAGGGAGAAGAGGAGACGTATGTGACTGATATCAAGGCAGAAGATATAGAGGGAGAAGAGGAGACATATGTGACTGATATAAAGGTAGAAGATATAGAGGGAGAAGAAGAGACGTATGTGACTGATATAAAGGTAGAAGATATAGAGGGAGAAGAGGAGACATATGTGACTGATATAAAGGTCGAAGATATAGAGTTAGAAGAGGAGACATATGTGACTGATATGAAGGAAGAAGATACAGAGGAAGAAGGAGATACGTATGTGACTGATATAAAGGTAGAAGATATAGAGGGAGAAGAGGAGACATATGTGACTGATATAAAGGTAGAAGATATAGAGGGAGAAGAAGAGACGTATGTGACTGATATAAAGGTAGAAGATATAGAGGGAGAAGAAGAGACGTATGTGACTGATATGAAGGCAGAAGATACAGAGGAAGAAGAGACGTATGTGACTGATATGAAGGCAGAAGATACAGAGGAAGAAGAGACGTATGTGACTGATATGAAGGCAGAAGATACAGAGGAAGAAGAGACGTATGTGACTGATATGAACACAGAAGATATTGAGGGAGAAGAGATGTATGTGATGGGTCATCAGCAGTGTAGGGAAAAGGAAATCTCTACAGATATCAACAGAGGTGAGTAATAAACACTTATTACAGAAAAGAGTCACATATTCTTGAGGGAAATGTATCTGCCCAGTGGTGGAGTCAGGAGCCATCAGCCCCTATTATACTCCTGCTCTCCCCCTCACATCATGTCACTGTGTGTTACCAGCCCAGAAATCTGACCAGTCTCCTCCCCACACTCTCTGGCGTATCTCATACATCAGGAGCCATCAACCCCTATTATACTCCTGCTCCCCCCCTCACATCATGTCACTGTGTGTTACCAGCCCAGAGATCTGACCAGTCTCCTCCCCACACTCTCTATGCAATGTGCTGGTGTGAGGTACATGGGTATGGAGACTTAGCTTATTACGTAGCCCAGCATATTTTTATTACGGTTCATTGATTACACAGGTAGGTTACATCTGTATCTTTATTGTGTGTTATGGTAGCAATACAATACAGTACATCACACTAAGTGGTACCTAAAGCAGTCGCCATGTTAATCGCCAGTCCCCTAGATCAGATGTTACCCACACAGTGTACCTGGGAGGAGGCAGCAGCCCACACTCCAAGTAGTGCCGGATGTCAGTCACTGCAATTACCTCCTGTATGCCCATCCAGTAACACAACTCTCAGGTGCAATGTTCTGCAGAAGTGTGACTGGATACCTAGTCCAGCAGCCTAACACCACCAAGGCCGGGACATCTTCCCACTATACCATTCTGTAATACTGTCCTTCTGGTAGGAGACAAAGCTCCATTCTCCAGTATCTCCTTGTAGGAGCCTAAACTCCACACCCCAGAGGACGTTACACAGTACTGAGCCCCAACCCCCTCCTGTCCTGTCCTTGTAATAGAGCTCAGTGCCCACAATGTAGGTGTACACCCCTGTGCAGGTAACTCATTAGTGTGTCCTCTGCAGTGTTCTCCCCAGAAATTTTTTCCAGCCGGGTGGCATCAAGAAGTAGCCGGGTGGGGACCTGCGCAATAATAAAAAATTTTAAATCCTGCCCTTATAATGATTTAAACTTGAAATAACAATTTATATTTAATTATCTTCTTCTTAGAGGCCCAGATACTGTCCCCACTTGCAGGCTACACAGAATGTATATTTTATACAGCTCTACAAATACTGGCCCCATTTGCAGGCTACACAGAATGTATTTTTTTATACAGCTCTACAGATACTGTCCCCACTTGCAGGCTACACAGAATGTATATTTTATACAGCTCTACAGATACTGTCCCTACTTGCAGGCTACACAGAATGTATTTTTTATACATCTCTACAAATACTGGCCACACTTGCAGGCTCTTTAATCAGTTTAGGTGACTGTTCCCGTCTGAACTTTTATACAGGAGGAGGGATCTTTGTCCTCCAGCCTGACACCGCCCCTGCACTGTGATGGACAACTACCCCCCACCCCAATGCCACATCCCCTGCTCGGCACTCTCCCTGGCCTAATGCTGTGTCCCCTGCCCCAATGCCGCGTCCCCTGCCCAGCACCTCCCCCTGCCCCAATGCCGCGTCCCCTGCCTGGCACCTCCCCCCGCCCCAATGCACCGTGTGTCGTCACCTGGAACCTTCACTAACATGTCCTTATTGCCGGTGGACACGGAGCCTCCAATGTGAAGAATGTGACGTTGGCGGCAACAAGGACACATTGAGGGTGACTGGGAATGCGGTGCATTGGGGCGGGGGGGAAGTGCCGGGCAGTAGGCTATTTCTGCCGGGCGATGAGCCCACAGAAAACAGCCTGGGGAGAATACTGCCCCTGGTATTGGGTATTCCTGCAGGGGGGCTGGGTGTGATGTACACTCCCCCCTGATTACTAGTTACCCCCTGTGGTGTGAGTGCCTTTGTGTCTGAGAGTTACCGGGATAGAACAATGGTACTCAGAGGATTGGTAATGAGGGGGATCTATGATAATGAGGGGTCCCTCCTCTAGTTATCTCCTCATAGTCATGTGTGACATTCCGCACCCTCCAGCTGTTCTGTGCTTCCTGCCTCAGAGACAGACAGAGGACATGGACACAGAAAGACTTCCTCTAATACCTTTCATACGAGGGTTGTTCAAAAAGTAATGCCTAAATGCTCACAACTCAAATTTTATTATAAATACAGATTTGAAAATTTGCAGTAAAATACTTTGAAGTCTTAGTAACAGAATGACTCTACTCAAAAAAATCACCATCTGTCCTTAAATATTTTTTTCACCTCTTAACCCAAGATGTGAAACTACTTTGGAAAATTTCCAGTGGTTGGTGTTTGACCCAGGAACGTATGGCGTTTTTAACAAACTCTATGTCTTCAAAATGTTGACCCCGGAGACAGTATTTGAGAAGGCCAAACAGATGAAAGTCAGAAGGGCTAAATCAGGACTGTATGGTGGATGTGGCATTATTGCCCACCCCATTTTGGCAATGGCCGCAGATGTTAACATGAAAGAGTGAGGCCTGGCATTGTCGTGGTGTAAGATGACATTTGACAGTCGAATTGTTTACCTTTTTTTGTGGATGCCTTCTTTCAGCTTCTTAAGTGTAATAATGTATCGGTCACTGTTGATTGATTGGTTTGGTTCCAAGTAATATGAGAATAACACCTTGGCAATCCCAGAAGAATGTGGCCATGACTTTGTTTACGGATCGCTGTGATTTAAACTTTTTTGGCCTAGGTGAAGCTGTGTGTTTCCATTGCTTTGATAGGGCCTTTGTTTCTGGGTCATAAAGGAATACCCAGGTCTCTTCTCCTGTAATGACATTTTCCAAAAACGTCTCATGGTTGGTTTCAAAGATGGTCAAAAGATCATTGCACACTTCCGCCCTCTGGGCCTTATGATCCCTGGTTAATTGCTTTGGAACCCATTTAGCACACACCTTACGATATCCCAAATCATTGATTAGTGTCTCTACAGTTGATGGTCTGCCACCACGAGGTTTGTCGCACACAGATGATTCTCCCAAATGAAAACACTTCATACACCTTCTGACATTGCTATAGTCACTTGTACGCTCACCATACACCTTCTGACATTGCTATAGTCACTTGTACGCTCACCATACACTTTTTTCAGTCTTCTGTGGATTTCTGTAGCACTGCAGCCTTCTTTTTCCAGAAATTCAAGGACAGCTCTTTGTTTCATCTTGGATTCCATGGTATTTCTTGGACTACCTAAACAAAACTACATATATAGTTAGCAGACATATTAAACTACAAACTGACAAAGTTTCAAATAAATGTTGCATATTATTTCATAGTTATGAGCATTTAGGCATTACTTTTAGGACGACCCTCGTATGTTACCTGGCAATGTTACTTATACACAACATGTCAGCTTCACTGTACACATTACTACTATACACCCCCTTATGTGCTGTCTATACCCCTCACCCACAGTATATGCTGCACATTACTACTATACACCCCTTATGTGCTGTCTATACCCCTCACCTACAGTATATGCTGCACATTACTACTATAAACCCTTTATGTGCTGTATATACCCATCACCCACAGAGTATGCTGCACATTACTACTATACACCCCCTTATGTGCTATCTATACCCGTCACCTACAGTATATGCTGCACATTACTACTATACACCCTTTATGTGCTGTATATACCCATCACCCACAGTATAAGCTGCACATTACTACTATACACCCCTTATGTGCTGTCTATACCCCTCACCCACAGTATATGCTGCACATTGCTACTATACACCCCTTATGTGCTGTCTATACCCCTCACCTACAGTATATGCTGCACATTATTACTATACACCCCCCTTATGTGCTGTCTATACCCCTCACCCACACAGTATATGCTGCACATTACTACTATACACCCCCTTATGTGCTGTCTATACCCCTCACCTACAGTATATGCTGCACATTACTACTATACACCCTCATATGTGCTGTATATACCCCTCACCCACACAGTATATGCTGCACAGTACTACTATACACCCCCTTATGTGCTGTCTATACCCCTCTCCCACAGTGTATATGCTGCACATTACTACTATACACCCCCTTATGTGCTGTCTATACCCCTCACCTACAGTATATGCTGCACATTACTACTATACACCCCCATATGTGCTGTATATACCCCTCACCTACAGTATATGCTGCACATTACTACTATACACCCCTTATGTGCTGTCTATACCCCTCACCCACACAGTATATGCTGCACATTACTACTATACACCCCTTATTTGCTGTCCATACCCCTCACCCACACAGTATATGCTGCACAGTACTACTATACACCCCCTTATGTGCTGACTATACCCCTCACCCACAGTGTATGCTACACATTACTACTATACACCCCTTATGTGCTGTCCATACCCCTCACCCACAGTATATGCTGCACATTACTACTATACACCCCCTTATGTGCTGTCTATACCCCTCACCTACAGTATATGCTGCACATTACTACGATACACCCCCTTATGTGCTGTCTATACCTCTTACCCACAGTATATGCTGCACAGTACTACGATACACCCCCTTATATGCTGTCTATACCCCTCACCCACAATGTATGCTGCACATTACTACTATACACCCCCTTATGTGCTGTCTTTACCCCTCACCCACAGTATATGCTGCACATTACTACTATACACCCCTTATGTGCTGTCTATACCCCTCCTCTACTGTATATGCTGCACATTACTACTATACACCCCCTTATGTGCTGTCTATACCCCTCACCCACAGTATACGCTGCACAGTACTACTATACACCCCTTATGTGCTGTCTATACCCCTCACCCACAGTATACGCTGCACAGTACTACTATACACCCCCTTATGTGCTGTCTATACCCCTCACCTATAGTATATGCTGCACATTACTACTATACACCCCCTTATGTGCTGTCTATACCCCTCACCCACAGTATATGCTGCACAGTACTGCTATACACCCCTTATGTGCTGTCTATACCTCTCACCCACAGTATATGCTGCACAGTACTACTATACACCCCCTTTTGTGCTGTCTATACCCCTCACCCACAGTATATACTGCACAGTACTACTATACACCCCTTATGTGCTGTCTATACCCCTCACCCACAGTATATGCTGCACATTACTACTATACACCCCCTTATGTGCTGCCTATTCCTCACCCACAGTATATACTGCACATTACTACTATACACCCTTTATGTGCTGTATATACCCCTCACCTACAGTATATGCTGCACATTACTACTATACACCCCTTATGTGCTGTCTATACCCCTCACCCACACAGTATATGCTGCACATTACTACTATACACCCCTTATTTGCTGTCCATACCCCTCACCCACACAGTATATGCTGCACAGTACTACTATACACCCCCTTATGTGCTGACTATACCCCTCACCCACAGTGTATGCTACACATTACTACTATACACCCCTTATGTGCTGTCCATACCCCTCACCCACAGTATATGCTGCACATTACTACTATACACCCCCTTATGTGCTGTCTATACCCCTCACCTACAGTATATGCTGCACATTACTACGATACACCCCCTTATGTGCTGTCTATACCTCTTACCCACAGTATATGCTGCACAGTACTACGATACACCCCCTTATATGCTGTCTATACCCCTCACCCACAATGTATGCTGCACATTACTACTATACACCCCCTTATGTGCTGTCTTTACCCCTCACCCACAGTATATGCTGCACATTACTACTATACACCCCTTATGTGCTGTCTATACCCCTCCTCTACTGTATATGCTGCACATTACTACTATACACCCCCTTATGTGCTGTCTATACCCCTCACCCACAGTATACGCTGCACAGTACTACTATACACCCCTTATGTGCTGTCTATACCCCTCACCCACAGTATACGCTGCACAGTACTACTATACACCCCCTTATGTGCTGTCTATACCCCTCACCTATAGTATATGCTGCACATTACTACTATACACCCCCTTATGTGCTGTCTATACCCCTCACCCACAGTATATGCTGCACAGTACTGCTATACACCCCTTATGTGCTGTCTATACCTCTCACCCACAGTATATGCTGCACAGTACTACTATACACCCCCTTTTGTGCTGTCTATACCCCTCACCCACAGTATATACTGCACAGTACTACTATACACCCCTTATGTGCTGTCTATACCCCTCACCCACAGTATATGCTGCACATTACTACTATACACCCCCTTATGTGCTGCCTATTCCTCACCCACAGTATATACTGCACATTACTACTATACACCCCCTTATGTGCTGTCTATACCCCTCACCTACAGTATATGCTGCACATTACTACGATACACCCCCTTATGTGCTGTCTATACCTCTTACCCACAGTATATGCTGCACAGTACTACGATACACCCCCTTATGTGCTGTCTATACCTCTTACCCACAGTATATGCTGCACAGTACTACGATACACCCCCTTATATGCTGTCTATACCCCTCACCCACAATGTATGCTGCACATTACTACTATACACCCCCTTATGTGCTGTCTTTACCCCTCACCCACAGTATATGCTGCACATTACTACTATACACCCCTTATGTGCTGTCTATACCCCTCCTCTACTGTATATGCTGCACATTACTACTATACACCCCCTTATGTGCTGTCTATACCCCTCACCCACAGTATACGCTGCACAGTACTACTATACACCCCTTATGTGCTGTCTATACCCCTCACCCACAGTATACGCTGCACAGTACTACTATACACCCCCTTATGTGCTGTCTATACCCCTCACCTATAGTATATGCTGCACATTACTACTATACACCCCCTTATGTGCTGTCTATACCCCTCACCCACAGTATATGCTGCACAGTACTGCTATACACCCCTTATGTGCTGTCTATACCTCTCACCCACAGTATATGCTGCACAGTACTACTATACACCCCCTTTTGTGCTGTCTATACCCCTCACCCACAGTATATACTGCACAGTACTACTATACACCCCTTATGTGCTGTCTATACCCCTCACCCACAGTATATGCTGCACATTACTACTATACACCCCCTTATGTGCTGCCTATTCCTCACCCACAGTATATACTGCACATTACTACTATACACCCTTTATGTGCTGTATATACCCCTCACCTACAGTATATGCTGCACATTACTACTATACACCCCTTATGTGCTGTCTATACCCCTCACCCACACAGTATATGCTGCAAATTACTACTATACACCCCTTATTTGCTGTCCATACCCCTCACCCACACAGTATATGCTGCACAGTACTACTATACACCCCCTTATGTGCTGACTATACCCCTCACCCACAGTGTATGCTACACATTACTACTATACACCCCTTATGTGCTGTCCATACCCCTCACCCACAGTATATGCTGCACATTACTACTATACACCCCCTTATGTGCTGTCTATACCCCTCACCTACAGTATATGCTGCACATTACTACGATACACCCCCTTATGTGCTGTCTATACCTCTTACCCACAGTATATGCTGCACAGTACTACGATACACCCCCTTATATGCTGTCTATACACCTCACCCACAATGTATGCTGCACATTACTACTATACACCCCCTTATGTGCTGTCTTTACCCCTCACCCACAGTATATGCTGCACATTACTACTATACACCCCTTATGTGCTGTCTATACCCCTCCTCTACTGTATATGCTGCACATTACTACTATACACCCCCTTATGTGCTGTCTATACCCCTCACCCACAGTATACGCTGCACAGTACTACTATACACCCCTTATGTGCTGTCTATACCCCTCACCCACAGTATACGCTGCACAGTACTACTATACACCCCCTTATGTGCTGTCTATACCCCTCACCTATAGTATATGCTGCACATTACTACTATACACCCCCTTATGTGCTGTCTATACCCCTCACCCACAGTATATGCTGCACAGTACTGCTATACACCCCTTATGTGCTGTCTATACCTCTCACCCACAGTATATGCTGCACAGTACTACTATACACCCCCTTTTGTGCTGTCTATACCCCTCACCCACAGTATATACTGCACAGTACTACTATACACCCCTTATGTGCTGTCTATACCCCTCACCCACAGTATATGCTGCACATTACTACTATACACCCCCTTATGTGCTGCCTATTCCTCACCCACAGTATATACTGCACATTACTACTATACACCCTTTATGTGCCGTCTATACCCCTCACCCACAGTGTATGCTGCACATTACTACTATACACCCCCTTATGTGCCGTCTATGCCCCTCACCCACAGTGTATGCTGCACATTACTACTATACACCCCATTATGTGCTGCCTATACCCCTCACCTACAGTATATGCTGCACATTACTACTATACACCCCCTTATGTGCTGTCTATACCCCTCACCCACAGTGTATGCTGCACATTACTACTATACACCCCCACAGTGTATGCTGCACATTATTACTATACACCCCTTATGTGCTGTCTATACCCCTCACCTACAGTATAGTATATGCTGCACATTACAACTATACACCCCCTTATGTGCTGTCTATACCCCTCACCAACAGTATGTGCTGCACATTACTACTATACACCCCCTTATGTGCTGTCTATGCCCCTCACCCACAGTATATGCTGCACAGTACTGCTATACACCCCCTTATGTGCTGTCTATACCCCTCACCCACAGTATATGCTGCACATTACTACTATACACCCCCTTATGTGCTGCTTATACCCCTCACCCACAGTATATGCTGCACATTACTACTATACACCCCCTTATGTGCTGCCTATACCCCTCACCCACAGTATATGCTGCACAGTACTACTATACACCCCCTTAGTGCTGTCAATACCCCTCACCCACAGTATATGCTGCACATTACTACTATACACCCCTTATGTGCTGTCTATACTCCTCACCCACAGTATATTCTGCACGTTACTACTATACCCCTCCCCCACAGTATATGCTGCACATTACTACTATACACCCCCTTATGTGCTGCCTATACCCCTCACCTACTGTCTATGCTGCACATTACTACTATACACCCCCTTATGTGCTGCCTATTCCCCTCCCCCACAGTATATGCTGCACATTACTACTATACACCCCCTTATGTGCTGCCTATACCCCTCACCTACAGTATATGCTGCACATTACTACTATACACCCCCTTATGTGCTGTCTATACCCCTCACCTACAGTATATGCTGCACATTACTACTATACACCCCCTTAGTGCTGTCTATACCCCTCCCCCACAGTATATGCTGCACATTACTACTATACACCCCTTATGTGCTGTATATACCCCTCACCTACAGTATATGCTGCACATTACTACTATACACCCCCTTATGTGCTGTCTATACCCCTCACCCACAGTGTATGCTGCACATTACTACTATACACCCCCTTATATGCTGTCTATACCCCTCACCCACAGTATATGCTGCACATTACTACTATACACCCCTTATGTGCTGTCTATACCCCTCACAAACACTGTATGCTGCACATTACTACTATACACCCCCTTATGTGCTGTCTATACCCCTCACCCACAGTATATGCTGCACATTACTACTATACACCCCCTTATGTGCTGCCTATACCCCTCACCCACAGTATATGCTGCACAATACTACTATACACCCCCTTTTGTGCTGCCTATACCAGTCACCTACAGTATATGCTGCACAGTACTACTATACAGCCCTTATGTGCTGTCTATACCCCTCACCCACAGTATATGCTGCACATTACTACTATATACCCCTTATGTGCTGTCTATACCCCTCACCCACAGTGTATGCTGCACATTACTACTATACACCCCCTTATGTGCTGTCTATACCCCTCACCCACACTGTATGCTGCACATTACTACTATACACCCCATTATGTGCTGCCTATACCCCTCACCCACAGTGTATGATGCACATTACTACTATACACCCCATTATGTGCTGCCTATACCCCTCACCCACAGTATATGCTGCACAGTACTACTATACACCCCATTATGTGCTGCCTATACCCCTCACCCACAGTATATGCTGCACAGTACTACTATACACCCCCTTATGTGCTGCCTATACCCCTCACTCCAGTATATTGTTGAAATACCCAATGCAAACTGATGAGGGCTGTCACAGCTGGGTGATATGGTTCTTTGTATATTTTAAGACAAGAGTCATCTTTTTTATTTTGTAAATGTATAATAATAACTGGCAAAAATTAACAAAACCACAAAACACTGAGAACTTATGCTGGGCATACACTGTGAGATTTCTCTCACAGTGTATTTGGCAGACATCTGCGCTCCGCCCCGGGGGAGGAGACATTTCCCTGTTCCTTCCGTAGGAAGGAACGATATTTCCCGTTAAACTGTCAGCCGCATCGGGCAGTGTATGCCCAGCTGCGGCCAACAGTTTAACGGGAAATATCGCATCGGACGGGCATGCTAGACAATCCAGCATGCCCGACCGAGCAATATTTAACCCTTGGTCGCCCCCTCACACGCTACAATTATCGCGGCTATCCGCCAAAATCGGGCCAGCATAAGTAATAGTAGTAGAATTCTTACATACATTTTATATTCATTCCTATAGATGGACGCACAATCAAGACCTCGGAGGGAGATGTTATTTTGAGCCAACATTTTAAAATGGAAGATAACATCAGACAGTTTTCTCCAGGAGACATCCCCATTACTCTAAATTTGCATCCAATACGTCACAGTGCAGATATATCTTCTGGTCCCTCTATTTATGAGAAATTTTCCCCTGATAACTCTAATATTGCTACACACAGTACAGCTCACATAGGTGATAAAGGATTTATCTGTTCTGAATGTGGGAAATGTTTCACAAAGAAATCATATCTTATTACACATCAGAGATGTCACACAGGGGAGAAACTATTTACATGCTCTCAGTGTGGAAAATGTTTTACACAAATAACAACTCTTGTTAGACATCAGAGATGTCACACAGGGGAGAAACCATGTTCATGTCCTGAGTGTGGGAAATGTTTTACAGTGAAAACAAATCTTGTTACACATAAGAGAAGTCACAGAGGTGAGAAACCTTTTCCATGTTCTGAGTGTGGGAAATGTTTCAGAGACAAAACACATCTTGCTATACATCAGAGAAGTCACACAGGTGAGAAGCCATTTCCATGTTCTGAATGTGGGAAATGTTTCACAGAGAAAGCACATCCTGTTAGACATCAGAGATGTCACACAGGGGAGAAACCATTTTCATGTGCAGAATGTGGGAAATGTTTTTCACATAAAGGAAATCTTGTTACACATCTGAGAACTCACACAGGTGAGAAGCCATTTTCATGTTCTGAGTGTGGGAAATGTTTTACAGCCAAATCAAATCTTATTACACATCAAATAATACATAAAAAAACATGAACTTTCTAAAGGTTTACTGTCTTTATTGTTTTTGAGATGGGCCCCTCCAATTTACAGAGATCTGCCCCTCCCTATGTAGATTCTCTAGTGTTATGTTGCTATGCGCCCCTGGATCCGGCCTAATTTTCTTTTAGTTCCTCCTGTTATCATTCCTGAAGAGACGTGTCTGGCGTCGCATGGCTGAGACTTTAATTTTTCTATATAAACTCCTAATGTTTGATAACTGATTGGTAAAGTGTTTTGCACAGCTGTTTTATTTCATGACATGTGTTTGTTGTTCTATATGCTATTTCATTTGTGTTTCTTATATTCTTTTGCTATCCCACTCCCCCGCCTTGCCTTTCCTGCTTTTCATACTGAGATTTAGTCATGCCCTATACCATTACCTTTGACCTCTTAACCCTATTTTTTTTTCTTTTCCTTTCTCCTCACATCCCACATACATTCTGCTAAAATGTTTACTTTTATAATTTTAAGGCTATGGGGTTCCCCCCCTCTCTCTTATGTCACCTCTTCAGAATTACGGCTTCACTTTGCCGTGCCCCCTCAGGGTTTTCTACCCACCTGCTGAACTATGCGCCTTTCCAACGCATAGCATTCCTTCCCCCTGTCAGCACCTATGGCCCTGGCCCTTGGTGCCAGTAGGCCGCACCTCCTCCCCTCCCTCATTCCGGTCTTCCCTCCTTTTCCAACAGGACATTCTTTATCTTCTTCCATCTCTGAAGATATCCTTTTTCTCCCTACCTATCCATTTCTGATTTTTCTTTTTCTTCTTTAGCTACCTTTTCGACCGTCGCACATGGGTCTTAAACTACTCTCGTTTAATGTGAAGGGCCTCAACAGCCCCCAAAAGCGTACCAAACATTTTTCTACCCTTAACATTTACAAAGGTGACCTAGTGTTCTTACAGGAGACCCACTTCTTGCAAAACCTCCACCCAGAGTTGCGCTCTAAGGCATACCCTACTACTATTTCACGCCTGTGACGCTAAACAAAAAAACGGGGGGTTGCCATTCTCATGGCCCGACACCTCACTTTTGATCTGATTGACTCCCACCGAGATAAATAGGGTCATTTTCTTATACTTATAGGCACTCTCAACAACACTTTGTGCACTATTGTTAACATATGCTCCTAATCAAAACAAACATGCTTTTTTTACTAAATTAGATAATCTTCTGTCCTGTAAGAATCAGGGCCCTCTTATTTTATCAGGGGACTTTAATGCGGTTTTTAATCCCACACTGGATAGATCTACCTCGGGGGCCACCAACTCCAGCGGAGCGGACCTCCGCAATTCCAAAGCTCTCCTTGATCTCATGAAGTCCTAGCTTCTCTACGACTCCTGGCGGGTTCGGGAACCACTAATTCGAGATTACACCTTTTCCCAAGTACATAGCTACTACTCCCGCATGGACGTGATTCTGCTCAGCCATGACCTAGCCCTCCATCTCATGAATGTTCAGGTCTATTCCTTGACCTGGTCTGACCATGCACCTATCTCAGCTGACCTTTCAGGTATCACTGAACGCCCACGCCCATTGACGTGGCATATGAATGACACTCTCCTCCACAACCAGGACATAGTCATACGACTTAATAAACACCTTATGGACTACTCTCAGTTAAATGCCCTCCCAGATACCTCCCCTTATACTGTCTGGATAACCCATAAGGCTGTGCTGAAGACTTTCTGACCCGTACGAATACTCTCTCTATTAAACTCCAACAAATGGAGGCCCACCACAAACAATCTCCTGACCCTTCTATCTTGAAGGAGCTTCTTACTGTCCACTCCCTTGCCCTCCTTATCTCCCAACATACTGCTAAATGCCTGAAATGGCTCCACCAGACATTTTGCAAAAAAGGCAATAAGGCAGATAAGATCCTGATCCATAAAAATATTCTCATGATCAAAAATTCTAAGCGTCACCTCCATGACCCTGCCGCCATTCGATCTGAATTTCAAAACTACTATAGCAAGTTATATAACTTGCAGTCTGCCTTCCTCCCCTCCTCTACCCCACCTACTGATGCAGCAATCCAAAGCTTTCTTGCTGCTGCTCACCTCCCTCGATTATCCCAGGAAACCCTGCATGAACTGAGCAAAGAGATCTCAGAGGAAGAAATAGTAGCATCTATTAAAGAGCAGAAATCGGGTAAATCTCCTGGGCCTGACGGCTATACTTCTGCATACTTTAAGAAGTTTGGAGGTCTTCTAGTTCCCCACCTGCACTCCCTTTTTAATAATGTTCTGCAGGGAGGGGCCTTCCCTGCGAAAATGCTTGAGGCCCGAATTGTTGCGATACCTAAAGAGGGCAAAGACCCCAGTGTTTGTGCAAGCTATAGACCTATTTCCCTGCTTAACCTTGATGTTAAAATTTACGTGAAAATTCTGGCTAAGGCTCAATCTTGTCCTTCCCTCTTTAGTCCACTACGACCGAGTTGGTTTCATACCAGGTCGCCAGCCACGGGATAATACCAGCAGGACAGTAGATCTGATTCATATTATTAACTCCAGGAGATCCCCAGCTATTTTTCTTTCTCTGGATGCTGAAAAAGCATTTGATAGGATCTCCTGGGGTTTCATGTCTCATGCGCTACAGTCCTTTGGGTTGTCTGGGGACTTCCTGCCGGGCGTCATGGCCCTCTATTCTGCCCTTTCAGCTAGAGTCTCTATTAATGGAATCCCATCTAATTTATTTTCCATTTCCAACAGCACCAGACAGGGATGTCCCCTCTCCTCCTTAATCTTTGCCCTGATAATTGAGCCTCTAGCCTCCCTTGTCCGCCTTAATCCTAGCATCAGGGGTGTGCAGGTCGGGAACATCTCTAAAATTGCCCTTTTTGCGGATGACATTCTGCTTACGCTTCCTCAACCTCGGATGTCTTTGCCCAATCTTTAGGACCTCCTGGATAATTATAGCGCACTTTCCGGGTACAAAATTAATTACTCTAAATCGGAGTCCATGCTTTTTCATGTCCCCCATTGGGATGCTGAATCCCTCAAGTCCTTTTATAATTTTAAATGGCAACATGAAAAACTTAAACTATATTATTTGGCTACCCACTTTTCTAAAATTGCTTCCTCCTATTCTCCCCCTGGAACAACATCCTGGCTTGACATTGGAGCCAGCCTTATTAATTTTCCAGATTTGTCCTCTCTCTGGGGCTTACAAAAGAGATACCGCCCCCCCCCTCCAGCCTCCCACCTACTCTTTAATTCCTACTACATCTGTGGAATCTATACTCCATTAAATTCTCAATCACCTCTCCTATGTCTCCCCTCACACCCATCTGGAACAATCCCTGTTAGCCACCAGGCCTACAAATGACCCGCATGGCATGGTGGACATATCTGGTCCTCAAATTTCCTGTGGATTTTAGTGCAGGTGGGCATTGGCTTTCCCTCTCAGAACTACAGTCGAAAGCTTCTACCCAACCCCTCCACCCCTTTGAATATTGCCAAATACGGCACTTTCTACAATCTATGCCACAAGATTTACTTCTATGCACCCTCACCCCCTTTGAATGCCTCTGCAAGTTCAACCCCATGTCCAAAGGGATGATTTCCCAAATTTATAGTATCCTTATTGATGCTGCTTTTTTAACTCATAATCCACACAAATCTTCTTGGGAGGCAGACCTTGGCCCGCCACCAGATGAGGAGGTTTGGGACGACATGAGACAGGCTATTGCCAGATCCTCCATTTCTACACAGTTTAAGGAAACATCATATAAATTATAATACCGCTAGTACTATACCCCAGTGCAATTCTCACAAATGTTTCCTTCTACCTCACCCCTCTGCTGGAGAAATTTTGGCCTCCAGGGTACTCTTACCCATATCTGGTGGACTTGCCCGGTCCTTAATACTTTTTGGACCTCGGTCCATACCCTTACAAATCAGCTCTTTGAAGCTCTGATCCCACGGGACCCAGAAATTGTTGTCCCATATTCTAGTAGCTGCCAAACAATTAATAGCCCGCCAATGGAAAAACCCTCTCTCTGCCATCTCTTTCTGCTTTGAAATAGCAAACTTGGCATATTGCAGCAATGGAGAATATTACTTATTATCTCCATGATAGGGGCCATCTAAGTGTGGGCTCCTTGGCTCTCCTGTGAGAGCACCCCCCCACACTTGACCCTTGTATTTGCTCCACTGAACCCATGTGCGGTGGGAGGGTCTTACTCCCCACCCCATTCTTTCTTGTTTGCTTTATTACCTTGGATAGGTACTCCTCATTTTTGTTTTAATATCTCTTAAACATCCTTCAGATGTCCTAATCTCTCTAGTAGTCCTGTTTCCCTCTCTTACACCTTCATCCCCCCGTACCCTGTTTTCTATTGATTTTGTTTACATGTACAGATCTATATTGTATTTTCTCTATATATTTAAAAATATGTCTCATTGTTGAGGCTATTTGCACTCATGTCTGCTTATATGCTAAAATACAATACTTTAAATAATTCAAACTCTTCAAATCTTTTAGAAAATCTTTTGTGCTTTCAGTACCAGTAACAGTAGTGTAACAATACACAGCGCCATCAGTAGACTAAACATTGGTACATTTTCCACACAACAATCAACCTGTAATAAAAGTATATATTACACAGTCATAGGGAACAGACAAAGGAAAGAACAGGGAGGGAAAGATGTATTTTGTGTTGCTAATGTCGAAGACTAATTTACATAATTCCATATTTACATATGCTTTATGCTGTATAATGAAGCAGTACATGAGATTTAACAGGGCATTGGTACTTCCATTTTGTTTCTCTGTCCAAACTTAGTTTTAAATGGAAATGAGTGTATGTCTTTAAGGCCACACCCGAGGGAAACTGTTTATCTAACACAGTGAAGAGATAATGCCCATATATGTGTCCTTGTGCTGGGGAAACTATTCAGACTAAATATGGGATGTAATACTCCATGAGTATCACTCAAAAGGAATTCAGTTTCGAGTCTGTTTGTCAAGGAGGAGTTAACAAGAGCAAGCTTTGTCTATTATCTGATAATGGTAGTGGGTGTTAAAGGGGCGTATAATCTGAATATTGTAATAATGTATAAGTATTGTGTGACAATGTCAATCGTTGTTATTCCTGCATTATAACCCTGGGAGAACATGTCCCAGTTAAGGGCTTGATCTAATTATTTAATTAATTAATAAAATGACAAATTCTTAAGTATACTGGTTTGGAGAATATTACTTATTATGGAACAACACCAGGTTACAAGGTAATTTTAGACAGTTGGAGGCACTGGCTGTTTCTTTATGACATCCATCATCTACCTGTGCACCTGTCAGGTTTCCTCACTATCTCAACAATGGGAGAGGAGTGGCTGTACCTGCTGTCTGGCCAGCAGCTGGGACATCCAATCTCCAAAATCTTCGTGAGTATCAGAATTATATATATATACATTATGTGTATATATATGTATGTTTCTGTGCTCCGAGATGTTATGTAATGAGAGGAAATGGTGTACCATTTGATGAGAGGGGTGTAGCTAAAGTTGAACTCAGACATGATTTTATATTGTGTGTTGTTGCATTTAAGTAATATTGCTAAAAATAGAGTTAACTGTATTAAGATGCTTTAATAATTTTATACTGTGAACTGATCACTCACAGTCAAAGGTTTATTTAATATTTGTGTAGTGAAGAATGTATGAATTATGAATGTATGAAATATGGAGATGTACCTGTTTTTCGACAGACAGACGTGTCGCAAGAGGTAATACAAATGTGTTTGTAGTTGCTTGGAGAAAAACAGGTGATCATAGGAAGCTTGTTCTGACTATGTGCATTTCTATGGTGAGTGTTAAAAAAATGACAAGAGATGATAAAATGTGTATTCCAGTGGATGGAAATAAAAAAAAGTGCAGCGTAAAGTGTTAATTTGTAATGTTTACATAATTAGTATTAGTAATTCTAAATTAAATGCAGAGATCAGTCCGCGCGCTTGCGTAAAGTATGTCATGTTAAAACTCTATAAAAAAAAACAAATGGATGTTGTTGGGAACACAATGGCAGGCTGCAGCTTCTTTTGCTATTTCTATAGTTGTGTCAGTAATGTTTAAAAAAATATTCTTAAAAATCTTTAAAATAGTGTTTAGTATCTGTAAAACAAAAAGTGATTCTGTCACAGTATCTGAAAAGTACAGGCAGAGTTTACGTTATTGTTTGCCAAGAAAGTTCTTATAAGTTCAGAATGTCCCAGACAAAAGACAGAGAGTTTACAAAAGCAAGAGAACTACAAAGGCTTATATATTTATTACATTGTTACATAAACCAATAGAGAAAGTTTTGAAACAGCTGATTTTTAGAGAAATGTGATTTTTGAGATAAATAGTGTTGATGTTATTAATGACCATAAGCCAAATGTTTAATGCTATGTTATACCAGACTAAATAAGAATAAAACCGTTGCGGCTAATCATAAAGGATTCCACATGATTACATGCTTAAGGGACTTTTTAAGGCTAGGCTGAATGATGCATAACGTAATAGGGCAGCATTTTAATATCTAGAGTGGGAAGAACAATACTTTAACATAATTGCCAACTTAACAAGGAGAGGAGAGACACAGATCTTTTGCAGAACAGAGATGTTGGGTTGGAAGATATTTGGATGTAAGTGAAGAGATGTATGTTGGTTTGGTTAATAGCGTCATTCGTGAGTGTAAGTATTTTAAGTTGAATATGGTAGAAGACCGACAACCAATAGAGAGTCAGACAGAGTAGATTAGCAGACACTGAACATTTGGTGAGAAAGTTCAACTTCGCAGCTATATTCAAAATGTCATATAGTGGGGAAAACCAATAATGAGACTATTACAATTGTCTATGAGGAAATAATGACTCCATGTGCTAGATTTGTTACATTGTCTTATGTAAGATATGGTCGAAGTTTGGCTATGTTTTTTAGATGTATGTAACAGGATTTAGAGACAGTTGAATGTGAGAAACATTAGACAGTTTATAGTCAAGGATGACACCAAGGCAGCGAGCTTGTGAAGTGGGGTTGATTGTCAAGTTGTCAATAGTTATAGAGATATCAGGATGGTAACTATTATTGGCTGGTAGATATATAATTAATTCTGTTGTGGATATATTAATTTTTAGGTGGCAAGATTACATTCCAAGATGTAATGGTGGAGAGATATACAGTGACACAGATGAGCGCAGTTAGTGACAAATCTGGGGAGAATAGGGAGAATTTGAGTATCCTCTGCATACAAATGATACTGAAAACCAAAGGAGCAGATTAGTTAGCTAAGAATGGAGGTAGAATCAGAAAAGTGCTCAGTATAAGAACGATTATATAAGTAGGATGTCAATCAAGAAGGGATGTGTCTTGAAAACCTAGGGATTATAGTGTTTGCATAGGAGGAGAATGCTGTTTCTGTGAAGTATCAGGAATGAGATGAGAAGAGTGTAGATACTTCATCTATATTAGAAGGGACTAATAGATATAATCCTATATACTTCCTATGTTCACAGCAGGATTGTAAACTTTTGTAATGACAAACTGTTTAACTCGTTCTTTCAATATTTTCAGAGTGAGAAACTGTCTGTCTGTGTACTTTGTGCGTTAGTGTGAGTTTCACTCTCTCTCTGTGTATACCCCTCCCAGATCGAGAAGCTGCACCGAGGAGAAGAAAAAAAAAAAAGTTTTGTTTCAGAGAAATGCTTTAACTATCTCAGAGCATGAGACTGTGTCTGTATTCTTACATCATAGGTTTCTTTTGTACCTCAGCCAGGGTACTAATAAAAGAAGGTTATGAGACACTTTTTAGTATATACGCAGTATCTACATAATGTTTTCATAAAGCAAAAGGATATATTCTGAAAAAGTTTACAAACAGTTTACAATATTTTCAAAATAATCTGCAATTTTTTTATGTTCTTACAGATGACTCGTTCCTTATCCAACAGTGCGCTATGGTTATATTCAAAGTTATTTTAAACTTCAATAAGAGATAATAACAAACAATTGTGTTTTTTTTGCAGAAGCAAGTTAAAAGTTTAATGGGACAAAATCCAACTGTATACTGATAATTTTAAATATACAGGACATTGTTTTCCACCAGCTCGAAGACATTTATATCCTTAAAGGGTGGCATTAATTGTTAAGTTGAATTGCATCTATTGGTTTTATATACTGTTATGCAGATATTTAATAATGCTCAACTTAAACATGTTCCTACAGCCAGATTTTCTCAATGGGAGATAATATCTTAGACTCATATCAATCTTACATATGTCATAATTTCAATTGTGTTACATTGATCTTTATCCTCAACAGGGGGGAATATGGTTGATAATAGTTAATGGTGAGGAAAAAGGAAGACAATGAACATGTTTGCAATAATGAAATATAAAAATATTTTTCAGTAATGGGAAGTTTCATTAGATAATCTTGACTTAGTTCTCTTTACTGATGATAACTGTTACAGACAGATACATAATGTTTTTTTGGTTACAGCGTATGCATTACAGTAACTACTACAATCAACGTAGTTAGCTGAATGTAATGTACAGTATTGATTGTAGCAATTGGAAGCATAGGGGTTACCGCATAGCTTCTGGGAACTATAATTTTACATGTACAAACAGTTAAGGAACTGAAAGAAGCAATATGTTTACTGATAATAACTTGTAGTAATTAAGTGTCGGGTACAAACTAAAGAGATTGATATTATTTTCATGGGTAACATATTAGCTTACAGGGTAGTATGAAAGGTAATTTTAAGTACATATGATGAATCAGTTATAGAAACTCAGTTGATGTTGTTTAAGGATATCACATTTTACCAATAAAGACAATATCAGGAAAATACTTCTCACAATGAGGTCAATGTCTGGGAATTAGAGCATTGGTACAAGAGAAGATGATAATGGGTATTTGAGTAGAATTGAAATTATTACAAGCCTTATAGAGATGTTCATGGGTTAGTACATTTAAGAGCAGATAATATAAATCACATTGTACAATCTTACTGGTATGCTCGAGCCAGAGATAAAGTGAAAATGTGAATGTTTATGTCATTCAGATGATAAATAATGAAGAGAAAATGATACCTACTAAAACATTTTCAAAGTACTATTGATAATTGATTTTATTCAGTTACCAATGAAGAAAAAAGAAGGATTAAAGTATGTCGATGAGAAGGATTTGGAGTATATCGATTAGAAAGGAGTGGGGCATGTCGTTTTAGAGGATTAAAGTATGTTATTATTAAGGTTTCAGGATGTTGTAAAATATAGTGTTAGCATGTTCTTGGAGTTTACCGAATGTATAGCTCCATAATGCTAAGAGAAGAGATTTTGGAAGAATTTGTATGTCAGGTATAGGTTGCTTACTGTAAGTGTTATTGAAAGTTACAAGGAAAGTTTTTCAAATAAGTGAAATGATGGGAATAAAAGGAAAGTTACACACAATGGTGTTATAAAAAACAAATGAGTTAAACTTACAAAAGAGACAGCAATGGCATTGTTTGAAGGCCTATATTTGGTGCTTCATAGTAATAGAATCACACCTGAGCCTTATCTCAATCTCTCCTTATTATTAATTGTTTTTTTTTAACTACAATCAAGATGTGTTACTAAACCAAAGACTGATTTGAGATTACAACATGATTTGACTGTTCAATATTTTATACAATTGTCTAAGCAGCTACAAGAACAATTTTGGGGAAGCTCAACAGGATATTCAACTAACATCAGCATTTGATGCAGAAGATGAAATACAGTCTAGAGACTATGATGGTATGATGAGAAGTTTGTTACATTCTGGTTCCCTTACAGATCAATGGGATGGTCCTTGGCATGGCAAAAGTAATGCTGACAACAGATACAGCTATAAAGATTGCTGAGAAGGACACCTGGATTCATGGCTCACAGTGAAAAAGGTCAGAGAGAGATCTGAGCTTAAAGGGGACTTATCCTCAGACTCAAGTGCTGATATAGAGACTGTGATATAAGACTATGAGAACTCTTCAATCAAGATGGAGATTTTTGCCCACAAATAGACTATGATATAGACTGATGACAAAGGAACCATAATTTTTCTTAGCTGCGTGATGGAAACAATCGTGTTTATTGCAACATTGAGACTTATTTTTATTTTGGAGAGAGGGCGAGCAAGGGTTCATGGTCTGGTATGACTACACATCCAGTAGTGTGGATGATGGGGTTATTCTAATAAGTCCTTTCCTTCCTCTTTTCTAAGCAGGGAAAATGATCGGCATCAGAAGTCTGATTTTTCATCTATTGAAAAGTGCATTGGCATTTACTGTACTAAACCAGAAGAAAGATGTATACTATGGTGTATGGATATTATTCAAAAGAGTATCCAATTCTACAAAAATATTCATTGATGGGTAAAGTATTAAATGCTATTAATTGTTGAATTTGTGCCAGAACCATTCTTGAGTTGAAATATACTGAAAATACTAAGATAATTAACATAAAACCATGTGAGAATTGTGAAAGAAGGTTGTAAACAGGAAAAGGGGTTACTGATAACTATAACTTCACAAATCCACTAATAATGATGTTATTTTCATATGTAAGTGAACGCATTCCATTCTGTTTTAATAAGAAAGTATATGAAATGAAACAGACTACACCTCAGATCTGAATAACTACAGGAATGTTTACTAGTCCAATACAAGTAGAAAATGTTGAGTCATAATATTGTAATAAAATCTTTACTGTGTACAAACCTTAAATTCCTGGCTATACTGATCAATGTAAGGAAGATTTTTTAAAGGACTGAATGCTTATTATGTACAATGTATTTTTACAATGAGACATTTGATTATACACTGCTAGGGATTAGTTCCAATATTGAGTGTTCCAAACAGTGATACAGATCATATAGTTCAGACGTTAGTAATACTAATTACTACCATGATATTTCAGTTTGATGTTATTTTCTTGTTACCAGATAATCTTTATTACCTATGAGGAAAGTATGCTTACAAATTATTGCCAATTAATTCAGAAGATATTTCCTTTTTAGGCAAACTGATGCTACAATTTTATGTGATAACTCATAATAATTTGTGATAAGTTATTTTGCAGGATGCCAGACGTTTTACAAGAGATATTGATCCAGTGAATAAAAATACATTTCTCTGATTGATACTTCAGTGAGACATCATGTTGGAAACAACTTTGCTAACATCCTTACGTATGATAATTGGGGATATTTGGATAATCAACATGAAATTATTGAACTGGACAAATTTATTGACAATGATACTGGACTTTATATGATAAGACATTCATATATGTTGGACATTTATTAAAAATATTCCGGAATGAACAATTACTACAACACCGTCATAATTGATTGCTTAATTGTACAGACTGGAGGATATTATCGAACTTTTTATACAAATCTTGAAATTCACTGTTGAAGTTATTTGACCAATAATACTACAGATGAAGAAACCATTATTATCAATTACATAAATGAGGCGTATACGATAGAAGAATTTCTATGAATACATTATGATAAAGACTCTAAAGTGATTTATGATGATCATGATTAGATACTAATTTTTGATTTTCAGGTTTAGAAATGTTTTTTAACATATTTTATGTACAAAGTTTATTCTTGAAATCTTAATCCTGATTTTTGTAGGTGGCCTATGCTGTATTCAGATGGCTACTTTAAAAATGAAAACATACAAGAAATGGAGATGAGATATAGCACATGTAATTAATGTGCTTATCTAAGGGTGGAGCTGTCGAAGACTAATTTACATAATTCCATATTTATGTATGCTTTATGCTGTATAATGAAGCAGTACATGAGATATAATAGAGCATTGGTACTTCCATTTTCTTTCTCTGTCCAAACTCAGATTTAAATGGAAATTAGTGTGTGTCTTTAAGGCCGCTCCCAAGGGAAACTGTTTATCTAACACAGTGAAGAAAGCATGCCCATATATGTATGCTTGTGCTGAGGAAAATATTCAGACTAAATATGGGATGCACCAAACGATGAGTATCTCTCAAAGGAATTCCGTTTCGATTCTGATTACCAAGGAGGAGTTAGCAAGAACAAGCTTTGTCTATCTGATAATGTTAGTGGGTGTATAAGGGGCGTATAATCTGAATATTGTAATAATGTATAAGTACTGTGTGATAATGTCAATCGTGGTTACTACTGCATTAACACTGGGAGAATATGTCCCAGTTAAAAGGGCTTGATTTAATTAATTAATAAAATGACAAATTCTTAAGTATACTGGTTTGGAGAATATTACTTATTATGGAACAACACCTGGTTAAAGGAAACTTAAACACTCTTCATTTCTTCCATTCCTCCGGCCATGGATCCTACTTCTCCCCGTGATCCTATATGCTGCACACAGTAACTATTATATGTACTTGCAGACAAGACTCTTCATTTCTTCCATTCCTCCGGCCATGGGTTCTACCTCTCCCCATGCTCCTATATTCCCGCTATTAAGAAACTCTCTCATTTTACCATATAAAAGTAAATATCTTTACTCTTTAGTAGTAGATATCTCATCCAACACTTTGAGAGATAAAACACTAACTCTCTGGAAATCAGATTCACCTTCCCTGTCTGACAGTGAGGATCTGTTTCGGCATTATGACTGCGAATATTGCATTCTTCTTACTTAGCAGAAGTACATATTCCAACAATTTTTCAGTGCCGATATCCTACTCAAAGACCATTTCAGTACAGTCTATGCCGCAGAAAGCCCAAAATGTCTTATCTGCAGGATTCATGCATTGCATGTGGGATTGCAGGAACATTATACAGTTTTGGCATAAATTATTAAATTGTCAACTCAATTTGTTCCATCTCAGTAACCCCAGACCCAGAAGCTGTATTTGTTCAGATTTCTCAAATTGGGATTTAAACCCCAATAGGAAACAGTTGATTCCGCTGCTTATTATTATAGTAACAGTAGCATAGAAGATGATGATCATCCTCTCCGTCAATTTCAGAAGTTAAACTGAAGCTACTCCAGCTATTATATTTTGATAGAAGAGACACGTTCCCAGCTATTATATTTTGATAGAAGAGACATGTTACCCCTTGCTGGGATTGCACAGGGAGTAGACCCCCCTGACAGGGCCTACTTACATCCTCCATCGAGTCAGTGCTCCCCCTAAAAAAAACTTCCTCATATTAAAACACCAAGGACTGCTTGAACCCACACCGTGGGGGAACAAAAGACACTGTTAAAACTTTCTACTCGCATCTGGAACTTATATGCATGTTTGATACACTGTGTAAATGACTTCACCCTTAAACGGGTCCTCCCCACTACTGCAAGTTTAAGATTGTACACCCCAATAAAGATCATCTCACTAAACACATCCCAGTCTGTAGATCACTCCACACCCACCCGCATATATCCAAACCCCCACACCACACCTTGAGCACCTGTTACCCTCCTCTATACATCGATTCACCAAAGTAGGTCGGACACTCCTACTCCCACATCGCCGCTCAGGTACCATCCCCAACTACCCATCCCACATACAACTACCCATTCCCCTGCCCACCCCCCTTAAACGCACACCACTTCGGACAAAGCGCGAAGCACCCCCACACATTACCCAGTTCAGTATTCTATAGGACATATATATGCATCCTGGAACATCATATATTCTTCTTATAGACAAAGTACACCATTCCATGTAGTAAGAATAGCATGTTGTTTATATGATTGCTAATTCTGTAGTGATTTTTTTCTTCTATTAATACACCTTATATGGATTGGGCACAAATCTTCCCTCCCCTCCTCTATTCCCCATGTGTTTTCCTATTGTTATCCCTCCTTTCTTTTATACTTTAATATATTGTAGTGAGTTATTAATGGTCCCTTTGTATAGGCAATATAAGTGTATATATACTGTAATTATTGTGATCCCTGCCTATTTTGGCATCAGAGTGTATTATTGTCTATGCTTTCTTGCTTACTCTAATGGCGGGCATGCTGTTTTGTGGGACTGGGCATTTCCCTTTCTTATAATACTCAGGGATCAAAGATATTTGTACTTGTTATGTAATATGGCATACATGGCTATTGTTCTCAGTATTATATTCTGTTTGTATGATAAAAATCTTAACAAAACAGATTTAACTAACAATTTGAGGTAGTCTAAATCACAGTGAATATATGGCTTATGTATTATATACTCAGTGTCCGTCACCCAAAATGTATAATAATATAATGTGGAGTGCTTGTTTTGGTTCCCACAGTAGAAAGTAAACTTTTGGCTAAATGGCATGAACACTTTGAAATCCTAGAAAAAGTGGGGGAGATTAATTATAAAGTTTACCAGCCTGGGAAAAGCCAGAACAGATATACCATGTAAATCTTATAAAACCTTGGAAGGATATAGCAGCTGTCCTATCCCCTCCAGTAAACCCAGGGCCTTTGGTTCCCAAAGTAACAATTGCTAAAACCCTATCAACTGTTCAACAGCAGGAGACTAAAGATTTTCTTATAAGAAATAGGGTTTTGTTTTCAGACATAAAGTGTATAACCAAAGACATTAAACATGACATGATCACTAACTCAGGGGTTAAGATGAACCTAAAGCCCTATAGATTACCAGAAGCCCAACACGAATCAGTGTCCAAAGTAATTAAAGAAATGTTGGAGTTGGGTGTAATTGAATAATCACATAGTGAGTGGACAAGTCCCATTGTGCTTATTTCAAAGCCTGATGGGAGTTTGCACTTCTGTAATGATTTCTGTAAGTTGAATAATGTGTCAAAGTTCGATGCCTATCCAATGCCTAGGGTGGATTTCTGCACCAGAAGGGTTGTTCCAATACAAGATGTTGCCATTTGGCTTACATGGGGAACCTGATACCTTTCAAAGGAGGATGGATACAATTCTAAGGCCCCATAGACAGTATGCTGCTGCTTATCTAGATGATGTAATCATCTAGTCTTGATTTCACTTACCCAGACTACAAGCAGTGTTGGACTACATCTATAATGCTGGATTGACAGCCAACCCAAAAAAGTGTTGTCTAGGGATGGAAGAAGTAAAGTGTTTTGCATACACCATTGGCAGGGGTTTGATAAAGCCCCAACTTAATATAATCGAGGCACTACAATATTGGCCACGACCCCTAAATAAGAAGCAGGTGAGAAGATTCTTGGGAATCATGGGGTATTATAGGAGATTTATATCTAATTTTGCCACCACTGCAGTCCCACTGACAGACCTTACCAAAGGCAAATAAAAAGTTATGGTTAAATGGAGTTTTGAAGCAGAAAAGGCTTTTCAGGAGTTAAAAGTAGCATTGTGCACCCAACCAGTTCTGACGATACCTAAATCTGACGAAATTCAGGATGATTACTGGTCATGCCCCTTTAAAATGGTCAGAGAATAAAGAGAGCAATAGGAGAATAACGAGGTGGTTCTTGGTACTGCAAAATGTTACATTTTCAGTAGAGCACAGGCCAGGAAGCCAGCTGGCCAATGCAGATGCTTTTTCTCATGTGTTTTATTTGGGGGCTGCAGTTGTTCCACCCCACAGGTCAAAACAAAGGGGGGATATGTGACAGAAGCACTGGTAAAGTGCTAAATGGCATATATGTGTGTCCAAGGTTTTTGACCCTCAGGATGTCTGTGTCTGATTGATTAGAGTTTGGGCTTTAAGTAAAACCCGGATAATGGGTCCTGGGGGTGTGGATGTGAGAGAGAAGAGAGGGCTCCATCCACAAGGCTGGTTCAAGTGTTTAAGGCGCTTGAGAGCAGGCTAATTAGTGACTGCAGCTGTGAGAGGCTGATAAAGGTTGTATCAGGGTTTGGCTCAGTGTTTCATACATGGGAGAGCAGGCAGTCAGGCTTGTTCAGAGAAACTGATGTACCACTTGTAAGTACTGTGCATATGCCTATGTTGGTGGTTAAGGCAGTATGCCCTACCACTTTGAGAGATGGAATTTATTATCTAGTTAGTGCCCAGATGGGCTAAGATTTATTTTTGTTTTACGTTTTTATACTACACAATAAAAACTAGCTGTGGCTAGCTTGCACAAAAAAAACTGGACTGGTTTCCTAGCAGCTATGTTTGGAGGTGTCCATCTACTCTAGGAGAGGGACCTCCTACCACGATCCTATTACAGCACACACTTGCATACATACACACGCTTACACACATACTTTCTGTGCTCATTTAATCCTTAATGATAATGGGTAATGAATATGTGTCAATGTAACAGCAGTATATTAGTATATTTAAATATTGAAGATATAATATCTTTAATGTTTTTTTTTTAAATTTGCTATGAATAACGTTTGCACTAATATTGGGGTAAGAATATGGTATTGGGATTGCGTAGAATAAAATTATTGGGCAATATTACAGGTATTCATATGATACTGAGGACAATGCCTAGAATTTATTTAATTGTCTATACAGGACACTGTAATACCTAAGGTTAGGCTGTGGGTGAGATACTTAGTCTTTGGGGGGTTTAGAGTTAAGCTGTGGGGAGATAGAGTTAGGCTGCAGTTGGAAGGCTTAGGCTTTGGCTGGGTTAGGGTAAATCTGTGTGAAGTGATTGGGTTAGGCTGTGGGCACGAGGTTTAGACTGTGGGGGTTAGGGTTAATCTGTGGGGGTCAGTGTAAGTTTAGGTGTTAGGGTTAAGCTGTAGGGGATAAAGTTGGGCTGTGAGGGGGTAGGGTTAAGTTGTCGGGGGTAGTGTTAGACTGTGGGGGGTTAGGGTTTAGCTGTGGGGGGGATAGGGTTAGGCACTATATGGATGATTAGCAGTATACTTTCTGGAATGATGGAGGATCACAGGTCTGAAGTTACATGAGAGGTGGAACATGGAAACTGCTGCAGCCATCAGGAGCAGGTAAGTAGCTGCTGGGCCACCAGGGAGAATATGGTGACATTCTACAGATCTACATGTTGACTATCAACGTGGTTAATAGTGACATTCTCATTGCAGCATTATAAATGTTGCCAGATCACACTATCGATGGCTTGGATCCAATGTTAAGTGGCTTACCCAACAAGGCTGAGGTTCCAATGTTTCCTTATCATTGACAGTTCAGTTCCAATGTTAGCTCACTGTGACTGACTCCTGTGGCCGACCTACCCCCACTAACTTCAGAGAATCTTCAACCAGACATGCAGCTTGGGCTGCGGCTAGTTGTCTATGACGTGATGGTAACACTCAGTATGTTACAGCAGAGCAGCTCTGCCTGGCAATGACAAAGTGCACTGCTGATTGGCTAAGCTCAGAGTCCATCAGGACAGTCACATGGGGGTCACAGGTGGCAGAGCATTGTGTGATCACTGCTGAGCATGAAGCACAGTAAAAGCCAGCCTACCATTACTAGGAGGTGGTGGGTCATCTCAGCCAGTCCTGCTGTAACCATGAAGAGTCATCAGAACACACTGATATTTCATAACCAATGTTTAAAACTAAATGTTCTGTGACAAAAGCTAAATACATCGGCTCTATCAATGTTTTCATGTCCAATTCTTACTGTAATACAGACATCAGTAATAGTATCTATGTTGTCATCAGAGAAAATGTGGAGATGATTTACCATAGATGGTTCCAGTGACAATTCCCAGCATCCTCCTCCAGTCCTCAGACCAAAGTTGGGAATATGCAGAGAAGCAGGTACATTAGTCCATGTATAAGGGGGAACTGTCCTATTATATCTACATGACTGACATAGGGAGATGCTGTGACCCATCACCAAGGCTCACAGTACCCATTGTCCTTGTACCCATTACATGATCCCACATATGGGCTGTTATGGATCACGGTGGTAGATCCTCCCATGTCAGAATACCAACAGCGGCATCCAGCCAGAAACCCTATGCCTGGAGGTAAGTACCCTAATTCCTCCCCTCCTGCAGCCTAACCCTAATCCCCCTTCTCCTCAGCCTCCGCCTTGTTCCTAACCTAATACTTACCATTGGGATGTCAACGGTGATTCCAGTGCCGGGATTCTCACCACTAGCATCTTACCACCGAGCTGTCGACTATATCCCAATATAATAAAGGTTACAGTTGTCTCCCTCATTCCCCCCACACTCCGCCTTTTCCTTTATACACAAGTTATCACTAAACACAGCAGTGAGGCAGAATCTTCTACATCAGAGTCATTTTATTGCAAGGTTACAAGAATATAGTTTCCTTTTGTAGTAACACTTGGAATGTTATTTATTGAATATTTAATACTACAGATTACTATAATATTGTGATTGTTTTGCTACTAGAATAGTGCAAGAAACTCAGATTATAAAATGAGCAGCTGCTGTATCCTGCAAACCTGGGGGCAGACACACAAGCAGCAGATAAAGTGGATGGAGATAGAAATCTGTAACTTAAACATAATGGTAACAGCAGCACAGAGTATTTCAGCTCATACAACTCCATTACAACTATGGTCAGACAAGACTGACATGGATACAGCTAGGTAACAGTACAGAGTAATGATGTGAGGTTCCCGGCATACTGGTACAGTGACGCTGTGCATCTGTATATAGATAACAGATCATACATCCAACGCTCAGAGATGTGCAGCATCCTGGCATTTTCCATCAGGTGGGGTCTGTACGTATTAGGAGCCGTCCATGAGGAATAGCTGTCCTGGCTTTCTCTCTTTGGTATAATATGGTCCTTACATTAATGATGAGAGTAACATCCTGCACATAATAGTCCTGTAACGTCCAGTTACTCATACAGAGCAATTCCTGTTATCATTCATGGCTTGTGTACAATGTGTCATTTCTGTATTAGTCATGTATTATAAGCTGCAGGATATGATACTCGCACAGTGCTGTCATTCCCTCCATGGCACACATACAATAGAGATGACATATTATCTAATGCATATGTACTAACATAATGCTGATATATATCATGATAGGAGGTAATAACAGGACAGGCCAGTGTATCCATGCAGGTGCCCATCAGAGAGCAAATCCCCAACACCAGAGCGGTGTCACAGTGACAGGAGACGGGAAAGTGGGGCACACATGTAAGACAAAACCTTTCTTGTTTGGGTATGAAAAATGGATACTAAGACAGTCACAGTATAAAGGTACTAAAAGCAAAGTTAGGATAAATCTAAAAAACAAAACAATAAAAAACTGCATAACAAGAACCTGGGAATACGAAGAGCTGGTGCAACCCCACTATATACCTATAATCACACCAATATATACCTATAATCACCGGTACCTAAAGTGAGAGTAATACAGCTTTATGTCAGTTTATATCCAGTTCTGAATGAGTCAATAGTAATTGTCTGACTGACCAATACCGACACGGCTTATGCCTGACGTTTGTTCTTCGGTGGACCTGACCTCGGCTCGTACCCTGGTCTAAAGCTGACTGCCCTGTCCCTATCTCTATGTTATTTTCTCCTGCCAGCTGTGGCCTAGTGTGACCAGCCAGTGAGACAACTCACTCTCATGCAGAAACCTCTATACTTCCTTGTGATATCTCTGGTAATATCAGTGTTACCACTAAATCATGTCTTACAGCAAATCACTAGATCTTACACGTAGGCCATCACAGAACATGTGCACTACCGAGAGGGCAACTATTCCAGCTTTACTCACAATGTACAAAAACTTTCAGGTCAAAAAGTGTGGTAAATACTAACAAAAAAGCGTCACACGCAGCTGTGTTACCCCACATGGATGTCAGACAGGTCCGTGTGGTGTTTGGTTTCCTTGTTACCAAACTCTATATCTCATATTTTTGTAGGTGTATATGATTTCCTCACTACCAATAATCCTCATCTCCTGACTCTTTGAGCTCATATTTTTGTACGTGTATAACAAAGCTTGTATTGTCCTTTCTGTGACTTCCTCACTACCAAATAATCTCCATCTCCTGACCCTGCACATTACTGGTGGTGTCACCACTGTGGGAGGTGACAGTGCAGGACATACTGAGGACAATCTGTACTGATCCTACTTATCCTGTGATGTCCCTGTATTATTCCTCCATTACTACGTACCCTGCTCACATCAGTATTCTGCTGGGGATATCGGGAGCCTGATGCACTTAATGGACATTACTGTTAGTGGTTTATACCAGGACCAGCAGCTTCCTGTGTCCCAACACGAATTACATTATCTAATGTATAAATTACATAAGTGATCATGATATTAATGTCCTTATCTTTTGGAATAATGTAAATAGCAGGATACAGAGGATCTAATTAGAAGGAACCAGACATCAGACTGCTGTAAGGAGATTAGAGATCCATTTACCAGGAAACCCAACCAGAGAATACTGGATCCAGTGAGATAAAATCAGAGGTTACAGATGTCATTATATCGCCCATCTCACCCCGTCACTTACAGCCCAGTCATCACATGATGTCATAGTTTCCCACTTCCCATATTACATCCCCAGCACATTGTCATGGTGACAGATTAGTTATGTCCCTATATTACATCATGTGGTCTTGTTACTGCACAAATAGGCAAATAGCACAATAATAATATAATACAGAGCTTCCCAAAGTCCTCCATTACAGGCCAGGGTCTAAGGATATCCATGCTTGAGTAATGTAAATGTCATTTACCCTTCATCAACAGCAATCTAGGCTAACATTGTATTTATGCTTGTTCTGATAATTCCCAATAATATTACAGTACTGCAAATATCGCCGAAGTTTCTATATATTTCTTAAGGCTCATACACATTGTTTTTCTCCTGTGTGACGTCTCTGATGTATAACAAGATGTGATTTCTGTGTAAAACATTTCTCACACTCAGAGCATGTATATGGTTTCACACCTGTGTGACTTCTCTGATGTATAACTAGATATGATTTCTCTGTAAAACATTTCCCACACTCAGAACAAGGAAATGGCTTCTCACCTGTGTGAGTTCTCTGATGTGTAACAAGAATTGATTTCTCTATAAAACATTTCCCACACTCAGAGCATGGAAATGGCTTCTCACCTGTGTGACTTCTCTGATGTATAACTAGATATGATTTCTCTGTAAAACATTTCCCACACTCAGAGCATGGAAATGGCTTCTCACCTGTGTGACGTCTCCGATGTATAACAAGAGATGATTTCTGTGTAAAACATTTCCCACACTCAGAACATGGAAATGGCTTCTCACCTGTGTGACATCTCTGATGCATAACTAGATATGATTTCTCTGTAAAACATTTCCCACACTCAGAACATGGAAATGGCCTCTCACCTGTGTGACGTCTCTGATGTGTAACAAGAGATGATTTCTGTGTAAAACATTTCCCACACTCAGAACATGGAAATGGTTTCTCACCTGTGTGACTTCTCTGATGTACATCAAGTTTGCTCTGCTGTAGAAAACATTTCCCACACTCAGAACATGAATATGGTCTCTCACCTGTGTGAATCTTTGTATGTGTAGTAAGATCTCCTCTCAGTGTAAAACATTTCCCACACTCAGAACATAGAAAAGGCCTCTCAGCTGCGTGAACTCTCTTCTGATGCATAGAAAGACTGATCTGCTTGGTAAATCCTTTCCCACATTCAGAACATGACAATGGTTTATCACCTGTGTGATCTGAGCTGTGTGTAACATTACTGGGATTATCAGGAGAACATTCCTCATGGTTAAAAGGATCAGATGATATATCTGCACTGTGAGATGCTGGATGTATACTGGGGATAATGGGGTTTTCTCCTGTAGAGTCCTGTGAGAAGTTATTATCGTCTAGGTCACAATCTGGAGATAATATGAGACGTCTCCCCGAGTTATTCCTGCTGCTGTGTCCATCTGCTGGGAACAGAATAATGATATGGGAATTAGCGCCCCTGCAGAGCTATACCATACTGTGTAATTATAATAAGATGTGCACGGCTGTACCCCTACATCTCCATATTGTGTCACTATAAAACATTCCCGGCTGTACCCCAACATTTCCATACTGTGTAACTATAAAAAGACGTGCCTGGCTGTACCCCTACATCTCCATAATGTGTAAATATAATAAGACGTGCCTGGCTGTACCCCAACATGTCATACTGTGTAACTATAAAACATTCCCGGCTGTACCCCAAAATCTCCATATTGTGTAACAATAAGACGTACCCAGCTGTACCCCAACATCTCCATACTGTGTAACTATAAGATGTGCCCGGCTGTACCCCAACATCTCATACTGTGTAACTATAATAAGACGTGCCCGGCTGTATCCCAACATCTCCATACTGTGTAACTATAAGACGTACCCGGCTGTACCCCAACATCTCCATACTGTGTAACTATAATAAGATGTGCCCGGCTGTACCCAAAAATATCATACTGTGTAACTATAAGACGTGCCCGGCTGTACCCCAACATCTCCAAACTGTGTAACTATAAGTGCCCGGCTGTACCCCAACATCTCCATACTGTGTAACTATAAGACGTGCCCGGCTGTACCCCAACATCTCCATACTATGTAACTATATAAGACATACCCGGCTGTACCCCAACATCTCCATACTGTGTAACTATAATAAGACGTGCCCGGCTGTACCCCAACATCACCATACTGTGTAACTATAAGACGTGCCCGGCTGTGCCCCAACATCTCCATACTGTGTAACTATAAGACGTGCCCGGCTGTACCCCAACATCTCCATACTGTGTAACTATAAGACGTGCCCGGCTGTACCCCAACATCTCCATACTGTGTAACTATAAGACGTGCCCAGCTGTACCCCAACATCTCCATACTGTGTAACTATAATAAGACGTGCCCGGCTGTACCCCAACATCTCCATACTGTGTAACTATAAGATGTGCCCGGCTGTACCCAAACATCTCCATACTGTGTAACTACAATAAGACGTGACCAGCTGTACCCCAACATCTCCATACTGTGTAACTATAATAAGACGTGCCCGGCTGTACCCCAACATCTCCTACTGTGTACTATAATAAGACGTACCCGGCTGTACCCCAACATCTCCATACAGTCAGTGACTTCATCATGTATGTACTGACAATTGTCATGAGGAGGATTAGGGTGTAGGAGTAACACTGGCCGGGGAGTATCCACTAAAGGGGGAGATGTATCAAACCTCACAGAGGCAAAGTGGAGAAGTTGCTATTTGCAACCAATCAGCTTCTGTCAATTTACAAACTGTACTTGAAAAATAAAAGCTACAAGCTGATTGGCTGCTGCGGGCATAAAATCTCTCTCTTATGACACGTTATGTACAATGGGCGCAACATATGGGCATAAACCTGGGATAACTTGAAATGTATTCAGACACCTTATCTATATGCTACACTGGTAGATACCCACGTTACTACCGGTCACTACCAACAGAGTGCAGGCATGGTCTATCCATTATATCACACACAGGTCATACTAGCTGTATCCTGCTGTGTCCTCACACTCTCCATATCTCCATCTCAGTATGTGTAACAGAGTGCAGGCATGGTCTATACATTACATCACACACAGGTCATACTAGCTGTATCCTGCTGTGTCCTCACACTCTCCATATCTCCATCTCAGTATATGTAACAGAGTGCAGGCATGGTCTATACATTATATCACACACAGGACATACTAGCTGTACCCTGCTGTGTCCTCACACTCTCCATATCTCCATCTCAGTATGTGTAACACAGTGCAGGCATGGTCTATACATTATATCACACACAGGTCATACTAGCTGCACCCTGCTGTGTCCTCACACTCTCCATATCTCCATCTCAGTATGTGTAACAGAGCGCAGGCATGGTCTATACATTACATCACACACAGGTCATACTAGCTGCACCCTGCTGTGTCCTCACACTCTCCGTATCTCCATCTCAGTATGTGTAACAGAGCGCAGGCATGGTCTATACATTACATCACACACAGGTCATACTAGCTGTATCCTGCTGTGTCCTCACACTCTCCATATCTCCATCTCAGTATGTGTAACAGAGTGCAGGCATGGTCTATACATTATATCACACACAGGTCATACTAGCTGCACCCTGCTGTGTCCTCACACTCTCCATATCTCCATCTCAGTATGTGTAACACAGTGCAGGCATGGTCTATACATTATATCACACACAGGTCATGCTAGCTGCACCCTGCTGTGTCCTCACACTCTCCATATCTCCATCTCAGTATGTGTAACACAGTGCAGGCATGGTCTATACATTATATCACACACAGGTCATACTAGCTGCATCCTGCTGTGTCCTCACACTCTCCATATCTCCATCTCAGTATGTGTAACAGAGTGCAGGCATGGTCTATACATTATATCACACACAGGTCATACTAGCTGTACCCTGCTGTGTCCTCACACTCTCCAGATCTCCATCTCAGTATGTGTAACAGAGTGGAGGCATGGTCTATACATTATATCACACACAGGTCATACTAGCTGTACCCTGCTGTGTCTTCACACTCTCCGTATCTCCATCTCAGTATGTGTAACAGAGCGCAGGCATGGTCTATACATTACATCACACACAGGTCATACTAGCTGTATCCTGCTGTGTCCTCACACTCTCCATATCTCCATCTCAGTATGTGTAACAGAGTGCAGGCATGGTCTATACATTATATCACACACAAGTCATACTAGCTGTACCCTGCTGTGTCCTCACACTCTCCAGATCTCCATCTCAGTATGTGTAACAGAGTGCAGGCATGGTCTATACATTATATCACACACAGAACATACTAGCTGCACCCTGCTGTGTTCTCACACTCTCCATATCTCCATCTCAGTATGTGTAACAGAGTGCAGGCATGGTCTATACATTATATCACACACAGGTCATACTAGCTGTATCCTGCTGTGTCCTACAGTGCAGACATGGGGCCTAATTCAGACCCGGACGCAAGTACCCGGACGCACGTACGGCGTACGAGCCGAAAAATGCAAATTCAAGCGCTCGCTCTTAATTTCGTACGCAGCTAATCTTCCGCCCCATAGTCTACCAACCCCTCCTCTAGCTAACGAGCGTGCCAAATTGCGACTGTACATCTCCAATTGTGCATGCAGGGAACGCTTGCACCAGTCCAAACCGCAAGTGGGCCTGTCAGTTTTCGATTACCTGCTCGTTCATTCTGCATCCATCCTTTAATCGTATCATGCCAATCAACAGATCAATTAGCTTAATTGCTCTTCACCTTTTTTTTTCATTTTCAATAAACTTTACTCTTGTCCGTGTTTGTTTTTTCACGCAGAATACGTACGGTTTAAACAATGGTTTTCTTTATCCAAAATACATGTTTTTTGCATTTTTCATATTGTTTTCTGTGTTTTGTCTGACGCATATTTTACTTGTTTCATTTTTTGGGTTAAATTAGCTAACGCATGTCACTGCATTTAGCCAATCATAACTCTCATTAGATTTTTTAGCCTGTCGAACACATGACTCATACATTAACCAATAGAATGGTTCCTGTTAATTTTCCAAATACATTAGCCAATCAAAATTATTATCTGGTCTTTATTAAAACTGTTTTTTCAAAATCCCACCATTGCCATCATGAGAGCCTCTGCGTTCACCAGGCGGGAGCTTCTAGTCCTGACGGAGGTAATGGACCGGCGGATAACCAGCCAGCCTCCCCCCATCAGCAACAGAGAAAAGCGATCCGCCTATGCGGAGGTTCGCCGCCGCCTGCGCTCCTTCGGCTCACGCCGACAGATTGGCCAACTGGAGAGCAGGTGGTCTGATCTCCAACGTCGCACGCCACGCTTCCTGGCATGTTTTCGCCAGCGTATAGCTGAAAGTAAGTTTTTTTTTTTTCGCTTTCCATTTTTATTTTGCGGCCCTATCTGCGTGTGCATGTTTTCATTCTTGCCCTGTTTGTTTATTTGCTACATATCTGCGTGTGCATGTTTTCATTCTTGCCCTGTTGGTTTATTTACTACATATCTGTGTGTGCATGTTTTCATTCTTTCCCTGTTTGTTTATTTACTACATATCTGCGTGTGCATGTTTTCATTCTTGCCCTGTTTGTTTATTTACTACATATCTGCGTGTGCATGTTTTTTTTTTTTATAAAAAAAATTTTTTGAGGATGTTTTCAAGGTTAAAAATTAATCATAACTTAAATTGTTATCCATCATTTAGGGGCAGAGCGCAGTCTACGCCGGCATCGGCAGCGATGCCGTCGGCCTCGTCCCCTATCCCCAACTCCCAGCCAATCCTCCTCTCCCCACCCTACCCCTAATTCACCCTCCAACCCAGCCTGACCAGACCCGGACGCCAATCCCTCTCAGATACTTCCCATCCCTCAAAATTCCCCCTCCCCTCAACCCCCCTCTATCTTTTCATCACCTCCCCTCCAACCACCCCTCTCTTTTACACCCCCTCCCCCCCTTCAGAAATCACCCCTCCTCCAACAGACCTGCATTTGCCGACCTCCGAGGAGGACGATGGTTGTGCTACAGGTCCAGGCGTCATTGTCAACGGTATGTTTCCCTTTTTATTTTTTTTGGGGGGGGATGTTATCCTTTGCCTGTGCATTTTTCAAATTTTACTTATTTATAATGTTTGTTATATATATCTTGATTTAAAAATGTCTATGTTTACCCCTTACACATATCACACATGTCCAAACACTCATACTTGTATCTCTTGTTTACGGTACCCACAAAAGTAGTTTTTCTGCGTACTTCTCATTTTTTACATTTTTGATTTTTCAGAGTCATTTTTTTTAATTTACTTGGGCCAAGAATGTTGGCTTTGAATTGTAATGTTTGGCAAAATTTACACTTTTTATAAAGTTGTATTTCCTTTGGAAGTTGTTTGTCAAACAAAATTACGGGTTTTTTTGATTAAGCACCTCATTTTTTTAACCCACAGAGGACCAGAGGCGGCTGACAGAGGCAGCAGCATGTGTGCAGAGGTTGAGGGGCCATGTTATAGGCATGCTGGTGGTCCTCGATCACATGGCGGGGATCCTACGACCTTAATTTTTTTGTTTGTGCCAAATTTGGTCATGTTTTCTTTAAAAAAAAAAAAAAATTTTGTTTAAAGTCTCATTCCTTCTGTGTAAATATTATATTGTTTAACCTTACATAAGTCGACTACTGCAGAAAGTATTTTAAAGTAATGTAACTTAGATTCTAGAAAGCTGAATTATGTAAGCTGGCACATTCAACACCTAACAATACTAATAGGTTTGTCGTTTTTTTTTTTGTTTTTTGGGGTGGGGGAAAGGTAAATATTAAATGAAACCTGTTTAGGCCGAGATTAGAAAACATACTGATTCCACATAATACCTTTGGGTGTTTGTTTTGAGCCACTAAGCATGGTAAAATACTGCAAAATTTAAAACATTACAGGATTAGCCCTTAAGCAAGTTTGCATTTTTTGAACACGGTTACACTTGCATGTAATTTAGAAAGGATTTTTTTAACGTTACCAACATTTATTTACTCAAAATTAAGAAACACAATGTGATTAAGGACAATAAATACACACAGTGAAAACACTCTTCAAAAATCAGCCTACACACAAAATATACAAAAACAAAACAATCAAGAACGGTTTGACGAAGTATGAAGAAAAAGCAGCCGGTGTGTCAGGGGGTATAGATAATATATGACAAGGTTCGTGTGTTAAAATAAACAAATTTATTAACAATTAAAATGGTATAATAGATGAATAGACATATAACCCTGGATAATCTGTTTAAAGAAAACTGTGCATAATATCACATTAGTGATCTTACTGTAGAGATAACAATGTCCAAATTGAATGGCTGTGGTATATAGGATAATATCCAAAAAAAGTGAGGATGCAAATTGATACACTTATCACCACCGTATTGTTTGACGAAGTAGCATGCCAACATGATTCCACAAATGAGTTGACGACAAATTTGGTCCAGAAGTTAAATCCAATGTGTCCACATGAAGTCATTTTTTACGATCAGGTAGTAGTCATGGTTTTCACGCAAAAAATTATGGAATAAATCACAAAAAAAAAGTTCAAATTGTTAATTACATTATTACATGTCTACATTGTATCATCTAACTTCATTTGGGACAATAATTACCTAAAAAATCGGGCCACCACATCATCGCGTATGGCCCCCCCACATACTGACCTCCGACCAACCTCGGGGGGGCCATCCTCAGGCAAGGCATCCTCTGGCTGCATTTGGACACCACTCCTTATGGCGATGTTATGAAATATCCCACACAGGACCACAATTTTCGAAACCATATCCGGCAAATACATGAGCTCGCCACCAGAGTGGTGGAGGCATCTGAATCGGCCTTTTAAAAGGCCGATACAGCGCTCCACCACTTGCCTGGTGGCTGTAAGTGCGGAATTAAAATCACTTTGTGGCCCTGGTGTGGGAGCCAAATAAGGAGTGAGCAGCCAGGGCGTGCAAGGGTAGCCACTGTCTCCTGTGAAAAAGAAGTTACAAAATCAGGATCACTGTGTATCAAGCGTTGCATTGGTATCTAAAAAAGGTCTCAACTTACCCAGAAACCATGCATCACCAGCTTGTAGGTTGTTTAATTTATGCCAAATGCCGGATGACGAATGAGTCATGTGCACTCCCGGGTAATTTTGCATTCAGGGACAGGATCTGGAGGGAGGCATCACATACTACCATTACATTCAGTGAGTGATAGTGTTTTCGGTTCCGAAAAATGGCCTCCAGCCGTGCTGGAGGCTGAAGTGGTATGTGAGTACCATCCACAACCCCTATGGTGTGTGGGAAGCCAGCTATTTGGTAAAAATTGGCCTTCGCCACACTAAGGGAACCCATATCCAAAGGCATTTGAATAAAATGATGGAGGTGTTTGAAAAGGGCCTCCATCACTGCCGTCAGGATCCTTGAAAAGGAGGATTGGGAGATTCCCGCAACTATTCCCACCATGGTTTGAAAGGATCCTGAGGCACAGAAATGTAACACCGCCATAAATTGCGTAAGTGGTGGTATTGCTGTAGGACTGTCAATATGCCGCTCAAGATCACTCTCTATTAATGAGTGTCTATGATGATTTGGGGCGGAAGACGGTATCGCCTTAACACCTCATCATCGGGCATTCCAAAAAGGGTGACACGTGTTCTATATATCTGGGGCCTTGCATGCCTATGATGCCTACGCCTGGGACGAGACTGAGGTTGGTCGGCTTCCGGCAGCATGGCCACAATAATACGACCAACATCAACCTGAAATGGTAAGAATTGTAGTTAAGGTATGTTGCCCCAAAAAATTAAAAAAATACTTATCTTTACGTTAAAATCCAAAGATGCTTACATGCCGGGGTATTGTCATGATTTCAAAAACCTACATTTAAAAAAAACAAAAAAATTTTTTAATTTGGGTTGGCCATTTTGTAATCTTGTGTTTTTTTAAAATGGGCCAAAATAAAGGGGGTGAGCACACATTTCGAACAATAGTAAACCTACATTGAGAGAACTTCCACAATTTGATCCCATATTTTAAAAAAACACGAATTTGAGCGCTAAATGGTTTGCATTTTGAACAGGGGAATCAAGCCTACAAAAGTGCGCTAAATGGTTCACATTTTTACAAGGGGAATCAAGCCTACAAAAGTGCGCTAAATGGTTCGTTTTTTTACAAGGGGAATCAAGCCTACAAAAGTGCGCTAAATGGTTCGCATTTTTACAAGGGGAATCAAGCCTACAAAAGTACGCAAAATGGTTCGCATTTTTACAAGGGGAATCAAGCCTACAAAAGTGCGCTAAATGGGTCGCAGTTTACACATCCCCTAAAACCCGGAAACAAACCGTCAAGACCCCAAAATATGCGAAGAACAAGACATGAACATTTAACAAACAAGTTAAAATAAAAACTTACCAATACACGACAAAGAAGTCACAGAACAAAAACGTCTTTGGGGCATAGCCCAAAAAAACCTACAAAAATAAAACAATAAAAAAAATTCGTTTTTGGCCCAAACCCAAAAAAAAGGAGAACCATATTTTACAAAAGGATGACGGGAAAAAACTTACACAGAAAAAACACCACACCTAAAAAAAAACACAAAAAAATTCGAACGGAAAGTTACCCCAAAAAACCGCCTCTAACACAATCCAAAAAAACGCCAAACACAACTCCCTCCAACAAACCACTCCGAACAACGTAACCTCCAACAAACAACAACCGCCACCTCGACTCGAGTCGCCAAAAGCCATAGTGTTTCTTTTCCAGCTCAAATTAAGAACGGATCATAGGAACGCACAATCAATGATGCGGCCGAATAATAAGGACGCATGTATAAATACGTCACGGAAAAAAAGAAACGGTCTGGTGTAGTTCTTGTTTTTGCTGGAAAAATGGCTACAGACCAGCCAAACAATGGCCAAGAGGCGGCCGGTAAATATTTCTCACATTTCTAATCAAGGCTGATTTTGAAAAATAATATAGTGAAAGATTGACATCTAAATTCAAAATAATTTAATGTAAATAGGTGTTGAGGATGACATGGAAGAGGCTGCTGGGCCCAGTATTCCGGCCAAAGCTGGCAAAAAGAAAAGGCAGCCACAATTCACAAGAAAGGAGATGGAGGTTTTGGTTCAGAAGTGTGTGGACATCCTGCCACAGGCAGACAGGAATATGGGTGTAAGCCAGAAGTGCAGAATGTGGGAGGAGATAGCCAGTGCTGTCAATAGGGTGGGTGAGAGTGACCGTGCAACCCGGGATGTCAAACACCGGTAAGTTAAAACCTAAATTAAAAAAATGGATAGAGGGCCAAATAACGCAGGAATAATGCCAACTTTTTCAACAACAGATGGCAAGACTTCAAATATCGCCTGAAGCAAAAACTGGCTGACAGGGCTAGGCATGCAAGGGGGACAGGTGGGGGTCCCACCCCTGTGTCATTGGAGCTGAATGATTTGGAAGAGCTGGCACAGGGGTGTGTGCAGAATGTGGAGGTGTTTGGCGTGTCCAACATGGATACGGACATGCCAGACTTTGCTGCTCCTCATGTTGTCCCAGGTAAATGTTGTGATGTAACCAACTCTGAAATGTTATTGTGACAATATGTAGATTCTAATGTGACTCTTTTCTCTTTTTTCTCACAGAGACACAGGCGGATGAGTCTGCTCCAGAGGGGAGCCTTGGCCGCAGAATTTCTGCAGGGGAGGAACCAGTACATCCGGCTGAGGACCCTGCAGAAGCCAGTCCAGGGCAATCCCCCTTGCAGGCAGTGGCACTCCTCACAGAACTCAATTTTAAATCGGATTACCATACGGAGATTCTGCAGAGGATGGACGCCAGTCTGCTACGGGTGGCTGAGGCCCTGGAGCAAAATGCTGCGGCCAACGTGACCATTGGTCAGGCCCTGGCTGAAAATACCAGGGCCAACATCAGAATCGCCAATGCCCTGGAGCAGCTCGTTCGCCAGCACATGGTGGAGCCGACCTCCCTTCCTGCCGGAACATCAGGATCCTCCACCTCTGGCACAACAACAGCCATTCCTCCAAATGTGCCTAGCCCTGTGCCTAGTCCAGAGGCCACAACATCTGCCTCTGGACAGGCCAGCCAGAGGACATCCCGGACCCGGTCTGGCGCCCACCCTACCCCAGCCAAACGGGGAAAAAAATGATGACAGCACTGGCTAATTTTCCCACACTCCTTCTATGCTTGCCCCATATTCCTTTCTGGCCAAAACTTCCCTCTCCTTTCTTGTGAAATGTTTTTAATTTGTTTTAAAAAAAAGGGCTCTTTAAGGAACACTTTAAAATTAAAAAAAGGATGCAAATTCTCCTGGCCAAAGCAAATGGTAAAATACACACAAACATGATGACATTATTGTTACAATAGCACAAAACCAAAATAAAAAAAACATTCCTACAAATGTACGCTAATTGATTGTGTAATCCTGAAATTAGCAGCTGTGATTTCCACCTGCGTACGGTTTTGTGCTAACCAAAAAAAACTCTTTACAAAACACATTACAAGCTGGTTTTCAATTCAAAGTTGATTGTTTTTCTGACAAGCCGTGATTAATCGATGAAACATCGTGGAGGCCCGGACCGGAGGACAAGGCCATCGCCATTGTGGTCAAGTAATCCACACCCCAAGCTGTGCGAGCAGTTTGAACGGAAAGAGGATCAGCCAGTGACGTATGACTTGGTACGAACACATTTGACGTTCGCATCTGAAAATTTATGTACGCCCAAAAAACGCCTCGCCACGCCTGCGTTTTTCCATCTCCAGCCCCGTCAACGCCCAAAAACGGCCTGTTCTGTCAATCACATTTGACATGTCACTTCCAGTTCGCAATTTGACGAACGAGACAAAAAAAGCTCGCAATCTGCCTTACGCACATGCGCAGTGGAACACCGGCACATGCGTGGTTTCCTAACATCGGAACGCAACAAGCGTACTGATGCTAACGAACGGCTATGAATGAGGGCCATGGTCTATACATTATATCACACACAGGACATACTAGCTGCACCCTGCTGTGTCCTCACACTCTCCTGATCTCCATATCAGTATGTGTAACAGAGTGCAGGCATGGTCTATACATTATATCACACACAGGACATACTAGCTGCACCCTGCTGTGTCTTCACACTCTCCGGATCTCCATCTCAGTATGTGTCACAGAGTGCAGGCATGGTCTATACATTATATCACACACAGAACATACTAGCTGCACCCTGCTGTGTCCTCACACTCTCCGGATCTCCATCTCAGTATGTGTCACAGAGTGCAGGCATGGTCTATACATTATATCACACACAGAACATACTAGCTGTACCCTGCTGTGTCCTCACACTCTCCATATCTCCATCTCAGTATGTGTAACAGAGTGCAGGCATGGTCTATACATTATATCACACACAGGTCATACTAGCTGTACCCTGCTGTGTCCTCACACTCTCCGGATCTCTATCTCAGTAAATGTAAAAGGACCAGTTTGTATCTCTCTAGGAATTAATATCTTCACTGGAGGTTAGATACGCTCTAACCTCTAAGGGGATCTACTGGAACATGCAAAAGAACCAGCTGGACTCAAATGAATCAGCAAAAACACAATGGAACAGAAAAATCCACATTTTAAACAATCGGGATCCACCATTGCTCTCGCTGTGGACCTCCAGGCAGAAATTTAATACTTTCCTAAAAGATATTTATACAGGTCTGGTTCATATCTCTGGTAAAACAGAATGAAACCAGTACAAGAAATCACATTCAAAGATGTTATTACCATCAGTGACCATTGATAATGTCAGGCAGTAGTGGCCAGGAAGGATCATGGGTGGGAAGGATCGTAAACAAAGGTCATTTTTGAAGTGGACAGTAAAGAACATGAGTAGCTGGTAGCAGACAAAGATATGATGAGTGTGGGGAGAAGACTGGTCAGATCTCTGGGCTGGTAACACACAGTGATATGATGTGAGGGGGAGAGCAGGAGTATAATAAGGGCTAATGGCTCCTGATGTATGAGATACACCAGAGAGTGTGGGGAGGGGACTGGTTAGATCTCTGGGCTGGTAAAACACAGTGACATGATGTGAGGGGGGAGAGGAGTATAATAGGGGCTAATGGCTCCTGATGTATGAGATACACCAGAGAGTGTGGGGAGGAGACAGGTCAGATCTCTGGGCTGGTAACACACAGTGACATGATGTGAGGGGGAGAGCAGGAGTATAATAGGGGCTGATGGCTCCTGATGTATGAGATACACCAGAGAGTGTGGGGTGGAGACTGGTCAGCTCTCTGGGCTGGTAACACACAGTGACATGATGTGAGGAGGAGAGTAGGAGTATAATAGGGGCTGATAACTCCTGATGTATGAGATACACCAGAGATTGTGAGGAGGAGACTGGTCAGATCTCTGGGCTGGTAACACACAGTGATATGATGTGAGGAGGAGAGCAGGAGTATAATAGGGACTGATGGCTCCTGATGTATGAGATACACCAGAGAGTGTGGGGTGGAGACCGGTCAGCTCTCTGGGCTTGTAACACTGTGACATGATGTGAGGGGGAAAGCAGGAGTATAATAATAGCAAATGGCTCATGACTCCCCCACTGTGCATATACATTTTATTCATTAGTTTGTACTGACAGAGGAGGGTGTAGGATAAGAGATTGCTGTAGTGACTGAACAGAGTATGTGACTCTTTTCTGCAATAAGTGCTTAGTACTCACCTGTGCTGATATCTGTAGGGATTTCCTCCTCTTTACACTTCTGATCACCCCTCACATACGTCTCTTCTTCTTCCTCTGTATCTTCTTCCTTTATATCAGTCACATATGTCTCTTCTTCTCCCTCTATATCTTCTGCCTTCATATCAGTCACATACGTCTCTTCTTCTCCCTCTATATCTTCTGCCTTCATATAAGTCACATACGTCTCTTCTCCCTCTATAACTTCTACCTTAATATCAACAAGATCTTCACTCTAAATGACCCATAAAATAATCACGTCTAATTTAATTGAGAATAAACAGAATTTAATTGAGAATAAACAGTAAAATAATCAGTGTATAATACACACACAGACTCTCTATAGATCATATAGTCACAGTCACTTTGGTGTACTGGTATCTACCTGATGCTCCTGTGGGGTCCTGTGACTCTCCTCTGTACAATCCTGTGAATAAAGATGATGGGGACATCTCTCTGTGGTATTTCTATTACTGGGTCCATCTACAGGAAACACAGTGACTGAGAACATTGTATATATGTGATTATCAGGTAATGTGTGTATATAGGGCTCCCAAACCTGCTCTACCCTGTACAATAAATGACAGTCTCCTCTTACCCAGTGATGTGAGGGGCTGGTGATTCTCCATCATCGCGTCCTTGTACAGACCCGTGTTCCTCTATATATTCCTTCTTCTGCATGGAGACATAGACAGTGACATCCTGACACCTTATAGGAACCTGACACACACAATGATATAGTAATCTCCCAGACACATCCCCTGGTTGTACTGTCATGTATTATTACTACAGATATAAGTGACGTTACAGTGACACTCTCAGATCCCCTCACCTCCCCAGTCATGTCCCTGTATTATTAATATAGATATAAGTGATGTCACTGTGACACTCCCAGATCCCCTCACCTCTCCAGTCATGTCACTGTATTATTTATATAGATATAAGTGATGTCACTGTGACACTCCCAGATCCGCGCACCTCCCAGTCATGTCCCTGTATTATTGCTATAGATATAAGTGATGTCATTGTGACACTCCCAGATCCCCTCACCTCCCCAGTCATGTCCCTGTATTACTACTATAGATAAAAGTGATTTCACGGTGACACTCCCAGATCTCCTCACCTCCCCAGTCATGTCCCTGTATTATTACTATAGATAAAAGTGATGTCACTGTGACACTCCCAGATCCCCTCACCTCCCCAGTCATGTCCCTGTATTATTACTATAGATAAAAGTGATGTCACTGTGACACTCCCAGACCCTCTCACCTCCCCAGTCATGTCCCTGTATTATTACTATAGATAAAAGTGATGTCACTGTGACACTCCCCTGGATTTAGGGGTCGATCCAATTAGACATGACAGTCGCATCCACGAGTAAGTACAGCTATATGCCACACTTACGGTGCCATCACACACATATAAATATCCATGGTTGCGGGGCTGGATCGGGCCATGAGCGGAGCAGGTTGCAGGTTAGTTGGTGGCGATAAGTCACCCCTTTGCATCTACTTGAATCAAAGCCATAGTATTCCCAGTCATTTCACTCCTGTCTTTGTCTTTAATATAGCATATACACTAGATAAGCTCACTTAAAAAAACAGGGATCATATTTAAACATGCACCACCGAAAGATGTAGTTTGAAATCTGAGAGCTCTCATGGTAAAGGTTGTTTTAAATTACAAAAAAACCCTCTATTTACTCAGGTAGTTACTGTGAGAGGTAATAGGTGTATGTGTGTGTGTGTAGGTAGTCGGGTGATAAGTGAGGGGTTATATTTTGCAACAAAGGTTAGTTTCTTTTTATCACTCTATATCAGCTCTAAGAAATATGGTGATAGAGAATCAGCCCTTAGTCACATCTCCATATAACACCACTAGTAATACATGTGCCCAGTTATTCCCTAATAACTACAGGGTTATTACACCTGATGCTCCATCTACCACTGATCTGTATTATTGTATTACTGAGAATCAGCTCTTAGTCACATCCCCATCTAACACCACTAGTAATACATGTGTCCTGTTATTCCCTAATAACTACAGGGTTATTACAGCTGATGCTCCATCTACCACTGATCTGTATTATTGTATTACTGAGAATCAGCCCTTAGTCACATCTCCATCTAACACCACTAGTAATACATGTGTCCTGTTATTCCCTAATAACTACAGGGGTATTACATCTGATGCTCCATCTACCACTGATCTGTATTATTGTATTACTGAGAATCAGCCCTTAGTCACATCTCCATCTAACACCACTAGTAATACATGTGTCCTGTTATTCCCTAATAACTACAGGGTTATTACAGCTGATACTCCATCTACCACTGATCTGTATTATTGTATTACTGAGAATCAGACCTTAGTCACATCTCCATCTAACACCACTAGTAATACATGTGTCCTGTTATTCCCTAATAACTACAGGGTTATTACATCTGATGCTCCATCTACCACTGATCTGTATTATTGTATTACTGAGAATCAGCTCTTAGTCACATCCCCATCTAACACCACTAGTAATACATGTGCCCTGTTATTCCCTAATAACTACAGGGTTATTACAGCTGATGCTCCATCTACCACTGATCTGTATTATTGAGAATCAGCCCTTAGTCACATCTCCATCTAACACCACTAGTAATACATGTGTCCTGTTATTGCCTAATAACTACAGGGTTATTACAGCTGATACTCCATCTACCACTGATCTGTATTATTGTATTACTGAGGATGATATTAGTGGTATTTGCCAACCAAGAGGAAATTGTTACTTACATGTGCATCTAAATTGGCTAAAAATGAATGGGATGTACTAAGGGTCACATCTGTGAGAGAACCTGGCACTCGGGTCCCTTGTTTCATCCTCGTCTACCGTATACCCAGAGGCCAGACTTTGTGAGAGTGAAAAGATCCAGACTAATATATAGTAATGTTCTTTATTGTGTTATTCATTAATGTGTGACATCCTGTACAAGGAGACGGCTGGGAGACGGGAATAATAATAAATCACAGGATAGTGACAATCTTACCTGTGGAAGTGTTCTTTTGTCCACTTCAAGTGTCTGCAATAATCAGAGGCTTGGGTAAAACCCCTGTATAAGAGGAAAGAAACTACATATGAGACAAAGAGAAAATGTCAGATATCAATTACCTACATAACGCATAAACACAAACAGGACCTAAATAGACCATAACCACAAATAGCACCTACATAGAGCATAAACACAAATAGCACCTACATACATAAACACAAATAGCACCTACATAGAGCATAAACACAAACAGGACCTACATAGAGCATAACCACAAATAGCACCTACATAGAGCATAACCACAAATAGCACCTACATAGAGCATAACCACAAATAGGACCTAGCGTTCCCGCTAGACTGTTTCAGCGGGGCGCCTTGCTCTGCCCTATTTCTGAAGGGCAGAAAGCACCCTGCCCTCCAGCGCGGAGCCCTGCTGAAACAGCCTTCAGGTTCCGTCCTCCATTCGCGGGCTGCAGTGTCCCGTGGGTGGGGAAAACGGCAGAGCGGAGGTCACCACCGGTGAACGGATTCCATCACAGTGACCGCAGTGCTTGGGGGCTGCCCGGCATGTCCGTAAGTACTGGGCATGCCCCCAAGAGTGACGAAAAGGGGACGCGTCACTTTTCAGTGACCATGCCCCCTTTTCGGGTGCACGCGCCTTCGACGCACGTAGAAGTGCCCTTACTCTAGGTCCAGTTCCCTGCCTGCCACCGGACCTACAGTGAAAACTAAGGACCTACATAGAGCATAACCACAAACAGGACATACATAGAGCATAACCAGAAATAGGACCTACATAGAGCATAACCAGAAACAGGACCTACATAAAGCATAACCAGAAACAGGACCTACATAGAGCATAACGACAAACAGGACCTACATAGAGCATAACGACAAACAGGACCTACATAGAGCAGAACCACAAATAGGACCTACATAGAGCATAACCACAAACAGGACCTACATAGAGCACAACCACAAATAGGACCTACATGGAGCATAACCAGAAACAGGACCTACATAGAGGATAACCAGAAATAGGACCTACATAGAGGATAACCAGAAACAGGACCTACATAGAGCATAACCACATACAGGACCTACATAGAGCATAACCACATACAGGACCTACATAGAGTATAACCACATACAGGACCTACATAGAGCATAACCACATACAGGACCTACATAGAGCATAACCAGAAATAGGACCTACATGTAATCAGAGCAGCGATATAATAAATCAAGAAGCATCACAAAAAACATGTAAAGGATGACAGATCATTAATGACCCGGTTGGACAAGAACTCCGGCAACTGCTGACTGACACTAAATGGACGCGTACGCGCAATGTAGCAAATTTCAGCAAATCTCTATTCAAAAACATGGTTGAGATTCAGGTGAGAGGGAATACTATATGGAGGTGTTGGAATGGGCATTTCAGTGCAACACAAAAGGTACTGCTGCCCATTCCTACCATCACTTTGGTGGCAGTCGCCTTGCACGTCCACTCTTTCTGTACGCCAGTCCCTGATCTGCTCAGGGTTAGTACTGCTCATGGGCAGGATGCGGGGGCCAGGTTAGAGGACAGAGCTGCAGACAGAACTGTAGTGTTCAGTCTAGCACCCTGCTCCTGTCACAACCCATGCAGTTCCTTTTTCCTGTATGGGGTGTCACTAACTGATCTGGTGGTTCTAGCACACTATGGTATGTATCTCAGCAGTTTGTTGCATTAGCAAGTAATATCACATATCAGTGTGTACTGGGAGCTGTGTTATTCCCCCTCATATATCACTGTACAGTCCCCTCTCCCCTATATAATAATACCACGCATCAATGCCCGCATCCCCCTATATAATAATAATATCACATATCAGTGTGTGCTGGGAGCTGTGTTATTCCCCCTCATATCACTGTACAGTCACCTCTCCCTATATAATAATAATAACACATATCAGCGTGTGCTGGGAGCTGTGTTATTCCCCCTCATATATCACTTACAGTCCCCTCTCTGTTATATAATAATAATAATACCACATATTAGTGTGCGCCGGGAGCTGTGTTATTCCCCTTTATATAGCACTGTACAGTTCCATCCCCCTATATAATAATACCACGCATCAATGCCCGCATCCCCCGATATAATAATAATACCAGGCATCAATGCCCGCATCCCCCTATATAATAATAATACTACGCATCAATGCGTGCTGGGAGCTGTGTTATTCCCCCTCATATATCACTGTACGGTCCCCTCTCCCCCTATATAATAATAATACCACATATCAGTGTGTGCTGGGAGCTGTGTTATTCCACCTCATATATCACTGCACAGTCCCCTCTCCCACTATATAATAATAATAATACCACACATCAATGCTTGCTGAGAGCTGTGATATTCATCCTCACATATTACTGTATGGTCCCCTCTCCTCTATATAATAATACCACATATCAGTGTGTGCCGGGAGATGTGTTATTCCCCTTCATATATCACTGGGCCTGATTCAGCATTTATAGCAATTGCAACTGTATACGCAGATTTAGCAATAGTTACTGCACATTCACCACACGTGTGCAGCGATCACACTGCCATTATGGACGCAGAGCAGAATCCATCGCAGAGTGAGTGACAGGATGTAAGCGGTTTGGGGTGGTGACGGGCGAGCTTGTCCGTTTGAATGGGCATGCATAAATTAGCCACTGCGATGGCATACACAGCTTGAGTACTCACTGCGTGAGACAAGGCTTGAAGTTCTGCGTAGGGTCTGACGTGCCTTAATTGCGTAATGGGCCGATGTTCATCAATGTTACCAATGTTTACACTAGATTGCAAGGTAAGACGGATGTGAGAAAACAGAAGTGGGCGTCTTAATGGCGGCTGAGCTTTTGCAATCACTAACATTATCGCAGTTTCAATGCATGCGTATTTGCAGCTAAGAATGCAGTTGAGAGCCGTGCTGGATCAGACCCACTGTATGGTCCCCCCTCACCTATATAAAAATACCATATATCAGTGTGTTCTGGGAGCTGTGTTATTCCCCCTCATATATCACTGTACAGTCCCCTCTTCCCTATGTAATAATGACACCACATATCAGTGTGCGCTAGAAACTGTGTTATTCTCCCTAATATATCACTGCATGGTCTTCTCCCTAAATAATAATAATAATAATATCACATATGTCAGTGCCAGGAGCTGTGTTATTCTCCCTCATATATCACTGTACAGTCCCCTCTCCCTCTATATAATAATACCAAATATCGGTGTGTGCTGGGAGCTGTGTTATTCCCTCTCATATATCACTGTACAGTCCCCTCTTCCCTATATAATAATAATACCACATATCAGTGTGTGCTGGGAGCTGTTATTCCACCTCAAATATCACTGTACAGTCCCCTCTCCCCTATATAATAATAATAATAATACCACATATCAGTATGTGCTGGGAGCTGTGTTATTATTCCCCCTCATATATCACTGTACAGTCCCCCACCTATATAATAATACCACACATCAATGCGTGCTGAGAGCTGTGTTATTCCCCCTCATATATCACTGTACACTCCCCTCCCCCCTATATAAGAATAATACCACATATCAGTGTGTGCTGGGAGCTGTTATTCCCCCTCATATATCACTGTACGGTCCCCTCTCCCTATATAATAATAATACCACATATCAGTGTGCTGGGAGCTGTGTTATTCCCCTAATATTTCGCTGTACAGTCCCCTCTCCCTTATATAATAATAATACCACATATCAGTGTGCTGGGAGCTGTGTTATTCCCCCTCATATATCACTGTACAGTCCCCTCTCCCCTATATAATAATAATATCACATATCAATGTGTGCTGGGAGCTGTGTTATTCCCCCTCATATCACTGTACTGTCCCCTCCTCCCTATATAATAATACCACATATCAGTGTGTGCTGGGAGCTGTGTTATTCCCCCTCATATATCACTGTACACTCCCCTCTCCCCTATATAATAATAATACCACATATCAGTGTGTGCTGGGAGCTGTGTTATTCCCCCTCATATATCACTGTAGTGTCCTCTCCCCCCTATATAATAATAATACCACATATCAGTGTGTGCTGGGAGCTGTTATTCCCCTTCATATATCACTGTACAGTCCCCTCTCCCCTATATAATAATATTAATATCACATATCAGTGTGTGATGGGAGCTATGTTATTCCCCCTCATATATCACTATACAGTCCCCTACCCCCTATATAATAATAATATCACATATCAGTGTGTGCTGGGAGCTGTTATTATGGGACCACCAGTGCTGCTGTATGAGGAGACTGTGTGACAGTACAGGGTATATAGCCCAGGCCTCCCCCCACTGGTATATAGTATAGGTATAGGCCGATCCCCTTGTATGCTAGGACACCACAGGACGCTCCCCCTGTATAGTAGGACACCATAGGCCGCTCCCCTTGTATAGTAGGACACCACAGGCCACTCCATCTGTATAGTGGGACACCACAGGCTGCTCCCCCTGTATAGCAGGACACCACAGGCTGCTCCCACTGTATAGTAGGGCACCACAGGCTGCTCCCCCTGTATAGTAATGCACCACAGGCTGCTCCCCCTGTATAATAGGACACATTACCTGCTGCTGCTGGACACAAAGACGTCGCCTTCCCCGCACTCTATGTAACTCCGCCCACTTCCCACCGTCACTTGTTGTTAATCTGTAATAGGCTTTAGCTCTGCTTTGTAATTTTAACAATCTGATTGTCTCCTCGAAACGTCACTCACCTCATTATCAGGGAGGAGTGGAAGACTGCAGCCATAGAGACGGCGGGTGGGCGGAGCCGTGTTAGTCAGCCCGGTAATCCTCTCTAGAATGACAGTTTTATCTATAATACATGTCCTCAGTGCAGGAGGGCGGCGGCCATTTTCCTGTATACCAGTCCAGCTGCAATATCATGTTCCCTGGCCCTGAGGTTACATTAGGAGCGGCGGCCATTTTCTCCTGGTCTGAGGTCTCCCTCCTCCTATCATTCCCACAGGAAGCAGCAGGGACAGGGAGCAGCCAGTGTTGTGTCTGACAGCAGGTAATTATATTATTATTATTATTAATACTACTATTATTATTATTATTATTATTCTGTAGGCTGAGCAGACATTGGTGTCACCTTGCTATACTACAGGGAGACCAGACACTGATTCCTTGCTATAGTACAGCTGGAGCAGACTGTGGTGTTGTATTGTCACTGTGCAGGTAGGATACACTCTAGTGTCCTATTTTTCTAATGCAGATGGCGCAGACCCTGCTGTTACTATAACACAGGTGGTGCAGACTCCATTGTTACTATAATAGAGGTGGTGCAGACCCTGATGTTACTATAATACAGGTGGTGCAGACTCAGTTGTTACTATAATACAGGTGGAGCAGACCCAGTTGTTACTATAATACAGGTGGCACGGTCTCCGTTGGTACTATAGACTGTTGTTACTATAATACAGTTGGTGCAGACTCTATTGTTAGTATAATACAGGTGGTGCAGACTGTTACTGTAATACAGGTGGAGCAGACCCTGTTGTTGCTATAATACAGCTTTAGCAGACTCAGTTGTTACTATAATACAGGTGATGCAGACTCTTGTTACTATAATACAGGTGGTGCAGACTCCATTGTTACTATAATACAGGTGGAGTAGACCCTGCTGTTACTATAACACAGGTTATGCAGACCCAGTTGTTGCTATAATACAGGTGGCGCAGACCTTGTTAATATAAAGAGAAGGAAATCGGGAACACTGATAATTTGTTTTAGTATCATACAAGACATCTAACAAATATCAAAAATCCAAATTCAAAGAGATTATTAACTCTGGATCTTTAATAAAATATTCTAAAATATTGACCAATAAAATTCTGCTTGTGTCACTAAGTAGTAGCATTTATCATATTAAATACAAACATAAAAACAATTTCAAAGTAAAAAAGAAACAATTGTTGCAGATCAAGGAAGAAGAAATCCTGTAACTCCTGGTGGAGGATAAGTATATATGTTACACGTCCAGTTATTGTAACAGAAATCCGGATAATAAGTATGTTGGATAATGTTTCCCGGGATAATGGATGACCCGTATATTTGTATGCAGGATGAAAGGTTGAATAAACTTTATGTGAAGCGGGCAATAAGTCTTATTTGTGGTTAGAGGTTCTTACCCGGTAACCTCCTGTGACTCCAATCCTGTACTAGTCAGGGGAAGGAGCACCCGCTGTCTGCTCCACAACTGATCCCGGCCGGGTAACCTCCTGTGTCAAAGCTGAATAATTGAGTGAGACAAGTTCAGTTTAAAATTTAATCGCAGCGACGCCATCTTGCGAATGACCGCAAGACTCCATTTTGGAAATGAGATCGCAAGACACCATTTTTGTGGTCAGCATTAATTCAAGTTATAACCCAGGAGCTAAGAACAGATGGCAATGTTTTTGTTTACCTATCAAGGGCAACTGGAAAAACCAGCTGTCTGAGTAGAAGTAAATAAGAAGAGATAATGGGTATTTTTACATACAAATTGGGAATCCCTGGATGCAGATAAAGTATAGTTGTGGCAATTGTAATATAATATCTACACAATTGGATTTGCCTGAATCCTAGACAGGATGGCTCCAAATCCTACAGTTTGAGGTGATAATACATTTGCATTTCACACAAGAGTCTGTGAGAACAAAAGAGGTTTTGTTTTCCTTTGAACACAGCAGGTGGGGGCCTGCTGACAGAGAGCATGTAGAATTACAACCCTCAGCCATCCACACTGCTGGATGTTCACTTCGTGTATGAGAGATTATGCACTTAAATCTCACCCATTAATAACTAGCGTCCTTATACCAAACCCCGAATACCCACACACTACATATTCGAACACAAGGTTCCATAAGCATCAAAATGTATGATTCAAGAAGGTTCAGTTAGTTTAAATGCTAAGAAATAAAGATATTTGTTAACTAAGGAATTATACAAGATAAACATGTCATTCTTGGAGTTGTTCTGATGCATACTCTTTCCACAGTTTCCCGGTGCTATCGGTGAGGAGATCGCATTATGCACTCTCGAGTTATGGACCGCAGAACCTACAAGCAACCAAAATGTATATTTTAGATTCAAGTGTTAGGAATGCTAAAGGAGGCGTTACCAGAAAGACTCCGGCTGTTAGAGGCAGGGAAAGTCTATTTGAAACAAACCTGTTAAATGTGTCGTTACATATGCTTCTCCTCTGGGAACCAATGAGATCAGCAGGAAGTTCTCCCTTTGTCCTGTTTCAGTCTGGGGGGGAATAAATACATGTGTCCAAACACTGGTTTGCGAGTTCATGCTGAATTTTGGGTGAACTGAGGATATCTAGTCAGAAGTCTATCTCTGGGTCCGGAGGCGCAGCGAATGTATAACCGTACTTGGTCTGTATTATTTCCTTTTTACGCCTAAATTATGTATGTATAGATTGCGTGTAACTGACTGTACTTTTACCTGAATAATACTTGTGCGTTGGAAACAGATTCCACTCCTGTCTTTATTTGCGGTTAAACTGCGTACGCAATTAGCGTTCTGTTTAGAGGTTTTAGGCAGGGTTTTGTCTTAGAGGTTCTAGGCAGGTGAATCTTAGAGGTTTATAGGAAGGAATGTATTAAATGGTTTATTTACAAATTTAACAGTGGGGGCTCATCGGTTTATCACACTATCTGATACACGATAACACTCCGTCAGTCCTCTCTCAGCAAAAGGGTGGAGGCGCCTTTTGAAAGACGCATTAGTCTTTCATTACCACAGTGTTGCTGAGAGCGTACTGCCGGTTATTGTGTAGAGGAAGCGCTGATTAGAATCCAGGGACAAGAGAGGAAAAAGTTTGTTTTCCTCTGTTGATAGAACCTTGTGTTTAGAGGGGTGCCGCAGTATTGAATATGCGGCTGAGATGCACTTTTGCGTACGAAGTTAAAAAGTCATTATACGCTTGTGTGGTAGTCGCATAATTGTGTATGCGGCCGGTCGCACAATAAGCGTATACGCACTTCCGGTTCTGCTGCCACGTGTTTGAACAAAGCCATTAAGGTTTACATTTTTTTTCTATCTACCAATATCTGGGTTAAACGTTTATTTTCTGCGCAGAGAAAAAGTGTGTAACAGAGAGTATGTGTTGGACAGTTAAGGGTATTGTATGATCCTTAAGGGCTAGGTGCAAGGGTTAGCCTAGCCGCTCGGTAAGCAGCTTACCGTTCAGTACACAGAGCAGGTGTATGGTTTGTTATTTTTGTTAGGGACCGGCTCTCAGTGTGACTGCAGTGTTCAATAAAATTTGAGCATTGTAGTTGAGCCGCACTAGGTGTGATTGTGAGCTGAGAGATAATAGGTGAGCGTGGCGCATCTAGAAATTTCGTCCGTAGGTGAGCGTGGCGCATCTAGAAATTTCGTCCGTAGGTGAGCGTGGCGCATGAAATTTCGTCCGTAGGTGAGCGTGGCGCATCTAGAAATTTCATCCGTAGGTAAGTGAAAGTATCTTGATTGTCTATCACCAGTTTAAATTTTTATTGAAAAGCGTAGGAGTTGTCTCAGAATGGGAGCCACACAAACAGTAGAAATGTTAGGCAATGATGTGCTGCTAATGGAGGAATATGATGAGAAAGAGTGTTAGACCGTTTCCCAGAATTGGTGGTTTTGATAAAAATGTGTTAGATAATGTCCAGGATCACATCAGTATGGTGCGATCCTGAGAGAAAAAGATTAAGTATTTTGAATGTTTAAAAAAATATGGCAGCATGAAGGGGATGCTTGGCTTAAAAATGTGCAAACGACGCAAACTAGCGTTGCGAACGCATTGCCAGAAAATACATCCACGACGCTGAGATGCAATACGGGCGAGCCGCAAATTGGCGCGTATGTGCGGCAAAGTAGCGTCGTGGAGAGTATTGCCAGCAGTTCACGCTCACCTCCCCCACCTTATGTGGATGGAGGTGCAAGTACGGTTACCAAAAATACCAATAAAAATGTAACAAGCAACTTGTACCCTCTCTTAAGGAACCATAAAGAAAGTGTTTATGATATGGATGATGAGCCTATTGTAATGTCTGCCATTTCCCATGCTGTGCAAATGATAGATGCTGCATCACCACAATCACGGGTGGTGCCGCCATCTCCATCGGTAACAGCAAGGGAAGTGTTAACACACTCTGCACCCATAGAGGAAGTTGTTAATACCATACGTAGCAGCAGCAGCAGATTAAACCACCAGCCAGGTAACCAGGTCAGAGGTAGCAACGCTGCCGGTCTGCATCCCATTCGGACAATAACTGCTCCGAATGGAAATGCAGATGCAAACGGTGTAGTGCCCACGAGGGAAGTAGTAATGCATTGTCCATGGACAAGAGCAGAACTGAATTCCATCATAAATGATTTCCCCAATCCCAAAAAGGAACTAGCCAAATGTCAAAGATTTTTGAGAAATTTGGGTAGTTCTCATGAGCCCACTAATAAAGATTGGCATGTAGTGTTAAGGGCCTGCCTGCCACACAATACCGACGTGACAAAATTTATCACGGACTGTGTATTGGATGGCGACGTTCCCTTAACAGACCAAGTAAACCAAGGTAACATTTCCCGCATTGTGACTCAATTGGGTGTATATTTTCCAGTAGTAGTTAACTGGAACAAAATCTTCACAATTAAGCAAAAGGAGAGTGAAACTGCAGAAGACTATTGTGACCGGGCTCTGCAGGCTATCACCCAGTACACTGGGATAGAAGATATTAAAGATAGCACTCACCACAGGGGAATGATAGTCACGGTACTCATGGACGTTCTGAAAGACGATTTAAAGATTCGGGTTCAGACCTCACAACCTGGCTGGAGGGGACTTACAATAGATAACCTCATAGAGTCTGCCATAGAACATGATAAAAACATCTCCAAAAAGAGAGAGACCCAGAGTGAAAAACTAATGGCTGTCAGTATTCAAGCTCTGGAAGGAATGACAATAACATCACAGCCAACCGACACACCTGCACACACACCTGCACCTGAACAATTACATGTCCTCACCAATCCCACACCACAGCAAACACATCCTTACCCCACATATCATACACACCACAGGTCCCATACTCATATCCCCCGCAATATCCTTACCCTCCCTATCCTTACCCATACCCACCACCTTTCCCTCTTGCTCAAATCCCATAACAATCTTTTCATCCACCCCGTTCAAAATTATGTTTTAACTGTCACCAAGTGGGACACATAAGTAAGTACTGCAAAGTGAAGAACACCACACAGGAACACGAGTTTCCCATGAGTTCATAGGTAACCCCAGTATCTTCTCCCAGGCCTTATATGACTGTTTATAATTTTTTCAACCTATCAATGGATTTGTTCTAATGTAAAATGTGGATGATTTATTGTTGTATTTTGGGTCATGTTTAAATGATATTAAACTGTTGTGCTTTATCTCCCACTCATAGGACGCAAGGTTGCTAAGGATAAACGGCAGCCATGCCAGGCTGAGGTCGACTACTCGGAAAACTATCCAACCCAGCGGCACAGGCATTATTTAGAGCAGTAGCTATTAATAACAAGATTTAATTGCAGGAACCTGTATGCAGATACTATATCCCTAGAATTATTAAAAGTGATAGGGGGACTTATTTTACAGGTGACGTTTTCAAGAACATGCGTAAGATAATGGGTAACAACACTAAGATTATCCCAGACTGTCTTTTCCTTTATTTGCCCCCCCTTTGGACAGATACTGTCCAAACAGGCAGCCTCATGTGAAAAATTGATAATGAGGTTACTGTGCAGGGGCTCACGAAGATGAATGAGAATAACCGAAATTGGAAGTGTTATTAACTAACATGTCTAATGCAACCTGTCATGATGTCAAATCTGGAAGAATTTGTTATGATCCAAATTTTTTTTAGCTCAGGTTGTTTGACTGATCGGTGGAAAGGTCCGTATCTGACGATACAGCATCCTCAAAGGGTGGCCAGGGAAGATACGTGGGTCCATTCCGCTCACTATAGGGAGGTTAACCAACCGGTGGAGATACAAGGCAGAGACAAGGCCGATAACGTGGACCTGTCGATTGCGAGCTTGTGCCGGAAGGATTAAAAAGGTGACGGTGAGATATCTGAGCTAAAGAAATGTGTAGATCAGTGCTTCAAGCAATGGAGTGGTCTGCTGTGGTCATCCTAGTTCTTTTTTTTCCAGAGTTTTATTTTTTTTTTGTCATGATGATCTGTTTGGGGATGCTCGGTGTCTGTGATGGGGGACCAATAAAGGAGATGTGAGCTGATGGCGGAGCTGATGGAGTGGAGTCAGGAGGAGGAGTGCTATACCAAATCAGGGGAGTGCCGGTCCAATTTCAGTACAGTAAATTGTTGTGAAAATGTGAATAATAATAATAAGGAAGAACTGTATTTCAATCCTGAGTTATGACGTAGTGTATAACAATGTAGCCTGAGTTTGAGTGGTCGTGCATGGATATAACGTTTATGTTGTTTTGTCATCTTAGGTAATGCAGTCCAAACCCCTTCCAAGGCTCTCCTTATAGGATAGGTGCATCCCCACATCTTTCCCATGATCCCTTAAGAATCCGCGGTGTGCGTATAAGGGCAGTTTTATGTCACTCCCGGAGACGCATTATCTGAATGGTTCAAATGACCATACTGTATCATACCATAATAACATTGAACGGTATATTCTCATGCATGGCTAAACAGATTCAAATTAGGTTGTGATAGCATGTTGTTTGCTATCAAAGGGTGGACTGTCAAAGCTGAATAATTGAGTGAGACAAGTTCAGTTTAAAATTTAATCGCAGCGACGCCATCTTGCGAATGGCCGCAAGACTCCATTTTGGAAATGAGATCGCAAGACACCATTTTTGTGGTCAGCATTAATTCAAGTTATAACCCAGGAGCTAAGAACAGATGGCAATGTTTTTGTTTACCTATCAAGGGCAACGGGAAAAACCAGCTGTCTGAGTAGAAGTAAATAAGAAGAGACAATGGGTATTTTTACATACAGATTGGGAATCCCTGGATGCAGATAAAGTATAGTTGTGGCAATTGTAATATAATATCTACACAATTGGATTTGCCTGAATCCTAGACAGGATGGCTCCAAATCCCACAGTTTGAGGTGATAATACATTTGTATTTCACACAAGAGTCTGTGAGAACAAAAGAGGTTTTGTTTTCCTTTGAACACAGCAGGTGGGGGCCTGCTGACAGAGGGCATGTAGAATTACAACCCTCAGCCATCCACACTGCTGGATGTTCACTTCGTGTATGAGAGATTATGCACTTAAATCTCACCCATTAATAACTAGCGTCCTTATACCGAATACCCACACACTACATATTCGAACATAAGGTTCCATAAGCATCAAAATGTATGATTCAAGAAGGTTCAGTTAGTTTAAATGCTAAGAAATAAAGATATTTGTTAACTAAGGAATTATACAAGATAAACATGTCATTCTTGGAGTTGTTCTGATGCATACTCTTTCCACAGTTTCCCGGTGCTATCGGTGAGGAGATCGCATTATGCATTCTCGAGTTATGGACCGCAGAACCTACAAGCAACCAAAATGTATATTTTAGATTCAACTGTTAGGATGCTAAAGGAGGTGTTACCAGAAAGACTCCGGCTGTTAGAGGCAGGGAAAGTCTATTTGAAACAAACCTGTTAAATGTGTCGTTACATATGCTTCTCCTCTGGGAACCAATGAGATCAGCAGGAAGTTCTCCCTTTGTCCTGTTTCAGTCTGGGGGGGAATAAATACATGTGTCCAAACACTGGTTTGCGAGTTCATGCTGAATTTTGGGTGAACTGAGGATATCTAGTCAGAAGTCTATCTCTGGGTCCGGAGGCGCAGCGAATGTATAACCGTACTTGGTCTGTATTATTTCCTTTTTACGCCTAAATTATGTATGTATAGATTGCGTGTAACTGACTATACTTTTACCTGAATAATACTTGTGCGTTGGAAACACAGATTCCACTCCTGTCTTTATTTGCGGTTAAACTGCGTACGCAATTAGCGTTCTGTTTAGAGGTTTTAGGCAGGGTTTTGTCTTAGAGGTTCTAGGCAGGTGAATCTTAGAGGTTTATAGGAAGGAATGTATTAAAAGGTTTATTTCCAAATTTAACACCTGTGACTCCAATCCAGTAATAGTCAGGGGAAGGAGCACCCGCTGTCTGCTCCACAACTGATCCCGGCCGGGTAACCTCCTGTGACTCCAATCCTGTAATAGTCAGGGAAGGAGCACCCGCTGTCTGCTCCACAACTGATCCCGGCCGGGTAACCTCCTGTGACTCCAATCCTGTAATAGTCAGGGGAGGGAGCACCCGCTGTCTGCTCCACAACTGATCCCGGGCCGGGTAACCTCCTGTGACTCCAATCCTGTAATAGTCAGGGGAAGGAACACCCGCTGTCTGCTCCACAATTGATCCCGGCCGGGTAACCTCCTGTGACTCCAATCTTGTTTTAGTCAGGGAAGGAGCACCCGCTGTCTGCTCCACAACTGATCCCGGCCGGGTAACCTCCTTTGACTCCAATCCTGTAATAGTCAGGGGAAGGAGCACCCGCTGTGTGCTTCACAACTGATCCCGGCCGGATGACCTCCTGTGACTCCAATCCTGTAATAGTCAGGGGAAGGAGCACCCGCTGTCTGCTCCACAACTGATCCCGGCCGGGTAACCTCCTGTGTCTCCAATCCTGTAATAGTCAGGGGAAGGAGCACCCGTTGTCTGCTCCACAACTGATCCCAGCCGGATGACTTCCTGTGACTCCAATCCTGTAATAGTCAGGGGAAGGAGCACCCGCTGTCTGCTCCACCACTGATCTAGGCCGGGTAACCTCCTGTGACTCCAATCCTGTAATAGTCAGGGGAAGGAGCACCCGCTGTCTGCTCCACAACTGATCCCGGCCGGGTAACCTCCTGTGACTCCAATCCTGTAATAGGGGAAGGAGCACCTGCTGTCTGCTCCACAACTGACCCCGGCCGGGTAACCTGTGAGTCCTATCCTGTAATAGTCAGGGGAAGGAGCACCCGCTGTCTCCTCCACCACTGATCCCGGCCGGGTAACCTCCTGTGACTCCCAATCCTGTAATAGTCAGGGGAAGGAGCACCCGCTGTCTGCTCCACAACTGATCCCGGCCGGGTAGCCTCCTGTGACTCCAATCCTGTAATAGTCAGGGGAAGGAGCACCCGCTGTCTGCTCCACAACTGATCCCGGCCGGGTAACCTCCTGTGACTCCAATCCTGTAATAGTCAGGGAAGGAGCACCCGCTGTCTGCTCCACAACTGATCCCGGCCGGGTAACCTCCTGTGACTCCAATCCTGTAATAGTCAGGGGAAGGAGCACCCGCTGTGTGCTCCACAACTGATCCCGGCCGGGTGACCTCCTGTGATTCCAATCCTATAATAGTCAGGGGAAGGAGCACCCGCTGTCTGCTCCACCACTGATCTCGGCCGGGTAACCTCCTGTGACTCCAATCCTGTAATAGTCAGGGGAAGGAGCACCCGCTGTCTGCTCCACCACTGATCCCGGCCGGGTAACCTCCTGTGACTCCAATCCTGTAATAGTCAGGGGATGGAGCACCCGCTGTCTGCTCCACAACTGATCCCGGCCGGGTAACCTCCTGTGACTCCAATCCTGTAATAGTCAGGGGAAGGAGCACCCGCTGTCTGCTCCACCACTGATCTCGGCCGGGTAACCTCCTGTGACTCCAATCCTGTAATAGTCAGGGGAAGGAGCACCCGCTGTCTGCTCAACAACTGATCCCGGCCGGGTAACCTCCTGTGACTCCAATCCTGTAATAGTCAGGGGAAGGAGCACCCGCTGTCTGCTCCACAACTGATCCCGGCCGGGTAACCTCCTTTGACTCCAATCCTGTAATAGTCAGGGGAAGGAGCACCCGCTGTGTGCTTCACAACTGATCCCGGCCGGATGACCTCCTGTGACTCCAATCCTGTAATAGTCAGGGGAAGGAGCACCCGCTGTCTGCTCCACAACTGATCCCAGCCGGGTAACCTCCTGTGACTCCAATCCTGTAATAGTCAGGGGAAGGAGCACCCGCTGTCTGCTCCACAACTGATCCCGGCCGGATAACCTCCTGTGACTCCAATCCTGTAATAGTCAGGGGAAGGAGCACCCGCTGTCTGCTCCACAACTGATCCCGGCCGGGTAACCTCCTGTGACTCCAATCCTATCATAGTCAGGGGAAGGAGCACCCGCTGTCTGCTCCACAACTGATCCCGGCCGGGTAACCTCCTGTGACTCCAATCCTGTAATAGTCAGGGGAAGGAACACCCGCTATCTGCTCCACAACTGATCCTGGCCGGGTAACCTCCTGTGACTCCAATCCTGTAATAGTCAGGGGAAGGAGCACCCGCTGTCTGCTCCACAACTGATCCCGGCCGGGTAACCTCCTGTGACTCCAATCCTGTAATAGTCAGGGGAAGGAGCACCCGCTGTCTGCTCCACAACTGATCCCGGCCGGGTAACCTCCTGTGACTCCAATCCTGTAATAGTCAGGGGAAGGAACACCCGCTGTCTGCTCCACAACTGATCCCGGCCGGGTAACCTCCTGTGACTCCAATCCTGTAATAGTCAGGGGAAGGAGCACCCGCTGTCTGCTCCACAACTGATCCCGGCCGGGTAACCTCCTGTGACTCCAATCCTGTAATAGTCAGTGGAAGGGGCACCCGCTGTCTGCTCCACAACTGATCCCGCCCGGGTAACCTCCTGTGACTCCAATCCTGTAATAGTCAGGGGAGGGAGCACCCGCTGTCTGCTCCACAACTGATCCCGGCCGGGTAACCTCCTTTGACTCCAATCCTGTAATAGTCAGGGGAAAGAGCACCCGCTGTCTGCTCCACAACTGATCCCGGCCGGGTAACCTCCTGTGACTCCAATCCTGTAATAGTCAGGGGAGGAACACCCGCTGTGTGCTCCACAACTGATCCCGGCCGGGTAATCTCCTGTGACTCCAATCCTGTAATAGTCAGGGGAAGGAGCACCCGCTGTCTGCTCCACAACTGATCCCGGCCGGGTAACCTTCTGTGACTCCAATCCTGTAATAGTCAAGGGAAGGAGCACCTGCTGTCTGCTCCACAACTGATCCCGGCCGGGTAACCTCCTGTGACTCCAATCCTGTAATAGTCAGGTGAAGGAGCGCCCGCTGTCTGCTCCACAACTGATCCCGGCCGGGTACCCTCCTGTGACTCCAATACTATAATAGTCAGGGGAAGGAGCACCCGCTGTGTGCTCCACAACTGATCCCGGCCGGGTAACCTCCTGTGACTCCAATCCTGTAATAGTCAGGGGAAGGAGCACCCGCTGTCTGCTCCACAACTGATCCCGGCCGGGTAACCTCCTGTGACTCCAATCCTGTAATAGCCAGGGGAAGGAGCACCCGCTGTCTGCTCCACAACTGATCCCGGCCGGGTAACCTCCTGTGACTCCAATCCTGTAATAGTCAGGGGAAGGAGCACCCACTGTCTGCTCCACAACTGATCCCTCCTGTGACTCCAATCCTGTAATAGTCAGGGGAAGGAGCACCCGCTGTCTGCTCCACAACTGATCCCGGCCGGGTACCCTCCTTTGACTCCAATCCTGTAATAGTCAGGGGAAGGAGCACCCGCTGTCTGCTCCCCAACTGATCCCGGCCGGGTAACCTCCTGTGACTCCAATCCTGTAATAGTCAGGGGAAGGAGCACCCGCTGTCTGCTCCACAACTGATCCCGGCCGGGTAACCTCCTGTGACTCCAATCCAGTAATAGTCAGGGGAAGGAGCACCCGCTGTCTGCTCCACAACTGATCCCGGCCGGGTAACCTCCTTTGACTCCAATCCTGTAATAGTCAGGGGAAGGAGCACCCGCTGTCTGCTCCACAGCTGATCCCGGCCGTGTAACCTCCTGTGACTCCAATCCTGTAATAGTCAGGGGGAGGAGCACCCGCTGTCTGCTCCACAACTGATCCCGGCCGGGTAACCTCCTTTGACTCCAATCCTGTAATAGTCAGGGGAAGGAGCACCCGCTGTCTGCTCCACAACTGATCCCTGCCGGGTAACCTCCTGTGACTCCAATCCTGTAATAGTCAGGGGAAGGAGCACCCGCTGTCTGCTCCTTAACTGATCCCGGCCGGGTAACCTCCTGTGACTCCAATCCTGTAATAGTCAGGGGAAGGAGCACCCGCTGTCTGCTCCACAACTGATCCCGGCCGGGTAAAGTGAATAGTGGTGCAGGGTGTGACTCCGCTCTGGCGCTGTATGTGACAGCGGATATTAATGATAGAAGATGCTAGAGAGCTGCTGGATTCGCCATGTAGCGCTGAAAGCACGGTTAAAAAACCAGGGTAATCCGGGGTCACAAACAAGTATCCCAACAAGTAGAAATAGGTCGTGGTGAGAGTAACTAATGCGTTTCTCAGCCATGTATAAACTGACCGTTTCCTCAGAGGCAATAAATCTCACTCTCAAGGACTTGTGAATTAATTGTATAATTCTGTGAACCTTCAATGTATGACAAACGGATGGTTCATCAATGTGCTAAATTATATAAACATAAAAGATATATATATATACTGGCAGGAATGTAATATATAACGGTGTCCTGCCAGTGTGACTAAGTGACGGTATAGTACACTAGTCATCTGTGTGATATGCAGGAATGTAATGTATAACGGTGTCCTGCCAGTGTGACTAAGTGATGGTATAGTGCACTAGTCATCTGTGTGATGTGCAGGAATGTAATGTATAACGGTGTCCTGCCAGTGTGACTAAGTGACGGTATAGTGCACTAGTCATCTGTGTCATGTGCAGGAATGTAATGTATAACGGTGTCCTGCCAGTGTGACTAAGTGACGGTATAGTACACTAGTCATCTGTGTCATGTGCAGGAATGTAATGTATAACGGTGTCCTGCCAGTGTGACTAAGTGACGGTATAGTACACTAGTCATCTGTGTCATGTGCAGGAATGTAATGTATAACGGTGTCCTGCCAGTGTGACTAAGTGACGGTATAGTACACTAGTCATCTGTGTGATGTGCAGGAATGTAATATATAACGGCGTCCTGCCAGTGTGACTAAGTGACGGTATAGTACACTAGTCATCTGTGTGATGTGCAGGAATGTAATATATAACGGTGACCTGCCAGTGTGACTAAGTGACGGTATAGTACATTAGTCATCTGTGTCATGTGCAGGAATGTAATATATAACGGTGTCCTGCCAGTGTGACTAAGTAACGGTATAGTACATTAGTCATCTGTGTCATGTGCAGGAATGTAATATATAACGGTGTCCTGCCAGTGTGACTAAGTGACGGTATAGTACATTAGTCATCTGTGTCATGTGCAGGAATGTAATATATAACGGTGTCCTGCCAGTGTGACTAAGTGACGGTATAGTACATTAGTCATCTGTGTGATGTGCAGGAATGTAATATATAACGGTGTCCTGCCAGTGTGACTAAGTGACGGTATAGTACACTAGTCATCTGTGTGATGTGCAGGAATGTAATATATAACGGTGTCCTGCCAGTGTGACTAAGTGACGGTATAGTACACTAGTCATCTGTGTCATGTGCAGGAATGTAATATATAACGGTGTCCTGCCAGTGTGTATAAGTGACGGTATAGTACACTAGTCATCTGTGTGATGTGCAGGAATGTAATCTATAACGGTGTCCTGCCAGTGTGACTAAGTGACGGTATAGTACACTAGTCATCTGTGTCATGTGCAGGAATGTAATGTATAACGGTGTCCTGCCAGTGTGACTAAGTGACGGTATATTACACTAGTCATCTGTGTCATGTGTAGGAATGTAATCACTCACTGATACATGAGAGACACAATGACCAGAAGATCCTGTAACTCACCAACAAGATCATTATTCTGCTGACTGGAAAGGTGACTGCTCGGAATGGGACATTATACAGTAACACCAGGGGATGTGTCTGGGTGATGACTGGAGAGGTGACTGATGGGAATGGGACATTATACAGTAACACCAGGGGATGTGTCTGGGTGATGACTGGAGAGGTGACTGCTGGGAATGGGACATTATACAGTAACACCGGGGGATGTGTCTGGGTGATGACTGGAGAGGTGACTGCTGGGAATGGGACATTATACAGTAACACCAGGGGATGTGTCTGGGTGATGACTGGAGAGGTGACTGATGGGAATGGGACATTATACAGTAACACCAGGAGATGTGTCTGGGTGATGACTGGAGAGGTGACTGCTGGGAATGGGACATTATACAGTAACACCGGGGTATGTGTCTGGGTGATGACTGGAGACGTGACTGCTGGGAATGGGAGATTGTACAGTAACACCGGGGGATGTGTCTGGGTGATGACTGGAGTGGTGACTGCTGGGATTGGGACATTATACAGTAACACCAGGGGATGTGTCTGGGTGATGACTGGAGAGGTGACTGCTGGGAATGGGACATTATACAGTAACACGAGGAGATGTGTCTGGGTGATGATTGGACAGGTGACTGCTGGGAATGGGACATTATACAGTAACACCAGGGGATGTGTCTGGGTGTTGACTGGAGAGGTGACTGATGGGAATGGGACATTATACAGTAACACCAGGAGATGTGTCTGGGTGATGACTGGAGAGGTGACTGCTGGGAATGGGACATTATACAGTAACACCGGGGTATGTGTCTGGGTGATGACTGGAGACGTGACTGCTGGGAATGGGAGATTGTACAGTAACACCGGGGGATGTGTCTGGGTGATGACTGGAGTGGTGACTGTTGGGATTGGGACATTATACAGTAACACCAAGGGATGTGTCTGGGTGATGACTGGAGAGGTGACTGCTGGGAATGGGACATTATACAGTAACACGAGGAGATGTGTCTGGGTGATGATTGGACAGGTGACTGCTGGGAATGGGACATTATACAGTAACACCAGGGCATGTGTCTGGGTGATGACTGTATCATTGTTTGTGCCAGGTTCCTATAAGGTGTCAGGATGTCACTGTTTATGTCTCCATGCAGGAGGGGGAGCATATAGAGGAACACAGGGGTCTGTACAAGGACGTGATGATGGAGACTCACTGGCCCCTCACATCACTGGGTAAGTGGAGACTGTCATGTATTGTACAGGGGAGAGCAGGTATGGTGGCCACCTGTATGCACACATCAGCTGATAATCACATATATACATTGTACTTAATCACTGTGTGTCCCCTACAGATGGACCCAGTAACAGAAATACCCCAGAGAGATGTCCCCATCCTCTTTATTCACAGGATTGTACAGAGGAGAATCACAGGACCCCACAGGGGCATCAGGTAGGTGGGATTTAGGGTCTCAACAATATACCACAGTGACTGTCTTTATATTCTCTGTAGAGAAGCTGTGTGTATCTTATAAACCAGAATTTTTCTACTTAATATGATTAATTAAATGTGACATGTTTAAACTGTTATTTTATTGCTTTGGGGGTTTCTTAGGGTGAAAGTCTGGATGATATCATGGCAGAAGATATAAAGGGAGAAGTAGAGACATATGTGACTGATATAAAGGTAGAAGATATAGAGAGAGAAGAAGAGGCAAATGTGACTGATATGAAGGTAGAAGATATACAGGGAGAAGAAGAGATGTATGTGACTGATATGAAGGCAGAAAATACAGAGGGAGAAGAAGAGACGTATGTGACTGATATGAAGGTAGAAGAAGAGACGTATGTGACTGATATGAAGGCAGAAAATACAGAGGGAGAAGAAGAGACGTATGTGACTGATATGGAGGTAGAAGAAGAGACGTATGTGACTGATATGAAGGCAGAAGATACAGAGGGAGAAGAAGAGACACATGTCTTCGGTGATCAGAAGTGTAAGGAGGAGGAAATCCCTACAGATATCGGCACAGGTGAGTAGTAAACACTTATTACAGAAAACAGTCCCATATTCTTATTGCTCAGTCACTACAACAATCTCTTATCCTACACCCTCCTCTGTCAGTACAAACTAATGAGGGAAATGTTTTCTGGCCAGTGGTGGAGTCAGGAGCCTTCCCCCCATATTAGACTACTGCCCTCCCCCTCACATCATGTCACTGTGTGTTACCAGCCCAGAGATCTGACCAGTCTCCTCTCCACACTCTCTGCTGTATCTCATACATCAGGATCCATCAGCCCCGAATATAATCCTGCTCTCCCCCTCACATCATGTCACTGTGTGTTACCATTCTTCTCCCCACACTATATGGTGTATCTCATACATCAGGATCTATCAGCCCCTATTAGATTCCTGCTATCTATCATTTAACATTTTAGAAGTCAATACTTCTTGGATCACACAGACAAGACAACAGGGAAGTTACAATTATATCTTTAGTGCAGTACAGACAGTGTAATGGTTAGCATTACTGCCTCACAGCACTAAGGTCGTGGGTTCAATTCCCACCATGGCCCTAACTGTGTGGAGTTTGTATATTCTCCCTGTGCTTGCGTGGGTTTCCTCCGGGCACTCCGGTTTCCTCCCACACTCCAAAAATATACTGGTAGGTTAATTGGCTCCCAGCAAATATTAACCCTAGTGTGTAAGTGTGTGAGCATGTGTTAGGGAATATAGATTGTAAGCTCCACTGCGGCAGGGACTGATGTGAATGGCCAAATATTCTCTGTAAAGCGCTACTGAATATGTGTGCGCTATATAAATAACTGGTAATAAATAAAAATAAGGTACCTGTGGGAGAACTGTGTATATGATAGATTTGGACAGTAATATTCCTACCCCACCTCCTTTACTATTACCAGTGTGTGTGATGTGTAGGTCACTGTGTGACAGTGCTGCAGGGGAGGGAGTGTATGATTGTGTGACAGTGCTGCAGGGGAGGGAGTGTCTGATTGTGTGACAGTGCTGCAGGGGAGGGAGTGTGTGATTGTGTGACAGTGCTGCAGGGGAGGGAGTCTGATTGTGTGACAGTGTTGCAGGGGAGTGAGTGTGTGTGACAGTGCTGCAGGGGGGGGTGTCTGATTGTTTGACAGTGCTACAGGGGAGGAAGTGTCTGATTGTGTGACAGTGCTGCAGGGGAGGGAGTGTCTGATTGTGTGACAGTGCTGCAGGGGAGGGAGTGTCTGATTGGGATAGTGCTACAGGGGAGGGAGCGTCTGATTGTGTGACAGTGCTGCAGGGGAGGGAGTGTCTGATTGTGTGACAGTGCTGCAGGGGAGGGAGTGTCTGATTGTGTGACAGTGCTGCAGGGGAGGGAGTGTCTGATTGTGTGACAGTGCTGCAGGGGAGGGAGTGTCTGATTGTGTGATAGTGCTGCAGGGAGAGGGCGCTGCGGAATATGTGTGCGCTATATAAATAACTGGTAATAATAATAATAATAATAATAATAATAATTTATTGTGTGTTATGGTAGTAATACAATACAGTACATCACACTAAGTGGTACCTATAGCAGTCGCCATGTTAATCGCCAGTCCCCTAGATCAGATGTTACCCACACAATGTACCTGGTAGGGGTAGCACCTCACACCCCAAGTACTGACGATGTCAGTCACTACAATCACCTCCTGTATGCCCATCCAGTGACACAACTCTGAGGTGCAATGTTCTGCAGAAGTGTGAGGGGATCCCTAGTCCAGCAGCCTATCACCGCCAAGGCCTGGACATCTTCCCACTGTACCATCCTGTAATACCGTCCTGCTGTCAGGAGACAAAGCTCCACTCTCCAGTATCTCCTTGTAGGAGCCTAAACTCCACACCCCAGAGGACATTACACAGTACTGAGCCCCAACCCCCTCCTGTCCTGTCCTTGTAATACAGCTCAGTGCCCACAATGTAGGTGTACACCCCTGTGCAGGTAACTCATTAGTGTGTGCACTGGTATTGGGTATCCCTGCAGGGGGGCTGGGTGTGATGTACCCTCCCCCTGATTACTAGTTACCCCCTGTGGTGTGAGCGGCTTAGTGTCTGAGAGTTACCGGGATAGAACAATGGGACTCAGAGGATTGGTAATGAGGAGGGGGATCTATGATAATGAGGGGTCCCTCCTCTAGTTATCTCATAGTCATCTGTGACATCCCGCACCCTCCACCTGTTCTGTGCTTCCTGCCTCATAGACAGACAGAGGACACGGCCACAGATAGACGTCCTCTAATACCTTCATATTTCACCTGATAATGTTACATATACACAACATGACACCCTAACTGTACACATTACTGCTATACACCCCTTATGTGCTGTCTATATCCCTCACCTACAGTATATGCTGCACATTACTACTATACACCCCCTTATGTGCTGCCTATACCCCTCACCCACAGTATATGCTGCACATTACTACTATACACCCCCTTATGTGCTGTCTATACCCCTCACCCACAGTATATGCTGCACAGTACTACTATACACTCCTTATGTGCTGCCTATACCCCTCACCTACTGTATATGCTGCATAGTACTACTATACACCCCCTTATGTGCTGTCTATACCCCTCACCCACAGTATATGCTGCACATTACTACTATACACCCCCTTATGTGCTGCCTATACCCCTCACCTACAGTATACACTGCACATTACTACTATACACCCCCTTATGTGCTGTCTATACCCCTCACCCACAGTGTATGCTGCACAGTTCTACTATACACCCCCTTATGTGCTGTCTATACCCCTCACCCATAGTATATGCTGTACATTACTAATATACACCCCCTTATATGCTGTCTATACCCCTCACCTACAGTATATGCTGCACATTACTACTATACACCCCTTATGTGCTGTCTATACCCCTCACCTACAGTATATGCTGCACATTACAACTATACACCCCCTTATGTGCTGTCTATACCCCTCACTCACAGTATATGCTGTACATTACTACTATACACCCCTTTATGTGCTGTCTATACCCCTCACCCACAGTATATGCTGCACATTACTACTATACACACCCTTATGTGTTGTCTATACCCCTCACCCACAGTGTATGTTGCACATTACTACTATACACCCCTTTTGTGCTGTCTATACCTCTCACCCACAGTATATGCTGCACATTACTACTATACACCCCCTTATGTGCAGTCTATACCCCTCACCCACAGTATATGCTGCACATTACTACTATACACCCCCTTATGTGCTGTCTATACCTCTCACCCACAGTATATGCTGCACATTACTACTATACACCCCTTATGTGCTGTCTATACCCCTCACCCACAGTATATGCTACACATTACTTTTATACACCCCCTTATGTGCTGTCTATACCCCTCACCCACATTATGTGCTGCACATTACTACTATACAGCCCTTATGTGCTGTATATACCCATCACCTACAGTATATGCTGCACATTACTACTATACACCCCCTTATGTGCTGTCTATACCCCTCACCCACAGTATATGCGACATATTACTACTATACACCCCCTCATGTGCTGTCTATACCCCTCACCTACAGTATGTGCTGCACATTACTACTATACACCCCTTATGTGCTGTCTATACCCCTCACCCACAGTATATGCTGCACAGTACTACTATACACCCCCTTATTTGCTGCCTATACCCCTCACCCACAGTATATGCTGCACATTACTACTATACACCTCCTTATGTGCTGTCTATACCCCTCACCCACAGTATATGCTGCACATTACTACTATACACCCCTTATGTGCTGTATATACCCATCACCTACAGTATATGCTGCACATTACTACTATACACCCCCTTATGTGCTGTCTATACCCCTCACCCTACAGTATATGCTGCACATTACTACTATACACCCCCTTATGTGCTGTCTATACCCCTCACCCACAGTATATGCTGCACATTACCTCTATACACCCCCTTATGTGCTGTCTATACCCCTCACCCACAGTATATGCTGCACATCACTACTATACACCCTCTTATGTGCTGTCTATACCCCTCACCCACAGTATATGCTGCACATTACTACTATACACCCCTTATGTGCTGCCTATACCCCTCACCCACATTATATGCTGCACATTACTACTATACACCCCTTATGTGTTGTCTATACCCCTCACCCACAGTATATGCTGCACATTACTACTATACACCACTTATGTGCTGTCTATACCCCTCTCCCACAGTATATACTGCACATTACTACTATACACCCCTTATGTGCTATCTATACCCCTCACCCACAGTATATGCTGCACATTACTACTATACACCCCGTTATGTGCTGTCTATACCCCTCACCCACAGTATATGCTGCACATTACTACTATACACCCCCTTATGTGCTGTCTATTCCCCTCACCCACACAGTATATGCTGCACATTACTACTATACACCCCCTTATGTGCTGTCTATACCCCTCACACACACAGTATATGCTGCACATTACTACTATACACTGCCTTATGTGCTGTCTATACCCCTCACCCACAGTATATGTTGCACATTACTACTATACACCCCCTTATGTGCTGTCTATACCCCTCACCCACAGTATATGCTGCACAGTACTACTATACACCCCCTTATGTGCTGTTTATACCCCTCACCCACAGTATATGCTGCATGGTACTACTATACACCCCTTATGTGTTGTCTATACCCCTCACCCACAGTATATGCTGTACATTACTACTATACACCCCCTTATGTGCTGTCTATACCCCTCACCTACAGTGTATGTTGCACATTACTATACACATCCTTATGTGCTGTCTATACCCCTCACCCACAGTATATGCTGCACATTACTACTGTACACCCCCTTATGTGCTGTCTATACCCCTCACCCATAGTATATGCTGCACATTACTACTATGCACCCCCTTATGTGCTGTCTATACCCAACACCCACAGTATATGCTGCACATTACTACTATACACCCCCTTATGTGATGTCTATACCCCTCACCCACAGTTTATGCTGCACATTACTACTATACACCCCCTTATGTGCTGTCTATACCCCTCACCTACAGAATATGCTGCACAGTACTACTATACACCCCCTTATGTGCTGTCTATACCCCTCACCCACAGTATATGCTGCACAGTACTACTATACACCCCCTTATGTGCTGTCTATACCCCTCACCCACAGTATATGCTGCACATTACTACTATACACCCCTTATGTGCTGTCTATACCCCTCACCCACAGTATATGCTGCACATTACTACTATACACCCCCTTATGTGCTGTCTATACCCCTCACCCCACAGTATATGCTGCACATTACTACTATACACCCCCTTATGTGCTGTCTATACCCCTCACCCACAGTATATGCTGCACATTACTACTATACACCCCCTTATGTGCTGTCTATACCCCTCACCCACATTATATGCTGCACATTACTACTATACACCCCCTTATGTGCTGCCTATACCCCTCACCCACATTATATGCTGCACATTACTACTATACACCCCTTATGTGCTGCCTATACCCCTCACCCACAATATATGCTGCACATCACTACTATACACCCCCTTATGTGCTGTCTATACCCCTCACCCACAGTATATGCTGCACATCACTACTATACACCCCCTTATGTGCTGTCTATACCCCTCACCCATAGTATATACTGCACATTACTGCTATATACCCCTTATGTGCTCTCTATACCCCTCACCCACATTATATGCTGCACATTACTACTATACACCCCCTTATGTACTGTCTATACCCCTCACCCACAGTATATGCTGCACATTACTACTATACACACCCTTATGTGCTGTCTATACCCCTCACCCTCACAGTATATGCTGCACATTACTACTATACACCCCCTTATGTGCTGTCTATACCCCTCACCCACAGTATATGCTGCACATTACTACTATACACCCCTTATGTGCTGTTTATACCCCTCACCCACAGTATATGCTGCATAGTACTACTATACACCCCTTATGTGTTGTCTATACCCCTCACCCACAGTATATGCTGTACATTACTACTATACACCCCCTTATGTGCTGTCTATACCCCTCACCCACAGTATATGCTGCACATTACTACTATACACCCCTTATGTGTTGTCTATTCCCCTTACCCACAGTATGTGCTGCACCGTACTAGTAAACACCCCCTTATGTGCTGCCTATACCCCTCACCCACAGTGTATGCTACATATTACTACTATACACTCCCTTATGTGCTGTCTATACCCTCACCCACAGTATATGCTGCACATTACTACTATACAACCCTTTATGTGTTGTCTATACCCCTCACCCACATTATATGCTGCACATTACTACTATACACCCCTTATGTGCTGCCTATACCACTCACCCACATTATATGCTGCACATTACTACTATACACCCCTTATGTGCTGTCTATACTCTTCACCCACAGTATATGCTGCATATCACTGCTATAAAACCTCTTATGTGCTGTCTATACCCCTCACCCACAGTATATGCTGCACATTACTACTATACACCCCCTTATGTGCTGTCTATACCCCTCACCCACATTATATGCTGCACATTACTACTATACACCCCTTATGTGCTGTTTATACCCCTCACCCACAGTATATGCTGCATAGTACTACTGTACACCCCTTATGTGTTGTTTATACCCCTCACCCACAGTATATGCTGTACATTACTACTATACACCCCCTGATGTGCTGTCTATACCCCTCACCTACAGTATATGCTGCACATTACTACTATACACCCCTTATGTGTTGTCTATACCCCTTACCCACAGTATGTGCTGCACAGTACTACTAAACACCCCCTTATGTGCTGCCTATACCTCTCACCCACAGTGTATGCTACATATTACTACTATACACCCCTTTATGTGCTGTCTATACCCCTCACCCACAGTATATGCTGCACATTACTGCTATACACCCCCTTATGTGCTGTTTATACCCCTCACCCATAGTATATGCTGCACATTACTACGATACACCCCTTATGTGCTGTCTATACCCCTCACCCACATTATATGCTTCACATTACTACTATACACCCTCTTATGTACTGTCTATACCCCTCACCCACAGTATATGCTGCACATTACTACTAAACACCCCCTTATGTGCTGTCTATACCCCTCACCCACAGTATATGCTGCACATTACTACTATACACCCCCTTATGTGCTGTCTATACCCCTCACCCACTGTATATGCTGCACAGTACTACTATACACCCCTTATGTGCTGTTTATACCCCTCACCCACAGTATATGCTGCATAGTACTACTATACACCCCTTATGTGTTGTCTATACCCCTCACCCACAGTATATGCTGTACATTACTACTATACACCCCCTTATGTGCTGTCTATACCCCTCACCCACATTATATGCTGCACATTACTACTATACACCCCTTATGTGCTGTTTATACCCCTCACCCACAGTATATGCTGCATAGTACTACTATACACCCCTTATGTGTTGTCTATACCCCTCACCCACAGTATATGCTGTACATTACTACTATACACCCCCTTATGTGCTGTCTATACCCCTCACCCACATTATATGCTGCACATTACTACTATACACCCCTTATGTGTTGTCTATACCCCTCACCCACAGTATATGCTGTACACTACTACTATACACCCCATTATGTGCTGTCTATACCCCTCACCTACAGTATATGCTGCACAGTACTACTATACACCCCCTTATGTGCTGTCTATACCCCTCACCCACAGTATATGCGACACATTACTACTATACACCCCCTTATGTGCTGTCTATACCCCTCACCTACAGTATATGCTGCACATTACTACTATACACACCCTTATGTGCTGTCTATACCCCTCACCTACAGTATGTGCTGCACATTACTACTATACACCCCTTATGTGCTGTCTATACCCCTCACCCACAGTATATGCTGCACAGTACTACTATACACCCCCTTATTTGCTGCCTATACCCCTCACCCACAGTATATGCTGCACATTACTACTATACACCTCCTTATGTGCTGTCTATACCCCTCACCCACAGTATATGCTGCACATTACTACTATACACCCCTTATGTGCTGTATATACCCATCACCTACAGTATATGCTGCACATTACTACTATACACCCCCTTATGTGCTGTCTATACCCCTCACCCACAGTATATGCTGCACATTACTACTATACACCCCCTTATGTGCTGTCTATACCCCTCACCCTACAGTATATGCTGCACATTACTACTATACACCCCCTTATGTGCTGTCTATACCCCTCACCCACAGTATATGCTGCACATTACCACTATACACCCCCTTATGTGCTGTCTATACCCCTCACCCACAGTATATGCTGCACATCACTACTATACACCCTCTTATGTGCTGTCTATACCCCTCACCCACAGTATATGCTGCACATTAATACTATACACCCCTTATGTGCTGTCTATACCCCTCACCCACAGTATATGCTGCACATCACTACTTTACACCCTCTTATGTGCTGTCTATACCCCTCACCCACAGTATATGCTGCACATTACTACTATACACCACTTATGTGCTGTCTATACCCCTCTCCCTCAGTATATACTGCACATTACTACTATACACCCCTTTTGTGCTATCTATACCCCTCACCCACAGTATATGCTGCACATTACTTCTATACACCCCGTTATGTGCTGTCTATACCCCTCACCCACAGTATATGCTGCACATTACTACTATACACCCCCTTATGTGCTGTCTATACCCCTCACCCACACAGTATATGCTGCACATTACTACTATACACCCCCTTATGTGCTGTCTATACCCCTCACACACACAGTATATGCTGCACATTACTACTATACACTGCCTTATGTGCTGTCTATACCCCTCACCCACAGTATATGCTGCACATTACTACTATACACCCCCTTATGTGCTGTCTATACCCCTCACCCACAGTATATGCTGCACGGTACTACTATACACCCCCTTATGTGCTGTTTATACCCCTCACCCACAGTATATGCTGCATGGTACTACTATACACCCCTTATGTGTTGTCTATACCCCTCACCCACAGTATATGCTGTACATTACTACTATACACCCCATTATGTGCTGTCTATATCCCTCACCCACAATATATGCTGCACATTACTACTATACACCCCTTATGTGCTGTTTATACCCCTCACCCCCAGTATATGCTGCATAGTCCTACTATACACCCCCTTATGTGCTGTCTATACCCCTCACCCTACAGTATATGCTGCACATTACTACTATACACCCCCTGATGTGCTGTCTATACCCCTCACCCACAGTATGTGCTGCACATTACTACTATACACACCCTTATGTGTTGTCTATACCCCTCACCCACAGTGTATGTTGCACATTACTACTATACACCCCTTATGTGCTGTCTATACCTCTCACCCACAGTATATGCTGCACATTACTACTATACACCCCCTTATGTGCTGTCTATACCCCTCACCCACAGTATATGCTGCACATTACTACTATACACCCCCTTATGTGCTGTCTATACCTCTCACCCACAGTATATGCTGCACATTACTACTATACACCCCTTATGTGCTGTCTATACCCCTCACCCACAGTATATGCTACACATTACTTTTATACACCCCCTTATGTGCTGTCTATACCCCTCACCCACATTATATGCTGCACATTACTACTATACACCCCTTATGTGCTGCCTATACCCCTCACCCACAATATATGCTGCACATCACTACTATACACCCGCTTATGTGCTGTCTATACCCCTCACCCACAGTATATGCTGCACATCTCTACTATACACCCCCTTATGTGCTGTCTATACCCCTCACCCATAGTATATGCTGCACATTACTGCTATACACCCCTTATGTGCTGTCTATACCCCTCACCCACATTATATGCTGCACATTACTACTATACACCCCCTTATGTACTGTCTATACCCCTCACCCACAGTATATGCTGCACATTACTACTATACACCCCCTTATGTGCTGTCTATACCCCTCACCCTCACAGTATATGCTGCACATTACTACTATACACCCCCTTATGTGCTGTCTATACCCCTCACCCACAGTATATGCTGCACATTACGACTATACACCCCATTATGTGCTGTCTATACCCCTCACCCACATTATATGCTGCACATTACTACTATACACCCCTTATGTGCTGTTTATACCCCTCACCCACAGTATATGCTGCATAGTACTACTATACACCCCTTATGTGTTGTCTATACCCCTCACCCACAGTATATGCTGTACATTACTACTATACACCCCCTTATGTGCTGTCTATACCCCTCACCCACAGTATATGCTGCACATTACTACTATACACCCCTTATGTGTTGTCTATTCCCCTTACCCACAGTATGTGCTGCACCGTACTAGTAAACACCCCCTTATGTGCTGCCTATACCCCTCACCCACAGTGTATGCTACATATTACTACTATACACCCCCTTATGTGCTGTCTATACCCTCACCCACAGTATATGCTGCACATTACTACTATACAACCCTTTATGTGTTGTCTATACCCCTCACCCACATTATATGCTGCACATTACTACTATACACCCCTTATGTGCTGCCTATACCACTCACCCACATTATATGCTGCACATTACTACTATACACCCCTTATGTGCTGTCTATACTCTTCACCCACAGTATATGCTGCATATCACTACTATAAAACCTCTTATGTGCTGTCTATACCCCTCACCCACAGTATATGCTGCACATTACTACTATACACCCCCTTATGTGCTGTCTATACCCCTCACCCATAGTATATGCTGCACATTACTACTATACACCCCTTATGTGCTGTCTATACCCCTCACCCACATTATATGCTGCACATTACTACTATACACCCCCTTATGTACTGTCTATACACCTCACCCACAGTATATGCTGCACATTACTACTATACACCCCCTTATGTGCTGTCTATACCCCTCACCCACACAGTATATGCTGCACATTACTACTATACACCCCCTTATGTGCTGTCTATATCCCTCACCCACAATATATGCTGCACATTACTACTATACACCCCTTATGTGCTGTTTATACCCCTCACCCCCAGTATATGCTGCATAGTCCTACTATACACCCCCTTATGTGCTGTCTATACCCCTCACCCTACAGTATATGCTGCACATTACTACTATACACCCCCTTATGTGTTGTCTATACCCCTCACCCACAGTGTATGTTGCACATTACTACTATACACACCCTTATGTGTTGTCTATACCCCTCACCCACAGTGTATGTTGCACATTACTACTATACACCCCTTATGTGCTGTCTATACCTCTCACCCACAGTATATGCTGCACATTACTACTATACACCCCTTATGTGCTGTCTATACCCCTCACCCACAATATATGCTGCACATTACTACTATACACCCCTTATGTGCTGTCTATACCCCTCACCCACAGTATATGCTGCACATTACTACTATACACCCCCTTATGTGCTGTCTATACCCCTCACCCCACAGTATATGCTGCACATTACTACTATACACCCCCTTATGTGCTGTCTATACCCCTCACCCACATTATATGCTGCACATTACTACTATACACCCCTTATGTGCTGCCTATACCCCTCACCCACAATATATGCTGCACATCACTACTATACACCCCCTTATGTGCTGTCTATACCCCTCACCCACAGTATATGCTGCACATCACTACTATACACCCCCTTATGTACTGTCTATACACCTCACCCACAGTATATGCTGCACATTACTACTATACACCCCCTTATGTGCTGTCTATACCCCTCACCCACACAGTATATGCTGCACATTACTACTATACACCCCCTTATGTGCTGTCTATACCCCTCACCCACAGTATATGCTGCACATTACTACTATACACCCCCTTATGTGCTGTCTATACCCCTCACCCACAGTATATGCTGCATAGTACTACTATACACCCCTTATGTGTTGTCTATACCCCTCGCCCACAGTATATGCTGTACATTACTACTATACACCCCATTATGTGCTGTCTATACCCCTCACCCACATTATATGCTGCACATTACTACTATACACCCCTTATGTGTTGTTTATACCCCTCACCCACAGTATATGCTGCATAGTACTACTGTACACCCCTTATGTGTTGTTTATTCCCCTCACCCACAGTATATGCTGTACATTACTACTATACACCCCCTGATGTGCTGTCTATACCCCTCACCTACAGTATATGCTGCACATTACTACTATACACCCCTTATGTGTTGTCTATACCCCTTACCCACAGTATGTGCTGCACAGTACTACTAAACACCCCCTTATGTGCTGCCTATACCTCTCACCCACAGTGTATGCTACATATTACTACTATACACCCCCTTATGTGCTGTCTATACCCCTCACCCACAGTATATGCTGCACATTACTACTATACACCCCCTTATGTGCTGTTTATACCCCTCACCCATAGTATATGCTGCACATTACTACTATACACCCCTTATGTGCTGTCTATACCCCTCACCCACATTATATGCTTCACATTACTACTATACACCCCCTTATGTGCTGTCTATACCCCTCACCCTACAGTATATGCTGCACATTACTACTATACACCCCCTTATGTGCTGTCTATACCCCTCACCCACAGTATATGCTGCACATTACTACTATACACACCCTTATGTGTTGTCTATACCCCTCACCCACAGTGTATGTTGCACATTACTACTATACACCCCCTTATGTGCTGTCTATACCTCTCACCCACAGTATATGCTGCACATTACTACTATACACCCCTTATGTGCTGTCTATACCCCTCACCCACAGTATATGCTACACATTACTTTTATACACCCCCTTATGTGCTGTCTATACCCCTCACCCACATTATATGCTGCACATTACTACTATACAGCCCTTATGTGCTGTATATACCCATCACCTACAGTATATGCTGCACATTACTACTATACACCCCCTCATGTGCTGTCTATACCCCTCACCCACAGTATATGCTGCACAGTACTACTATACACCCCCTTATGTGCTGTCTATACCCCTCACCTACAGTATATGCTGCACATTACTACTATACACCCCTTATGTGTTGTCTATACCCCTCACCCACAGTATGTGCTGCACAGTACTACTATACACCCCCTTATGTGCTGTCTATACCCCTCACCCACAGTATATGCGACACATTACTACTATACACCCCCTTATGTGCTGTCTATACCCCTCACCTACAGTATATGCTGCACATTACTACTATACACACCCTTATGTGCTGTCTATACCCCTCACCTACAGTATGTGCTGCACATTACTACTATACACCCCTTATGTGCTGTCTATACCCCTCACCCACAGTATATGCTGCACAGTACTACTATACACCCCCTTATTTGCTGCCTATACCCCTCACCCACAGTATATGCTGCACATTACTACTATACACCTCCTTATGTGCTGTCTATACCCCTCACCCACAGTATATGCTGCACATTACTACTATACACCCCTTATGTGCTGTATATACCCATCACCTACAGTATATGCTGCACATTACTACTATACACCCCCTTATGTGCTGTCTATACCCCTCACCCACAGTATATGCTGCACATTACTACTATACACCCCTTTATGTGCTGTCTATACCCCTCACCCTACAGTATATGCTGCACATTACTACTATACACCCCCTTATGTGCTGTCTATACCCCTCACCCACAGTATATGCTGCACATTACCACTATACACCCCCTTATGTGCTGTCTATACCCCTCACCCACAGTATATGCTGCACATCACTACTATACACCCTCTTATGTGCTGTCTATACCCCTCACCCACAGTATATGCTGCACATTAATACTATACACCTCTTATGTGCTGTCTATACCCCTCACCCACAGTATATGCTGCACATCACTACTTTACACCCTCTTATGTGCTGTCTATACCCCTCACCCACAGTATATGCTGCACATTACTACTATACACCACTTATGTGCTGTCTATACCCCTCTCCCACAGTATATACTGCACATTACTACTATACACCCCTTTTGTGCTATCTATACCCCTCACCCACAGTATATGCTGCACATTACTTCTATACACCCCGTTATGTGCTGTCTATACCCCTCACCCACAGTATATGCTGCACATTACTACTATACACCCCCTTATGTGCTGTCTATACCCCTCACCCACACAGTATATGCTGCACATTACTACTATACACCCCCTTATGTGCTGTCTATACCCCTCACACACACAGTATATGCTGCACATTACTACTATACACTGCCTTATGTGCTGTCTATACCCCTCACCCACAGTATATGCTGCACATTACTACTATACACCCCCTTATGTGCTGTCTATACCCCTCACCCACAGTATATGCTGCACGGTACTACTATACACCCCCTTATGTGCTGTTTATACCCCTCACCCACAGTATATGCTGCATGGTACTACTATACACCCCTTATGTGTTGTCTATACCCCTCACCCACAGTATATGCTGTACATTACTACTATACACCCCATTATGTGCTGTCTATATCCCTCACCCACAATATATGCTGCACATTACTACTATACACCCCTTATGTGCTGTTTATACCCCTCACCCCCAGTATATGCTGCATAGTCCTACTATACACCCCCTTATGTGCTGTCTATACCCCTCACCCTACAGTATATGCTGCACATTACTACTATACACCCCCTTATGTGCTGTCTATACCCCTCACCCACAGTATATGCTGCACATTACTACTATACACACCCTTCTGTGTTGTCTATACCCCTCACCCACAGTGTATGTTGCACATTACTACTATACACCCCTTATGTGCTGTCTATACCTCTCACCCACAGTATATGCTGCACATTACTACTATACACCCCCTTATGTGCTGTCTATACCCCTCACCCACAGTATATGCTGCACATTACTACTATACACCCCCTTATGTGCTGTCTATACCTCTCACCCACAGTATATGCTGCACATTACTACTATACACCCCTTATGTGCTGTCTATACCCCTCACCCACAGTATATGCTACACATTACTTTTATACACCCCCTTATGTGCTGTCTATACCCCTCACCCACATTATATGCTGCACATTACTACTATACACCCCTTATGTGCTGCCTATACCCCTCACCCACAATATATGCTGCACATCACTACTATACACCCGCTTATGTGCTGTCTATACCCCTCACCCACAGTATATGCTGCACATCTCTACTATACACCCCCTTATGTGCTGTCTATACCCCTCACCCATAGTATATGCTGCACATTACTGCTATACACCCCTTATGTGCTGTCTATACCCCTCACCCACATTATATGCTGCACATTACTACTATACACCCCCTTATGTACTGTCTATACCCCTCACCCACAGTATATGCTGCACATTACTACTATACACCCCCTTATGTGCTGTCTATACCCCTCACCCTCACAGTATATGCTGCACATTACTACTATACACCCCCTTATGTGCTGTCTATACCCCTCACCCACAGTATATGCTGCACATTACGACTATACACCCCATTATGTGCTGTCTATACCCCTCACCCACATTATATGCTGCACATTACTACTATACACCCCTTATGTGCTGTTTATACCCCTCACCCACAGTATATGCTGCATAGTACTACTATACACCCCTTATGTGTTGTCTATACCCCTCACCCACAGTATATGCTGTACATTACTACTATACACCCCCTTATGTGCTGTCTATACCCCTCACCCACAGTATATGCTGCACATTACTACTATACACCCCTTATGTGTTGTCTATTCCCCTTACCCACAGTATGTGCTGCACCGTACTAGTAAACACCCCCTTATGTGCTGCCTATACCCCTCACCCACAGTGTATGCTACATATTACTACTATACACCCCCTTATGTGCTGTCTATACCCTCACCCACAGTATATGCTGCACATTACTACTATACAACCCTTTATGTGTTGTCTATACCCCTCACCCACATTATATGCTGCACATTACTACTATACACCCCTTATGTGCTGCCTATACCACTCACCCACATTATATGCTGCACATTACTACTATACACCCCTTATGTGCTGTCTATACTCTTCACCCACAGTATATGCTGCATATCACTACTATAAAACCTCTTATGTGCTGTCTATACCCCTCACCCACAGTATATGCTGCACATTACTACTATACACCCCCTTATGTGCTGTCTATACCCCTCACCCATAGTATATGCTGCACATTACTACTATACACCCCTTATGTGCTGTCTATACCCCTCACCCACATTATATGCTGCACATTACTACTATACACCCCCTTATGTACTGTCTATACACCTCACCCACAGTATATACTGCACATTACTACTATACACCCCCTTATGTGCTGTCTATACCCCTCACCCACACAGTATATGCTGCACATTACTACTATACACCCCCTTATGTGCTGTCTATATCCCTCACCCACAATATATGCTGCACATTACTACTATACACCCCTTATGTGTTGTCTATACCCCTCACCCACAGTGTATGTTGCACATTACTACTATACACACCCTTATGTGTTGTCTATACCCTCACCCACAGTATATGCTGCACATTACAACCATACACCCCCTTATGTGCTGTCTATACCCCTCACCCACAGTATATGCTGCACATTACTACTATACACCCCTTATGTGCTGTTTATACCCCTCACCCCCAGTATATGCTGCATAGTCCTACTATACACCCCCTTAAGTGCTGTCTATACCCCTCACCCTACAGTATATGCTGCACATTACTACTATACACCCCCTTATGTGCTGTCTATACCCCTCACCCACAGTATATGCTGCACATTACTACTATACACACCCTTATGTGTTGTCTATACCCCTCACCCACAGTGTATGTTGCACATTACTACTATACACCCCTTATGTGCTGTCTATACCTCTCACCCACAGTATATGCTGCACATTACTACTATACACCCCCTTATGTGCTGTCTATACCCCTCACCCACAGTATATGCTGCACATTACTACTATACACCCCCTTATGTGCTGTCTATACCTCTCACCCACAGTATATGCTGCACATTACTACTATACACCCTTTATGTGCTGTCTATACCCCTCAC